>JAIGNY010001695.1:25000-302500 GCA_020152595.1 Chiridota heheva | reverse complement strand
CATTGGAAAAATTCATCTTCAGATCCCTGTTACCCGTCTAAGGAGTGAGTCTTGGGTCATTACCCTTGAGAAGTTGTACCTGGTGGCAGGGCCCATTTCCTCTGAGAAATGTGACCTGGATGAGGAAGAGAAGCTAGCTCTAGAGAGAAAAGTGAAACAGCTCGCTGCTTTGGAAGAAGAATGGAAGGTATGTTTATTTACATTTTATGGTTTGTTATGGAAAACGTGATTGGTTAATTGTGATTAACATTTATGCATACATAATAGAGCAAGAACAAAGAAGTTTGAAACACTAGAGGGTTTATGCAAATTTGGCATATTGAGCTATTGAGAGCGCATGCAAATAAGATGTGCTTTAAGTTAAACATTGAAAATGTGGACAAGACATAGCAGATTGAACTCATAGGGACAGATTTGATTTTTACATACCGAGGAGAAGAAATGCACCAATGGATGCTCTGCGCCTAATACTTCATGAGAGTCGACTTCCATCCTTTATCATAGACAACTTGCAGAACTGTGAAGTCGGCATCTCCCAACAATTTTCTAGGACAATGCATACACACTGCTAAGTTGACGTGACAAGATGAGCATGTGGTGATGGTTATCGTTTAACCGTTTACTCTAAGTACGTTTTACTTTTAACCCTAGCTTGCGCTCATAAGGAAGGCCCAGGATAGTGCTAATTAACATAACCCATCAACTACACACACACAAGAAATTTCCCCCATATCCATACCGTTTAATCTAAGTACGTTTTACTTTTAACCCTAGCTTGCGCTTATAAGGAAGGCCTAGGATAGCGCTAATTAACATAACCCATCAACTACACAGACACAAGAAATTTCCGCCCATATCCATACACTATCGAATCACAGTACATATCTCCCAACCACTGACCAGCCCACATTCAAATCTTTTGCTCACAGCCACGCTGTAGCTCCTAATCAGGTCATTGGGATACTGTACTAACTTTTTTTTACATTCCACGTGGAAGAATCATAGAGTGGGCCACGCACTATTCTAGGGGAATCCCATGTTAAATCTGAACTGCGCATGTCTTAGACACCCCTGGATATCTCAAGTGTGAGGTATTGTGGACTTGCCGTGTGCAGGTGCAGTGTGTGTGAACATGTGCAGTGTATTTTATGGTTGTTTTGGCCTATTTAACTGCTTAACTTTGTTGACAGTGCTTGGATTATTATCAGGATTATTGAAAATAAAGTTTTGTTTAAAATTATTTTGCAGGATTGCTTATGGTATGTTCCTAACATACATTTTTCAATGAAAAACTAGGTTTGTTAGTGTGCAGTATTGTGATTTTTGTGGTTGTTTTCATTCCTTAAAGTCATTTCATCATGTGTAATAAAATGATTGAACCCTGGTGGTGTGCGTTCCCTTTCCATTAGTACCATTTATTTTCCATGAACTTTCGTCTTGCATTTATCAGTTAGAATTTAAATTTACCACTCTCGTTTCACTCGTTTGTAGTATTACCTCAACATGGAAACGCAATCCATCCTCAAAACGGCAGTAGGCTTTGCAAGTTTGCATGAGGGAATGACTGATACATGCATGATTTTCATCCTTTTAAGTTCAAAACCCTTTTCTTGCAGCAAAAAGCTTCCCAGCAGCAGGAGGCTAATAGTAACTCATGGTACGCTTATTCAACCTCCATTGTATACAACATTTGGAGAACCTCCAGGTAAGCTTTCTTCAAGATGTGTGTCACTGATATGAGGCTGTTCTCCTTTGTTTGATCTTTAATATTTCTGAAATAACAGACTGTCACTTTTTTCTTTGCATGTAAGCACTTACACTGTTCAAAAATTAATTTTGGTATTAAATGGTACATGATCACAATTGATTTCTATATTCATACAATAAATCATTAATAAAGGCACTGCTTAAATTTTGGCCTGCAATTTTAAAGCAACAAATTAACCACATCATTCCACAAGATTAACTTTGCATCGTAAGATTGAGGTATAAATAGTTCTATGCTCATAGCTCATTTCACCTTTTCCCAGCAGCAAAGACAAACAATGCAAGCATTGATTACGGTTACTATTTATATTACAAAGGATTGCCATTATATTCAGATGTGTGTCACTAAAAATACCATGTAACACCAGTGGGAGTGGTTATCTTGAAGGAACCTTGGAGAGGGGAAACTGTATACAGTTTTGTGGTTTGGGAAACAAAGAATTATATAACTTTTTCTTCAACCGGCGCTGCTCATTCGAGGGCAGGTTGAGATGTTCCTGGTTTTAAGCAGAGCCATTTCTAATGTTATGTGCAGTCACTTGCAAGAAATGTTTATTCAAGCATTTATTTCACCTGAGACAGTGTAATGTGCTCCTTCCTTGCATGGTTTTTACTGAAAAGAATAATTTAGCGGTGATGTTTTCTTGTTTATAAGCAACTATTGCAATGGAAGGGATGGATAGAAGATATTGTGGCTCAGAGTTGTTACAAGGATTTACCTGAGGGGGGAGGTTAATATTGACTCATGGTATGCATACTCTTACCTCTGTGGTGCATAACACTCTGGAGAACCTATAGGTAAGCTTGCAGAAAATTCTGATTCACTGTTGGGAGCGGTACTCAGTTGTAAAATAAAGCGGTTCTGTTTCCCTAAATCGCGCAAATTTTGGAAAAAGTTTACTTTGTTGACTTATTCTGTTTCATGTTAGCGGCATTCAGTTGAAAATCAAATTGGTATTAATGATGCATGGTAATGGTTGATATGAATATTCATATGAAAGCCAATGTCAACAAAGTGTGACAAAGGTTATAGTTTTGCCTGTGTTTGATTCTGTTTGTTGTCTTTGGCTTTGGTGTCTGTTTGAATACATCAAGTTTAGTGCATGGATTGCGATGAAATTTGATTGGTGTGGGGCTTCAATATTACATGAGGAAGGAGTGATTAACTTATGGTGTACATAGTGATTGTTTATTTATTTTTTTGTCTGTCTTTCAGTCTGTCTGTTTGTCTGCCTGCCTGTCTGTCTGTTTGTCTGCCTGCCTGTTTGTCTGCCTGCCTGTCTGTCTGTTTGTCTGCCTGCCTTTCTGTCTGTCTGTCTATCTGCCTGTCTGTCTGCCTGTCTGTCTGTCTGCCTCCCTGTCTGTCTGCCACCCTGTCTGTCTATCTTGTCTGTCTGTCTGTTTGTCTGTCTGTCTGCCTGCCTGGATGTCTGTTTGCCTGTCTATCTTGTCTGTCTGTCAGTCTGTCTGCCTGCCTGTTTGTCTGTCTGTCTATCTGCCTGTCTGTTTGCCTGTCTGTCTGTCTGCCTGCCTGTCTTTCTTGTCTGTCTGTTTGTCTGTCTTTGTGTATATGGAGCATATAGGATTGCAGTTCCTGAGATGTTGTTTGGTGCAGGTATCAAATCTGCAAGTGTCTTCTAGTTTAATGTTTGACTTCTCCCAGGTTATTTTGAATTTGTTCAAAACTTTGATTTGGGTTTTTCTTGAGGTGTCTTATCATGCATCCCTTTGAAGAAAAAACCTGTGGCTACATGTTATTGTCAACTCACAATATCACATGTGGAAAACAAAAGAAATTATGTGTTAAAAGGTGTGTAAAACCCGCCAAATTGGAACCAAATTCAGTCTCTTTCACATGTTTGGCGCATATTTGTACTGACGTACAAAGCTGCAAATCCCTGGTCTGTTTTAGAAAAACCCTTAAACGTAAATGCATCATGAAGTATTGACTTGTTTTTAATCATTCCCTTTTACAGTTAATTACTTGCATCTTTACTATTTACTATACCTGGGAATGGGATAAGGGTGGGGACCAGTGATTTTGATTATATCTGTTGGGTGTGTGGGGGTGGGGCGTTTTGTTTTACCATATTTGTTATCATTTTTGTTTTGTAATTTGGGAGTGTTGTACTCAGTTAAGCTCACCACACTCCCTTTCACAATCATATATTCATCTGTATATACATATGTTGTAAATTTCATAATATATTTGTAAATAAAACTCTTTTGTAATTACATGTAAATATGTTGTGGAAAAACAAATAAATGATATAAAATTTAATGAAAAATTTCTACATACTTGACAAATTCTTCAATTCCTTGGACAACCTATGTAAAATTGCAGATTTGATTGTTCATCTGTGAGTGTATTTCATTCCACACTTTTGTCCAATGTGTGTGTCGTTCTGTGTTCATGATTTTTCACACCTTTTCATGCGTTATATCTGTAATATTTATTTTCACGTAAATCCACTCAATTTCACCCATGGGCAAACAGGTGTATTTACTGTGTTATTCTGTTCTTTTTATTTGGGCCGAAAACTATAAATTCATACATTTTAAATTTCATTCATAGGAATGTCTGTTAAATGCTGTAAACAATGAGGTTTTGATTCAGGGTTTAGGATAGTACTGTATAAAAAAATATCAAGTTTTTTTTTCTTTTACAGTTAAAGATAAAAGATGTCCACATTCGTTATGAAGAAGCCAAACCTAATGGACCAACCATGGCTGTAGGGATTTCTATTGACAGTTTAGAGGCAAAGGGATTGGATATGGAAGCACAGGTAAGGCTAGAAAATATCAGTTTATACATTGCTGTGATTATAGAGGATGAATGTGTTGCAAAAAGAAAAAGAAAAAACAACTTCCAACCACTCCTTAGAGCAACTTTATTAAAAACTTTAAAAGGCAAGACGTTTCGGTCATTCAACCTTCATCGGTTGAACAAATCCCATTATGTGATATGTAACAAGACTATAATAAAGCTACTGTTCATTAAGTGGAAAAAAATTAGTAGGGCGGAAAATAACAACATGTAGCGTGGGGAGTATGGGAAGGTCTATGATGTGTAACTAATCGGTTTTTTTGAGTGAAGTTCTTGTCTTTTGTTAAGTCCGTATGGCTGCAAAGTGTGTAGTTGGGCTGTCCAATATACCTCTCGTGTAAGCAGCTTTCTTTCGGTGTTTTGAGATCCAAAATTCTTTCAAATGGGATGAATTGAATGTTGGAAATGTCATGGGGGTATGGCAAAAATGGACAGCAACTTCACAGGTCTTTTTGTTGGTAACCATCAAACCATTTGTGATTGCAAAAACGCACTTTAAATTGTGTTGATCGTTGAGCCCACTATTGAAGTTTACATCATATAGCAAGATTTCAGGCATAATTATCTTACAAAAATAATCTTATATAACAACATGCAAACTTATGTAAGGCTAATTAAGTGTACAGCAGATGACAGTGTTCTTCCCCTACAAAATGGCCATGTAAACAAAGCCAAGTGACCTCATGACTGCAGCTGAAACACCCTTATTGGGATTGATTTTGTAAAAAGTGTTTGTGGTGAGTGTTTAAGAAAGTGTTTGTGGTGAGTGTTTATGAAAGTGTTTGTGGTGACTGTTTATGAGAGTGTTTGTGGTTAGTGTTTATGAAAGTGTTTGCCGTGAGTGTTTATGAAAGTGTTTGTGGTGAGTGTTTATGAAAGTGTTTGTGGTGAGTGTTTATGAAAGTGTTTGTGGTGAGTGTTTATGAAAGTGTTTGTGGTGAGTGTTTATAAAGGGCATGTGTATCAATTTATGCCTGTCCATATACCTTTAGTGGACAGTACATCAAAATAGTTACCTCACAGTACTGTTTTTCTTTTTGTTTTCTATCATATAAGATAAACATAACAGATGATTCACTAATCCTTTTAGTTTAAAAGACATGGTTCTGTTCTGTTTTCCCCACAATGATTCTTAAGCTTATAGTAAAGTTACAATATATGCTACAAAGATACCTATGATTCTGTGCTTTTGTTTCAGAAACAACGTTTGCAAGACCAGCAACAGGAGCAGAAGATGAGTTTCAAGCATTTGGAGCTCAAAGGGTTTTCCGTCTACCTCGATACAAATGCAAGCTCATTTGGAAAGCTTTCATTGGATAAGCTCATGGTCAGTTTAAACATTAGTTTTTCCCTCCATTTTTTCACGATCCATTTCTTACGGTTGGTGTATTTTTTTTTTTTATGATTAGAATTTGAATCTGATCATATGAAATTAACCTGCTCGCTAGCATCACCAGACATAAGAGTTGCCACATTATTCTGTAAAGAAAAGTTAAGGGGACATTAATGTATGTTTTTGATTGGTTGTCAACATTCAAAATCATTTTGGGTGTCGGATAGAGCAATGTAACTATTACGGACATGCAGAGTTTTCCAACATTGTTCAGGTGGCAGGTGGCTTGATCTAATCAGCATTACAGTCCCAGAAATATCTGTTGCAATTGGTTCAACCAATGTGACTGCTCTGCCAATTTCTCCCTCCAAAATGGTAATGTCTTGTTGATCAATACAAACTGGCGGAATTGTATCCACTAGAGATGGAAAAAGATGTACAATTTTTGTCATTTATTAGTCTAAAAAAGAATGTATGTGAGCAAATTCAACACAATAAAAAGCAAATTTATTTGGAAATGTAGCCTTGAATTGATGAAACGTGGTCTTAAATTGATGAAATGTGGCCCAGAATTGATGAAATGTGGCTTTGAATTGATGAAATGTGGCCCTGAATTGATGAAATGTGGCCTTGAATAGATGAAATGTGGCCTTTAATTGATGAATTGTGGCCTTGAATTGACAAAATGTGGCCTTGAATTGACAAAATGTGGCCTTGAATCGATGAAATGTGGCCTTGAATTGATGAACGTGGCCTTAAATTGAATTTATTTTATGATTAGAATTTGAATCTGATCACATGAAATCAACCTGCTCGCTATCATCACCAGACATAAAAGTTGTACTGTAAAGAAAAGTTAAGGTCATTGATAAATGTTTTTGATTGGTTGTCAACATTCAAAATTATTGTGGGTTTTGGATAGAGCAATATAACTATTACGGACATGCAGGTTTTCTCCAACATTGTCCAAAGCTGATCATAAAATAAAAGCTTTACAAAACAAGTGCGATATCAACAGTCATTTCTCAGAAAGAGTTTCGAGTGACAAATTCTCACATATTCTGATTTGTATTTATTTTTTGGTCATAATTTCTTTCCACAGTTTGCAATGCAGATGGATAAAGAGATGAGTGGAACAGGGAAAAAGGTGATATTTCTTTACTGTTATAGTGTAAAGTTACTTTGTATTGTTAAAGAATAAATATTAGATCCTTCTTGTCATTTTTAGAGTTAAATTGTTAATTTCTGGTCATGTTGAAGGATTATCCCAACGGTCAAACATGTATTCTATACAACACAGGACAATTAACCCTTTCTCCACAACATGGCAATAATATCACTGTTCTCAAACCACCTTTGAAAAAAAAAAAATTGGGCCTGCATTTTTCAAAGCCATGGTAGAATAAGGGTTAAAGAAACATATTGGTATAAGATACTATATCAAAACAGTTTATAGGAAGGATGGAGGATTTCACAGGTTCCACTAGTATCTATGGTGTGACTGGTGTGGTAATTCTAATTCAATAATGTGACATCATCAAGGCACCTATGTGACAATATGTATGTATTTACTTCAAGTTATACCTTACCTTTAATGTTATAGATATGCAATTTGGTCCATGCTCTGATTCTAATGCATTTTTAACCGACCTTAAAAACATAGTTACCAGCCCAGCCCTGACCTCCATAATACCTCTAATATCCCTCACTTAACATTCCACCAAAGCCTGAACGAGAGGGGAGATGGGCCGGGCTGCATGGAAGGTACAGTAAGTATAACTCTTGTAAATATCCCCACTACGCTTAGCGGAGTAAATTTACTTCCAAGTTATACCTTACCTTCCATGCTATCAGGTTGCAACCGAGGATCGGAAGGAAGGGAGTTCAGGTCGGAGCCCAATTTTCTAAAGGCTGGTCCTGACTCACACTAGTTTTATCCTACCTAAAGGACTAGATTCCTTATCCTCTTAAGGACGACAAAACCTTGAAGTTGGAATTACTATAAAATAGTAAACAACTCATCATCCCTGTTTTCTTCCTTCCTACCTCTAGAATGATCTAACCTCTCAGGCACATTTTGACAAACCTAGTCATAACAAAGGAAGCAGCCTGTTAGTAATAACCGAGGTACGACGTCGACAGAACATAAGTTAGTCACTCGAAAACACATGTTAACAGAATCTGTTAGTGAACAGATCAAACTATAAACAATGCTCCTCTGAAAATAATTCCCTCTTACTAAAAATGTGTGACAGGGTTTTACCCATACTTATATGAACATACTGCCACCCATATGCTCATGGACCCAATAGTTTTCATTTGGAAGAAATGGACAGTAGAATTTAATGGAATACAGTACAAGGGGAATCTGTTAGACAGACATCACCTCATATTTCCTATGTGCTGCATTTGAAATATTTGCTGTGATTTTGTGACACCATTTTGATAAGCTACGATAGGAAACAACCATAGTGAAGGAAGTGTGATTCACCCTCAGAAATTTTGGAAATATATTTTTAATTAGTTTAATGCTTTTTGAATAAAATACATTAGCCTTTCTTGAGAAACTGAGGGCTTTGATGTCATTCGTATGCAACAGATTTACGCGCCGGTCATTTGCTAACAAATTTGTCACATTTTAAAAATGGATTTTGCTATTTTGTTTGTTTCAGATATTCAAATAGTTCCTTCATTATTCTGTTTTGTCTTTTTTCCTGTGTCATATATGGTTAGTATGTTTGACTTTTAAAATTATCATTTAAATATATCTTTGTATATTTTCAGCATCACAATTACATCTTAAAACCAATCAGTGCAAATGCTGTGGTTCAGCGTAACCTGAAAACTGAGCCGCTGAGGTCAAGAAAGACTCCACGGTTTGACTGCGATGTCAACCTGGATAAGATTCAGCTTTCGCTTGCGGAAGACCAGTATCACGATATGCTCTCATTGGTCAAGGAATTTGAGCGGGCTGATCGAGCGAAACCGTTCAGGAAGTGGCGGCCATCATCTAAAGTGAAAGAAAAGTAAGGCTGATTAAGGTCAAAGTACTTGTGACTCCCAGCAAATTGTGATATTTTGGGACACACTTTTCATGCATGATATTAATTTTAAGTTGAAATGTATTAATAATACACATAACAAGAATGAAACTGCTTTCAAAATTCTTATGTGGCAACCTTAGCATGGAAAGGGAGCTATAGAGGGCATCCTATGAAATATTATATCAAACTCCTTGCAGAAGTGTCTGGTTTAAATGGGTTGGATATTAAGAACTGCATGCTGGAGAGAGGGGTATAGAAGGCCATTACAATAGTATGACCTTCATGGACGCCATAAGCAAGGAATTAATCAACACATAATGAGACACATTATCATTTTGGTTTTTTGTATTCCTCGGATGTTATGGAGTATGCCTATTATAGTTTTAGGGCCTGAACTGTCATGGGAATAAAAGTCTTATTTGTGGGCCAGGTGTTATGGGAAAGTCATGATTGTAGTTTCCAGAAGGTCATGGAAATAAAATGAGTATAATTTATGGCCCTGGAAGAGTTTATGGAATTGAATTATTATCCCTTCCAAGGGAAGACCATGAAAGAAATCCAATCCTGATACAAGCTTGTTCGATATATCGGAGTACATTTTTACACTTTTTGTAGTTAAAAGATCAGGGAAAGACAGTATTTGAAGGTATACGGACAGGTACTGTAGCAACAACTTTGCATAAATTGATGCAAATTCCCTTCATTAACACTCACCACAAACACTTTCTTACAAAATCGATCCCAAAATGTGAAAAATCTGGCTTAGTTTTAGGTCTCCAAACATATGCTTACTGGCTATGCTTATGCTTATTGGTTGTGCTTATAGGATAGGACAGTACAACACTAACACTATGTAAAAGTTACAATGTACCATACAGTAATACTTACAGCCTAATGAAACAAGTGGAGTTAGAGTTCGCCAATCATAAACAAATAATGGATCGGAACTTGAGTTGATATTTCCTCTTTATCCACAAGAAAATGTCCTAAAATAGTAAGCCAATTAAGTGATATTCTGATGTCTGATTCAATGAAACTGATGTTTTGAAGTAGTCTAGGTTAATGTGACACTGTGGAAGTTATGCCTTGCAGGCCTCGCTATGTCCTTATTCTTACGTCACACACCTTTTGTTTTTTAATAGTGAAAGTCCAGTCATTTCTTGGGGCTTAGTTTTTTACTTTTTCGTGAATATCTCAGAAACGAATGGAAATTTGTGATAGATGTATGGTTATGAAATGTTCAGAATATTTAAAGGAACATTTATGACAAAATCTTTACCTGTCCATGTACCTTTAGTAAACAGAACAATTTACAGCTGTACCAACTTTCAGATATAAACAAAAATGGACATCATTTTGGGAAAGATTTAATTTTGGATGCTGGAGATTTGACTGATTTGTTTATTAATCCACAGCCTAAGTGAGTGCAATAGCCCAGTGGTAGGTCTTGTTCGCAAAAGGTACTGCATTACGATCAAATTGCAGCCAGGGTGCTGTGGTGTGTCCTTGAGCAAGAAACTTTATCCCATTTACTCCAATTCACTTAGCTGTGTAATGAGTACCAGTAATGGACTGGTGTCCATCCAGGGCCGAATATGTACTCCACCATGGAAACCGGGTATAAGCATTGGCTCTATAAGCCCTTATGGCTAATTATGGGCTGCCCATGAAATACAGAAATATTATACAGAATTGGTATGATGGCAGCAAATGTGCAGTGTTAAGTGATGGAAAACTATCTGACTGGTTTTCTGTGAAAGCTGGGGTAAGAGGATGTGTAATGTCTGGTTTCCGCTTTATACTTACTATTTACTGGGTGATGAGAACTAGTACACAAGGCAGAAGGAATGGAATCCAGTGGAACTTATTTACAACCCTAGATGATCTTGACTACGCTGATGACATTGCACTTATTTCTACCGAAGAACAGCTCCAAGATAAAACAAGCAAACTACATGAAACAGGTAAAACGGTTTGTCTGAAGATTAATGGAAAAAAAGACAAACGATCATGCGCATTAACAACAAAACTGATGGAACAATTAAAGTTGCAAATGCAGAGCTTGAAGATGTTGATAGCGTTGTATATCTTGGTGCAACACTGTCCAAAGAAGGAGGTACTGATGAAGACATAAAATGTAGAATTGGGCTGGCACAGGCAACTTTCTGACAACTTGACAAGATTTGGAAATCAAACACCACCGGGTAAAAACTAAACTGAAAATATTTCAATCAAATGTAATCTCAGTACTCTTCAATAAATGTGAAACCTGGACTCTGACAAAAGCTGACGAGAAGAAACTGTTCCAAAGGAGATGCTGTAGAATTATTAAAAAAATTAGATGACCAGTGAAAGTCATCAATGAAGAACTATATGAAAGAATAGGCACAGTAGAGATGAGCAAGGAGATATTTAACAGAAGATGGAGATGGTTTGGTCATGTATGAAGAAAACTATGCCAGAATATCCATCACCTGGACACCAGAAGGTAGAAGAAAGAAGGGAAGACCTAAGACTAAATGGAGAAGAGTGGCAGAAAAGGTGAGAAACAGTTTTGGATGGAACAGCTGGGGAGAAGCTGTTGTAGTAGCAAGAGACAGAAAGAGATGGAAGAATTGCTTAGAGAAACGTCAATCTTCATATACCCAGAAGAAACCTCAATCTCCATACCCAGGAGAAGCCTCAATCTCCATACCCAGGAAAAAGGAAGCCTCAATCTCCATACCCAGGAGAAAGAAAGCCCCAATTTTCATACCCAAGAGAAAGGGAGAAAGGAGATGTAAGGTAAGAAGCCTCAATCTCCATACCCAGGAGAAAGGAGATGTAAGGTAAGAAGCCTCAATCTCCATACCCAGGAGAAAGGAGATGTAAGAAGTAAGATAAGCCCTCGAGGATTGATGGGATTTTAATAACTAACCTAATTTTGGATGATGCAGATTGTCATGCTTTGTATGTTTGATCCACAGTCCTAGCGAGTGGTGGCACTTTGCCATCCGTTGCACCAGACATTTCATTCAGGAGAGGAGAGTGTCGTATGCGCCATCACAGCTTGCCAAGAAACTCAAGCACATGGGACACTACTACCGAGGATACCACAAAAAGCTGCAAGAAGAAGTGCTTACGGAGATAGAAGAGGTTTGCAATATTTGTTTTTCTCCGTACTTTCTGATTGTTTTACCCATTATAGCACAAACCTGGAAAACAGTTACAGTTCCGTGGAAAAATGCAATTTTTGAGAGAAGAAAATGCATTTAGATTTAGAATGAGGGAGATAGAAATTATGCCTAACTTACAAAGTTTCACAAGAAAATAATGATAATGATACTCAGTTCTAACATAGTGCCTTACCACACAAGTATGCATACCCAAAGCGTGATACAATAGAAGCTCTCCAAGGTGGCAGCTAACACATAGCGCCATGCCTGTATTATTACCCTGCCCCGATCCCTTATCATCAATTAACCTTTCCAGGTTTTCAAATAGGCCACGCCCACCATAGCAACGCGGTAACTATGTGGGGCAAACAAGCCTTAAATCCGCAATCGTGCATTACCAATGCACTGACATTTAGATGTTTGCGAGGCCTGCCGCAAGCTTTGATTCATTATGGCACTTCTCTGGATTTTTAGAGTTTTTAGCAATTAGAATAAACAAAATTCAGTTTGCTAACTGTTCTGGGTAACAGCAATCAGATTTGCCATCACTCAGTCTGTGTGTGCAGAAATTTGTTTTGTACAGTAAATTTTATTGACAACATGAGCGTGCACCGGTAGCTAGTTGTACTGTACCAGTACCGCGTAGGATGTTTGCCCCCACTTACTTACGCAGATTTTGTTGCTAGGCAAATTTGTGTGGTGATAAATAAGCTGTCAATCATTTAACGCAGAAAGCTTAATTGAATGCCCTTCACTTCACCTGCGATCATCTGATATAATTTGCATATCGTATTTACTTTCTTACAGTGTTTCTTTAGATACATTTTATCATATTATCTCATGTACTCGCCTGCTTTTAATTGTTCTTTTTCTTTATATCTGTGTTTCTCTGATGACAAATTTTTAAAGTTTTTTTGTGTAAAATATGTGCAATAGGTGTAATTAGTAAAATAATTACCTTCGCAATTGAAGTTGGACAGGGATTTATTTACCCTCTTTGTTTGTTTGTTTGTCTGTCATCAAGATATCTCAAGAACTGATAAATGGATTTGGATTAGATTTGGTGTGTGGTTTTGTTATTGTGTGAGATAGAAGTGATTAAAATTTGAGACAGTGGAGCAGGGTAAAGGTGCAAATGGTGGGTGGGACGTGTTTTCACCCTGTTTGTCTGTCATCAAGATAATTGAAGAACTGATGATTGGATTTGGATTAAATTTGGTGTGTGGTTTTGTTACTGTTTTAGAAAGAATTAATTAAAATTTAGGACTAATTGGAACAGAAAAAGGGCAGAAATTGAGGGGTGGAGATGTTTTGGGATGAGATCTGTCAAGACTAAAGTTGTGAAGACTTAAATTGAAACTTTCCAATGGAATGTGCATAAACAATGACTTTGCACTCTGAATGAAGATCCAAACAATACATTTTTTGGACTCAAAGAGACTTACTTCAAGTGTTCTCTGAAATCAAAGAAAATGAAACAATTGGTTTCTGCCATGAATGGAAAATGATGGAATGTAAATCCTGGCTGAATAGAGCTCAAACAATGATGCTTCTCTCGAATAAAACTGAAAACAATGGGTTGGCCTTGGAAGAAATCCAGTCAGAATATAATCTTCATGTGTTTAGATTTTAAAATTACTGATCAAAACTTGAATGATGAATCTTGGTGGGCCTAGGATTTCTGAGGTAGATTATATTGGGTATGAGGATCAAATGAACTCTTAAATTATTCTAGGCATGTTGGAATTGCAACGGCGGAGGTATGCACTCTAGAGAGTGCTAATATTCTAGTATTGTATGGGGATGAAATGAACTCTTATAAGATTATTCTCGGCATTTTGGAATTGCAACGGGCGGAGGTATGCACTCTAGAGAGTGCTAATATTCTAGTATTGTATGGGGATGAAATGAACTCTAAAATTATTCTAGGCATGTTGGAATTGAAACGGGCGGAGGTATGTGCGCTAGAGAGTGCTAATATTCTAGTATTGGGTATGGGGATGAAAGGAACTCTATAATTATTCTATGCATGTTGGAATTGCAATGGGTGGAGGTATGCGCTCTAGAGAGTGCTAATATTCTAGTATTGGGTATGGGAATGAAATGAACTCTAAAATTATTCTCGGCATATTGGAATTGCAATGGGCGGAGGTATGCACTCTAGAGAGTGCTAATATTCTAGTACTGGGTATGGGGATGAAATGAACTCTAAAATTATTCTAGGCATATTGGAATTGCAACAGGGGGGAGGTATGCGCTCTAGAGAGTGCTAATATTCTAGTATTGGGTATGGGAATGAAATGAACTCTAAAATTATTCTAGGCATGTTGGAATTGCAACGGGCGGAGGTATGCACTCTAGAGAGTGCTAATATTCTAGTATTGGGTATGGGAATGAAATGAACTCTAAAATTATTCTAGGCATGTTGGAATTGCAACGGGCGGAGGTATGTGCTCTAGAGAGTGCTAATATTCTAGTATAGGGTATGGGGACCAAATGAACTCTAAAATTATTCTAGACATGTAAGAATTGCAACGGGCGGAGGTGTGTGCTCTAGAGAATGCTAATATGCTAGTATTGGGTATGGGAATGAAATGAACTCTAAAATTATTCTAGGCATGTTGGAATTGCAATGGGTGGAGGTATGCGCTCTAGAGAGTGCTAATATTTTAGTATTGGATATGGGGATGAAATGAACTCCAAAATTATTCTATGCATGTTGGAATTGCAACGGGCGGAGGTATGCACTCTAGAGAGTGCTAATATTCTAGTACTGGGTATGGGGATCAAATGAACTCTAAAATTATTAAAGGCATATTGGAATTACAAAGGGCGGAGGTATGTATCATTTTGATTTAATGATGTCCCCTATTTGATCAAAATCCTTACAAGAAAAAGACAGAGATTTTTTTTTTAATTCTTAGGATAAGATGGAGAAAGCAACTAAGGCTTTGAATTTTGAGGAACTACGCATTCTGAGGAAGGAGCTGTTTGAGGAGGTGGAAGCACAAAAGAAGGTCAGTGTTTTTTGTGACTATGATAAGCTGTTGGCATTTTCATCTAATAAAGTTTTATGCTTGACGCTACTTACTGCTGCTGTTACTGCTGATGATCATGATCATGTTGATGGTGATGGGGTTGCGCATGATGATTATGATGATGTTGGAAATGATGATAATAATGATGGTGGTGATGATTGTAATGGTGATGATGATTGTGATGGTGATGATGGTGTTGAAAGTGCTAAAGGTGATAATTGTGATGATGATGGGGTTATGCATGATGATGTTGATGATGATGATGTTGATGTTGATGATGTTGGGAATAGTGATGATGATGATGATGGTGTTGGGAGTGATTATGATGATCATGATGTTCGTAATGATAAGGATGATTATGATGATAATAATGATTGATGGTGGTGATGAATGTGATGGTGATGAGTGTTAAGCTTGGTGATGATGATAATTATGATTGAAGGTGGTGATGGTGATGATGGTGTTGAAATTGGTGATGATGATAATTATGATTGAAGGTGGTGATGAATGTGATGGTGATGATGGTGTTGAAATTGGTGATGATGATAATTATGATGATGGTGGTGATAAATGTGATGGTGATGATGACAACAACAATGGTTACAATCCCTATAATAATGAAAGTGGTTATAAACTTTGCCGAGTGAGAGTTAATTCTGATGAATAAGGTGAAATTGAAGAAGGAAAGGAAAAGTGTAGTTTGCAGAATGTAGACACATAGTTATAAAAAAAGGTTAAATTTCATTGCACAATTCGATGAGAGCACATGACCCCTGAGCTGGATGCTAGTCCATCACAGGTTAACTCTTCAGCAGTGCTGGTACTCATGTAACAGCTGAATGGACTGGTGTAAGTAGAGTAAAGTGTTTTGCTCAAGGACACAACGCATTGCTGACGGCGGGATTCAAACCCATTACCTTTCGCATATGAGCCTGACTCCTAAACCACTGCAGCTTTTATATAGACACATAACCTCTAAGTTTTTGTCTCCCTTTCAGGTCAATATGCAAGAAGCAGCAAACCAGGAGGGTCTAATGCAGAGATGGGTGTGGGGGTGGGGCAGTTGGGGCAGCCAACCAGCACCAACAGACCAACCAGCCAACTCACCAGCTGATCCCCCAGCTTCACCCCCTCTATCGTCGTCACCACCTGTCATAGGTAAGAAACAAAAGAGGAGGCGAGAGTTTATATTCAATTTCAAGATAATTAAAGGAGCTCTTAATCGTTAGGTACCCCCAATTTCTCCACCCTCTTTGATAGGGCTAAAACCCTATCCCCTCCCTTCAGCTTACGCATTAGATCAGACCTCTTCCATCTCGGCATCAACCCCACCACTCTCGGCACCTTCTCCTGGCCCACTTTTCCTCCTTGGGCCACCCCCCTCCCTTCTGTCCACCTGGGCCTCTCCACTGATCACAAAGCTCAAACCCATCCTAACCTCTTCATCAATCTCCACAACCAAATCAAAGACCAACTCTCAAATTACACCTCCATCTATACTGATGGCTTGAAGGAAGGCAACAAGACAGCCGCTGCTGCCATCATCCAAGACATCACCCTCAGTAGCAGACTTCCTGACTACTCATCCATCTTTTCAGCCAAGGCTAAGGCCATTCTCCTTGCCCTCAAGTTTATTGAGTACTCTCCGCTCAGCCACTTTGCCATTTTCTCTGACTCAAAGGCTGTTCTTACTTCTTTACTCAATCTTAAATGGGATAACCTCACATGCCACCTTCCCTCTCAGAAACTCCTTTCTCCCACCCTCTGCAGGAAAAGTATTTTTTTCTTCCGGATACCCAGCCATGTTGGCATCTTAGGTAATGACAGGGCTGATGCAGCTGCTAAGCTTGCCCTCAACCTCCTCCCTGCCCCTTTTCCCAAACCCTTTCTGACCTCAAACCGCTTATCGCTTTCCTTGTTCGGACCGCTGGCAAACCTCATGGAACTCCCAAATTGATAACAAACTCCATGTCATCCAGCCCACTATTCCGATCAAATCCACCATCAACAACCTCTTTCGTATCGACAACGTTCATATTACCCGTTTAAGAATTGGTCACACCCACCTCACTCACTCCCACCTCCATATTGGCTCCCCCAAGCCCTATGCAACAATTGCCATTGCACCTCACAATCCATCACGTTCTCCTTGCTTTCCCCCTGTACAACCTTCCCAAAGCTTCCCTTGTTCCCCACAATTCAATTGCTGATTTCTTCCAAAAAAATCCTCCGGATGAAATTATCACCTTCCTTTATCATGCCTTCCTTTACAACCATATTTAATTCTCCTCTCCCACCCACCCCCTCTCTACTTTGTTTTTGTTTCAACCATGCACCTCTCCTCTCAATCACAGCTTTTTGACCTTTTGTTCTTGAATTTCTCTCATTCTCCCCCTGTTTCCTTTCCTTCCTACCTCTAGAATGACCTGACCTTTCAGGCACAATTTGACCTTCGTTGTCATGGTGCTGTTAAGCCCTCATCAAACAAACATCAAACAAACTCAATCAAAAAGTGTGGTTGTCTTTTTTGAAATGGTGCAGGTCTAATTTTTGATACTCGTGTCCTTGGAAAAGTACTTAAAGGATTAGGTCAGTGGTCAAGCATGTCCATCTTATGTGAAAGAGGACTTTAAAAGAAACCAAATGGTGAAGAAAGCATTTTAAAATGTATTCCCTTAAGGAGATAATCAAATTTAAAGCTCTGTCTTATCTGTTTAGAAGTAAGTGGTGTACTAAGTCTACTATTGAAGTTGGGGCCTTCATTATCACATTCTTAACAATTGTTAATGTTTTTTGAAGAAAATTCATCTTACTTTTTTACTTTTTGAATTATTTTTCCTCGAACTTTCTTCAGGTCATAAATTATAATTACCCTTACTAGATTGTGTTTTACTGACTTTCCTGACATATCCCAAGGTTGTTAAGCCACAAAATTGCAGGACAAAATATGATAGAATACATTAAGAGGTAGTGACATCACAACTAGTCCAATTTCAGTCGTTTCTACACAAATAATACCAAACTTTAAACTTGAATATCTCCTTTTAACGAAATAAGATTTTTTTTTTTTTTTCTTGAATGCTTTCTCCGCCGTTTTGTTTCTTTTGAAGACCTCTTTCATATGAGATGGACTTGCCTGACCCCTAAACTAATCCTTTAACGGAATAAGATTTTTGAATGCTCTCTTCACCATTTTGTTTCCTTTGAAGTTCTCTTTCATGTAAGATGGGTTTGCTTGACCCCTACACAGATAAGACAGAGCTTTAAACTTGAATGTCTCCTTAATGGAATAAGATTTTTGAATGCTTTCTGCACCATTTTGTTTTTATCGAAGCCCCTACACAGATAAGACAGAGCTTTAAACTTAAACATCTCCCTAACAGAATAAGATTTTTTCTTTTTTTGAATTTTTGAATGCTTGCTTCACCATTTTCTTTCTTTTGAAGTCCTCTTTCATATGAGATGGACTTGCCTGACTGACCACTGAACTAATCCTTTAAGTATTCATGAGAAATGCTTGAACACTCACGTCAAAGGTTTTTAGAACCATCTCATGCACGAGCGGTGTGTTGAATATTCCTGAGACTCCATAGAAATACGCCCTCTCTTTTTGACCGCCCTTTCCTTTAAACTATTCCTTTAAGGAAACTGCAAGGAAAAATTCAGTTTTGATCATTTGATGTAAAGGGTAATGTTTTGTTAAGGACCCATGTTGTGCGGTAAACATAGTAGCTTCAAAGTCATTGAATGCGATAACGTTTGATTTTATGCAACAAAATTCTAAAAATAATCTTCCAAGAAAACTGATCACTTGGAAGGATTAAAGTTGATAATAATTGAGGAACTGTTTAGTTATTGTGTAAGTTTTAATAGATTATCGGAAATCAATCTGATGCCTTGGGTAGACACGGTGCAAATCATTCATATTGAAGTTTCATATTCAAATGTCATTCAGCACTGAACTAGGAGTTGTGATGAAAATGAAAAATTAAAAGGTTAATAAGCCTTCAGTGAATAAGACCAGTGCCTTTCCTTGTTTCCATTGATTATATGGTAACATATGTGAGTTCATTGACTTCCCCTGGATGGGACACCAGTCAATCATAGGTTAACTCCCCAGCAATTGTTGCTGATGCTTATTTACAGCTGAGCAGACTGATGCATATGAAATATAGTAGGTTTCCGACTAACTTTAGTTATAATATATATATATAACTCTGACCTATGACCTATAATAAAAAATGACCTTTCGTAAATTAAAGTAAATAATTTTTAAATTTGAATCCCTTCAGATGAAGAAGAACTGAGAGATTTGATTGGAGATCCAGAAGCAGACAGTAACCTCCTAAAAGAGACTTTGTTTTTGCCAGACTGAACTTTGACCTTGCAGGAGGGTCCATTATGTTACAGGGAAAAGAAGATAGATATCGACCCAACATGAGTAGTGGCAATCATAATTTGTCTTCAGAATCAACACCAGATCGACAGACTCCTTTGGGTCGTAAAACAGATGACCTGACCAAAGGTCAAAGGTTAAGCAACAAAACTTTTATAGAGCTGGAATTTTCTAAAGTGGAAATGAGTTATGAATCTCGATTGAGGACTAGTTCTTCTTTATTCAGTGCAAACCTTGGAGGGCTATATTTGAGGGATATGGCGACCAAAGGATCGTTGTTTCCGACCCTCGTTTTCCTCAAGTCAGAAAGGTAAGACTTTTTCCCATTTTGATTATGCTTCTGTGATAGACCTAGAGTGGCAATTCTTAATAGGCCAAATCTGGCCTGTCAGACAATCCAATCTGGCCTGTCAGACAATCCAATCTGGCCTGTCAGACAATCCAATCTGGCCTGTCAAACAATCCAATCTGGCCCGCAGACAATCCAATCTGGCCTGTCAGACAATCCAATCTTGCCTGTCAGACAATCCAATCTGGCCTGTCAGACAATCCAATCTGGCCCGCAGACAATCCAATCTGGCCTGTCAGACAATCCAATCTGGCCTGTCAGACAATCCAATCTGGCCTGTCAGACAATCCAATCTGGCCTGTCAGACAATCCAATCTGGCCTGTCAGACAATCCAATCTGGCCTGTCAGACAATCCAATCTGGCCTGTCAGACAATCCAATCTGGCCTGTCAGACAATCCAATCTGGCCTGTCAGACAATCCAATCTGGCCTGTCAGACAATCCAATCTGGCCTGTCAGACAATCCAATCTGGCCTGTCAGACAATCCAATCTGGCCTGTCAGACAATCCAATCTGGCCTGTCAGACAATCCAATCTGGCCTGTCAGACAATCCAATCTGGCCTGTCAGACAATCCAATCTGGCCTGTCAGACAATCCAATCTGGCCTGTCAGACAATCCAATCTGGCCTGTCAGACAATCCAATCTGGCCTGTCAGACAATCCAATCTGGCCTGTCAGACAATCCAATCTGGCCTGTCAGACAATCCAATCTGGCCTGTCAGACAATCCAATCTGGCCTGTCAGACAATCCAATCTGGCCTGTCAGACAATCCAATCTGGCCTGTCAGACAATCCAATCTGGCCTGTCAGACAATCCAATCTGGCCTGTCAGACAATCCAATCTGGCCTGTCAGACAATCCAATCTGGCCTGTCAGACAATCCAATCTGGCCTGTCAGACAATCCAATCTGTCAGACCCAATCTGGCCTGTCAGACAATCCAATCTGGCCTCAGACAATCCAATCTGGCCTGTCAGACAATCCAATCTGGCCTGTCAGACAATCCAATCTGGCCTGTCAGACAATCCAATCTGGCCTGTCAGACAATCCAATCTGGCCTGTCAGACAATCCAATCTGGCCTGTCAGACAATCCAATCTGGCCTGTCAGACAATCCAATCTGGCCTGTCAGACAATCCAATCTGGCCTGTCAGACAATCCAATCTGGCCTGTCAGACAATCCAATCTGGCCTGTCAGACAATCCAATCTGGCCTGTCAGACAATCCAATCTGGCCTGTCAGACAATCCAATCTGGCCTGTCAGACAATCCAATCTGGCCTGTCAGACAATCCAATCTGGCCTGTCAGACAATCCAATCTGGCCTGTCAGACAATCCAATCTGGCCTGGCCTCAGACAATCCAATCTGGCCTGTCAGGCCTGTCAGACAATCCAATCTGGCCTGTCAGACAATCCAATCTGGCCTGTCAGACAATCCAATCTGGCCTGTCAGACAATCCAATCTGGCCTGTCAGACAATCCAATCTGGCCTGTCAGACAATCCAATCTGGCCTGACAATCCAATCTGGCCAGACAATCCAATCTGGCCTGTCAGACAATCCAATCTGGCCTGTCAGACAATCCAATCTCCAATCTGGCCTGTCAGACAATCCAATGGCCTGTCAGACAATCCAATCTGGCCTGTCAGACAATCCAATCTGGCCTGTCAGACAATCCAATCTGGCCTGTCAGACAATCCAATCTGGCCTGTCAGACAATCCAATCTGGCCTGTCAGACAATCCAATCTGGCCTGTCAGACAATCCAATCTGGCCTGTCAGACAATCCAATCTGGCCTGTCAGACAATCCAATCTGGCCTGTCAGACAATCCAATCTGGCCTGTCAGACAATCCAATCTGGCCTGTCAGACAATCCAATCTGGCCTGTCAGACAATCCAATCTGGCCTGTCAGACAATCCAATCTGGCCTGTCAGACAATCCAATCTGGCCTGTCAGACAATCCAATCTGGCCTGTCAGACAATCCAATCTGGCCTGTCAGACAATCCAATCAATCTGGCCTGTCAGACAATCCAATCTGGCCTGTCAGACAATCCAATCTGGCCTGTCAGACAATCCAATCTGGCCTGTCAGACAATCCAATCTGGCCTGTCAGACAATCCAATCTGGCCTGTCAGACAATCCAATCTGGCCTGTCAGACAATCCAATCTGGCCTGTCAGACAATCCAATCTGGCCTGTCAGACAATCCAATCTGGCCTGTCAGACAATCCAATCTGGCCTGTCAGACAATCCAATCTGGCCTGTCAGACAATCCAATCTGGCCTGTCAGACAATCCAATCTGGCCTGTCAGACAATCCAATCTGGCCTGTCAGACAATCCAATCTGGCCTGTCAGACAATCCAATCTGGCCTGTCAGACAATCCAATCTGGCCTGTCAGACAATCCAATCTGGCCTGTCAGACAATCCAATCTGGCCTGTCAGACAATCCAATCTGGCCTGTCAGACAATCCAATCTGGCCTGTCAGACAATCCAATCTGGCCTGTCAGACAATCCAATCTGGCCTGTCAGACAATCCAATCTGGCCTGTCAGACAATCCAATCTGGCCTGTCAGACAATCCAATCTGGCCTGTCAGACAATCCAATCTGGCCTGTCAGACAATCCAATCTGGCCTGTCAGACAATCCAATCTGGCCTGTCAGACAATCCAATCTGGCCTGTCAGACAATCCAATCTGGCCTGTCAGACAATCCAATCTGGCCTGTCAGACAATCCAATCTGGCCTGTCAGACAATCCAATCTGGCCTGTCAGACAACCAATCTGGCCTGTCAGACAATCCAATCTGGCCTGTCAGACAATCCATCCCTGTCAGACAATCCAATCTGGCCTGTCAGACAATCCAATCTGGCCTGTCAGACAATCCAATCTGGCCTGTCAGACAATCCAATCTGGCCTGTCAGACAATCCAATCTGGCCTGTCAGACAATCCAATCTGGCCTGTCAGACAATCCAATCTGGCCTGTCAGACAATCCAATCTGGCCTGTCAGACAATCCAATCTGGCCTGTCAGACAATCCAATCTGGCCTGTCAGACAATCCAATCTGGCCTGTCAGACAATCCAATCTGGCCTGTCAGACAATCCAATCTGGCCTGTCAGACAATCCAATCTGGCCTGTCAGACAATCCCTGTCAGACAATCCAATCTGGCCTGTCAGACAATCCAATCTGGCCTGTCAGACAATCCAATCTGGCCTGTCAGACAATCCAATCTGGCCTGTCAGACAATCCAATCTGGCCTGTCAGACAATCCAATCTGGCCTGTCAGACAATCCAATCTGGCCTGTCAGACAATCCAATCTGGCCTGTCAGACAATCCAATCTGGCCTGTCAGACAATCCAATCTGGCCTGTCAGACAATCCAATCTGGCCTGTCAGACAATCCAATCTGGCCTGTCAAACAATCCAATCTGGCCCGCAGACAATCCAATCTGGCCTGTCAGACAATCCAATCTTGCCTGTCAGACAATCCAATCTGGCCTGTCAGACAATCCAATCTGGCCCGTCAGACAATCCAATCTGGCCTGTCAGACAATCCAATCTGGCCTGTCAGACAATCCAATCTGGCCCGTCAGACAATCCAATCTGGCCTGTCAGACAATCCAATCTGGCCTGTCAGACAATCCAATCTGGCCTGTCAGACAATCCAATCTGGCCTGTCAGACAATCCAATCTGGCCTGTCAGACAATCCAATCTGACCTGTCAGACAATCCAATCTGGCCTGTCAGACAATCCAATCTGGCCTGTCAGACAATCCAATCTGGCCTGTCAGACAATCCAATCTGGCCTGTCAGACAATCCAATCTGGCCTGTCAGACAATCCAATCTGGCCTGTCAGACAATCCAATCTGGCCTGTCAGACAATCCAATCTGGCCTGTCAGACAATCCAATCTGGCCTGTCAGACAATCCAATCTGGCCTGTCAGACAATCCAATCTGGCCTGTCAGACAATCCAATCTGGCCTGTCAGACAATCCAATCTGGCCTGTCAGACAATCCAATCTGGCCTGTCAGACAATCCAATCTGGCCTGTCAGACAATCCAATCTGGCCTGTCAGACAATCCAATCTGGCCTGTCAGACAATCCAATCTGGCCTGTCAGACAATCCAATCTGGCCTGTCAGACAATCCAATCTGGCCTGTCAGACAATCCAATCTGGCCTGTCAGACAATCCAATCTGGCCTGTCAGACAATCCAATCTGGCCTGTCAGACAATCCAATCTGGCCTGTCAGACAATCCAATCTGGCCTGTCAGACAATCCAATCTGGCCTGTCAGACAATCCAATCTGGCCTGTCAGACAATCCAATCTGGCCTCAGACAATCCAATCCTGTCAGACAATCCAATCTGGCCTGTCAGACAATCCAATCTGGCCTGTCAGACAATCCAATCTGGCCTGTCAGACAATCCAATCTGGCCTGTCAGACAATCCAATCTGGCCTGTCAGACAATCCAATCTGGCCTGTCAGACAATCCAATCTGGCCTGTCAGACAATCCAATCTGGCCTGTCAGACAATCCAATCTGGCCTGTCAGACAATCCAATCTGGCCTGTCAGACAATCCAATCTGGCCTGTCAGACAATCCAATCTGGCCTGTCAGACAATCCAATCTGGCCTGTCAGACAATCCAATCTGGCCTGTCAGACAATCCAATCTGGCCTGTCAGACAATCCAATCTGGCCTGTCAGACAATCCACTCTGGCCTGTCAGACAATCCACTCTGGCCTGTCAGACAATCCACTCTGGCCTGTCAGACAATCCAATCTGGCCTGTCAGACAATCCACTCTGGCCTGTCAGACAATCCACTCTGGCCTGTCAGACAATCCAATCTGGCCTGTCAGACAATCCAATCTGGCCTGTCAGACAATCCAATCTGGCCTGTCAGACAATCCAATCTGGCCTGTCAGACAATCCAATCTGGCCTGTCAGACAATCCAATCTGGCCTGTCAGACAATCCAATCTGGCCTGTCAGACAATCCAATCTGGCCTGTCAGACAATCCAATCTGGCCTGTCAGACAATCCAATCTGGCCTGTCAGACAATCCAATCTGGCCTGTCAGACAATCCAATCTGGCCTGTCAGACAATCCAATCTGGCCTGTCAGACAATCCAATCTGGCCTGTCAGACAATCCAATCTGGCCTGTCAGACAATCCAATCTGGCCTGTCAGACAATCCAATCTGGCCTGTCAGACAATCCAATCTGGCCTGTCAGACAATCCAATCTGGCCTGTCAGACAATCCAATCTGGCCTGTCAGACAATCCAATCTGGCCTGTCAGACAATCCAATCTGGCCTGTCAGACAATCCAATCTGGCCTGTCAGACAATCCAATCTGGCCTGTCAGACAATCCAATCTGGCCTGTCAGACAATCCAATCTGGCCTGTCAGACAATCCAATCTGGCCTGTCAGACAATCCAATCTGGCCCGCAAACAATAGTCATTATATAATGCAATACAGTGCATTGCATGTAAGAGCAATCCGAATGAGATCGGTAAAAATCGCAAAATACTTGTTTATTTTCTAGGCAGATTAGCTCACTAAAACTAGTTCCGCTATCAATTGGGCTGCGGCTTGTCAAAGGAGGGTCGATAAGAGAACCGCTCACATCTGACGTTCATTTTTCTAATTGCTAACACTCTCAACTTGTTTGTATTCAGGGATTGTTTTGATAGGGTTTGTTTGTCACATGATGCTGGTTTTGCCACGCGATTGGCCCACGGCCTGAAGCTGTTGTGAAATTATGGCCCTTCGAAAATTGTAATTAAGAAC
Organism: Chiridota heheva; assembly: GCA_020152595.1. NCBI lineage: Eukaryota > Metazoa > Echinodermata > Holothuroidea > Apodida > Chiridotidae > Chiridota > Chiridota heheva. The sequence goes on along the minus strand of JAIGNY010001695.1, from coordinate 276,794 downwards.
CCTTTCCCTAGAGTATGCAGAATAAGGACACACTGAAGGAACATTTAGCTGCAGTGTCCTGATGTCTTTTGAAAATCATGTAATAGGTAAAATTATCATCAAAATTGGTTATTGAATATTTGCATTTTTACAGCATTTTGAAATTCAAGTCCTCTTATTATTCCAGAAATTATTTGAAAGTTTGTAAAATATGTCGCTTGTCCAGAAAAGGCTTTTTACTCCGATATATTTTTGCACGTAATCACAATGCAGTGGTTTGTGTGTGTGTTGGGGTCAGGTGTGGGATGTGCTTATCTTTTTTTTTTAATTGGGAAGAATAATTTAGTGCTTAAGCTCAATTTCACATTCTCTCAACTTCAAGAAATAAGCATAATTTCCACTGACTGAAACGAGAAAGTAAGAGTTATAATAATGATATAATAGGAACATTTATATAGCGCTTAATCCACACTGTGGAGTATGCTTAAAGCGCTCATACAATAAAAATGATAGCTTAATGTAAATAAACGATTAAATTAAAATATAATAAAATATCAATAATACTTCTTAAACAAATATGTTTTGAGCTGAGATTTAAACGTATTCAAAAATTTAATGTCTTTCATGGATTTTGGAATATCTTTCCATTTCCTGGCGGCTGCTATTGTGAAAGACCTGTAACCTAAAGATTTTAGTCTCCACTTTGGTATATCCAGCAATTGCTTGTCACTAGACCTGAGACAACTTTTTGGCTGATAGATGGACAGAAGCTCATAGAGGTATTCTGGTGCTGATCCGTCTATACACTGGTAGGCTAAACACAATATTATATACTCGATTCTAGCTTCAACTGGTAGCCAGTGCAAAAGCTTTAACGCGGCTGTAATGTCATGTTTTAATGTTTTAGTGACAATACGTGCAGCTTTGTTTTGTATCCTCTGCAATCGTTTGATGTTCTCATGTGACGCACTAACAAGCAGACTGTTGCAATAATCATGACGTGACTTGCTTTATCTATTATTTATAAAGTATTTATAAGGTATTGTGACAATTACTTGACAATGTATGCTCCTGCAGTTTCCCTCTTTTAGCTTTAATGACACCCTCAGTCTACTAGCTTTGCTGTTTTAGAGAGGCAGCCCCCTCCTCACCCCTTCCTTTAGGGGCCGCAGGCCAAATTTGGCTCACAGTCAATCCAATCTGGTCCGCGAACAATAGTCATGGTGGAAAAAATATATATAGTACGTCCCAATCAATCGGAATGAGATTGGTAAAAATTGCAAAATCCTTGTTTATTTTGGGGTTTTTCCAAGGCAGATCAGCACCAGATCATTGTGGCTCATCAAATAAAATGTTACCTTTAGTTCCGCTATAAAATGGGCAGACTCGCGGCATGTCAAAGGAAGGTGGATTAAAGAACTGCCGACATCTAGCGTACATCCTTATCGCGCGTGCTCTCAGCTTGTTTGTATTCAGGGGTTGTTTTGACGAGTTTTGCTTGTCATGTGATGCTGGTTTTGTCACGTGATTGGCCCACGGCCTGAGGCTGTTGTCAAATGGTGACCCTTAGAAAAAATTAATTAAGAAATTGTGTTCTGGAGGTAAACTTATTTAAAAACTGAATAAACTTAACCTCATTAGTAAAATACCTTAAATGGATAGTGAAATACCTTAAATGGATAGTGAAATACCTTAAAAGGATAGTAAAATACCTTAAAAGGATACAGAAGACAGAATGATAACAGTAAGATATTGTCCTGTTTGGCTCATGAATCATCTTTAATTATTCAGAATTGTTTCATTCTGAGGTAGTATTATAGCTAAAATCCCAGAGCTTCACCGAGGGCTCAAGCCGTAAGGGTATAGCGAGCCCCTGGACCTCGCGCTGAAAAGGTACAGTGTGTCGTGTTCATTATTATGCCCCTCTTTGTCTTTAATTTTGATGATTTTTTGTTGTTGTCTTTGCAGGAAGATGGCTCCTTATCCTCGAGACAGCAGTTTGGTCTTCTGTCATCAGCCACCTCGGGATCCATTATGGGGAGGGCAGCAGACTACCACCGTCAGCGTAGTGACAGCGCTGCGCCGCTGTTTAAGATGTGCTATGAATCCAACCCCCAAATTCAACTGCAGATTACAGGTTAATAATGCATTTATTTTCATTTTGCAATGAAATTGTTTATTACAAAAGTAAGGTGGGTAGAGTGGGTTAAAGTACCACGAGACCCAATTTTGGGAGCCCCCAAGATTTGGGGACTCTGAGCAATGACACTGCGATAGATTTGCTACGAGACCCAGAGTGCTAAATTTTCCACAAGCCCCTGGAATTCTAGTGGCACCTGTGCCTCGGACATAATAAAGTTTGGAAAGTTTTAATCAGGTATTGTGGAATAATTGTTATCATGGGGTATGTTGGTATGTCACAGTTTACATGTAAAAATATATGTGCATGTATAGTGTATTTGTTGTTCTAATTGTTGCAATTTTGTACTATTTTTTTATTTATTATGAAGTTGGGTTTGTGTGAGGGACCTCAGAAATCTTAAGAAACTTAAATTAGAGGAATCCCCTGACAAGAAATTGCATAGAAAAAGTATTAAAAACAAACTTTCAAGATAAAGAGAAGATGAAAACTATAGCAGCAAGAATTCTACACATTAAGTCTAAACCTCGCAATACATTTTGTGTCTTAAACCCCGACAAAATATTGAATCTATCAGGGTCTATATTGCTCACAACAGAAACTACAATCCAGCACAAGCAATTAGCAATTACACCAGGGATTTCCACACACTTCACCTCACTTTCCATGGTCATAACCTGACATTGATAGTTAACAGATTTCACTGAAGCTGCACTGACTGTCACACTCAACACAAGGACAAAAGTATTCCCCGTGGTCAAAGTGTCTGGCTTGAAGTAATAATATACAAATAGGATGGTATTTAACAGTGAAGGTTTTGTTTGTTTATTGATAAGTGATTTTAAGTGACGTTTTGTTCAACCTTATAGGCTTTGAGGATTTTGGACAAAAAAGCTATTGCAACAGATGTTCATCATGACATTTAGACTGACAAATGATGTATTGTAGATTATTAATTAAAGAATGATGTTGAGGCAAAGTGTTAATATGAATATTTAAAGTATTGGGCAAAGGACTTTGGCCTGAGTGGAATAAACAGAAGTTTGGAGGGTCATTCACGAAAGCACTGCATAAATATGCATATAAGCACGATGCCAAATCATTCATCTTTTTATTAAATTGCTGTTAGATTGTTTAAAATGTATAAAAAACTAAAAAGATTGAAAACGGACAGACATAACATCGAAAGTCAATGTCCACGGCCTTTGATAACCACTTGTGGTACACTTTCTACCCAACCCAGGCTTTGTTAAGAAGATAACCTCTACACTGTTGATTAAAATGCTAAAACATTAATCTTTTTTAAAATACTGTGTTAGATTGTTTAAAATGTATAAAAAAAAACTAAAAAAAGATTGAAAAACGAGGAAAGTTTACATACAATATTTTGCTTTGTTAAGAAATTCACCTGTTGTTAAAATGGACTTATTTAAATACTCAAGGTTGTGCATTATGGAAATTTAATGCACGGGTCATGACAATGCACATACTCCATAGAAATTTAATAAATGAAAAATAAAAGAGTAATGGAGCCTATTGCAAAAAAGTTGTTGTACTTAATTTGTGTTAGAATAAAACTTTACACTGTATTTCCAATACTAAAAAGGGGCAAACATGATGAATAAATTTGGCTATAATTTTCAGTTCATTTCACCTAAAAACACCAGAGTGTTTATAACTCACTGATGAAAACGTCCTTTTTACAAGTCCAAATGAATCCTCAGCCCCACATTACATGGATGGCTTGGCTCTGCAGTAACCCTATCCCACAATACCTGAATTCTTCACAATAGATTCCATTGTGTGCATATAGACGATAAGGGGTGTAATAACTGATGTGTAAAATTACTGAACTATCTGTGGTGGATTTCTTAAATGCTTCTAGCAAAGTCTAAAACTTATAACCCGCCGAAATGGAGGTTCTTGCGGGTGAAAAGACTGAAAATTTGCAGCGAGGAATGTGCATAATAAAATACTTTGCATGTCTCAAAAATATCCGGTCTGTTCAAGGGGTATTTTGCAAGGCAGATTAAAGAAGACTATACTTGAAACATTATATATCACATGGCTATTCCTGTGTTGTATACACTCCAGATAACCCAAAAAGGGACTGACAGTGGCCAACTTGGTTAAGCTTGGTCAAAACATGTCAGACTTGATAGCAGGACTTGCCTTGACCATGTGCAGGACATGTCAGACTTGATAGCAAAACATGTGCAGGACATGTCAGACTTGATAGCAGGACTTGCCTTGACCATGTGCAGGACATGTCAGACTTGATAACAGGACTTGCCTTGACCATGTGCAGGAGTCGGACTTGATAGCAGGACTTGCCTTGACCATGTGCAGGACATGTCATACTTGATAGCAGGACTTGCCTTGACCATGTGCAGGACATGTCAGACTTGATAGCAGGACTTGCCTTGACCATGTGCAGGACATTTCAGACTTAATAGCAGGACTTGCCTTGACCATGTGCAGGACATGTCAGACTTGATAGCAGGACTTGCCTTGACCATGTGCAGGACATGTCAGACTTGATAGCAGGACATAACAGACTTGATAGCAGGACTCGCCTTGACCATGTGCAGGACATGTCAGACTTGATAGCAGGACTTGCCTTGACCATGTGCAGGACATGTCAGACTTGATAGCAGGACTTGCCTTGACCATGTGCAGGACATGTCAGACTTGATAGCAGGACTTGCCTTGACCATGTGCAGGACATGTCAGACTTGATAGCAGGACTTGCCTTGACCATGTGCAGGACATGTCAGACTTGATAGCAGGACATAACAGACTTGATAGCAGGACTCGCCTTGACCATGTGCAGGACATGTCAGACTTAATAGCAGGACTTGCCTTGACCATGTGCAGGAGTCAGACTTGATAGCAGGACTTGCCTTGACCATGTGCAGGAGTCAGACTTGATAGCAGGACTTGCCATGACCATGTGCCGGACATGTCAGACTTGATAGCAGGACTTGTCTTGACCATGTGCAGGACATGTCAGACTTGATAGCAGGACTTGCCTTGACCAGGTGCAGTGATTGACATTTTCACCCCTGTCAGTTGTGGAAATGTATCCAATTGTAGACCATTGCAGACCATGGTTTCATTTATGTCTTATATATGTATGTATGCTTGCCCTATGTTCCTGGTGAAGAGATCTGCAGCTCTAACATGTCATCTTAGTTGAAACTGGATGACCACTAGCTTTGGGAGGGATATGTATTTTGTTAAGTCAGTTTAAGGATTAATTTAGTAGTCAAGCAAGGCTATCTTATATAAAAGAGGACCTTAAAAGAAACAAATTAGTGAAGAAAGCATTTAAAAATCTTATTTCGTTAAGGAGATACCTACAGTAAGTTTAAAGTTTGGTATCATTTGTTTAGAAACGACTGAAATCAGACTAGTTGTGCATGTCATAGCCACAGATTCCTCAAAGTCGTTATGTATTCTATCATATTTTGTCTTGCGATTTTGAGATTTGAAAACAATGGGATATGTCAGAAAAGTAGTAAATTTGATTCTAGTGAATGCTTTCTTCACTAATTTTGTTTGTTTGTAAGTCTTTCATATAAGATAGACTTGCTTGACCCCTGAACTAATCCTGTAATGATACATACTCACTTTTTACTCTACAGTTTGTTGCTAGATGGTATCGTCTTTCGGCTTTTCTTTACAGGCTTGAAATTATTACACAGCCTCTGGACATGGTATACAACCCAAGTGCAATGCAACGTGTGTCCAACTTTTCAGCACGCAATCTTCTGGGGTGTCCGGTCTGACCTCCAGAGCATCAGAGCTTCAACTGGCGAGGACGGCCAAAGACAGATACGAAGAACTGAAAGATCAGACAAAGCAGGAATTGATCAATACATTGGATGGATTGTTGGCTGGGGAGGAACAGGTTGGTATCATATGATAATTTAAAGGATTAGTTAAGGGGTCAAGCATGTCCATCTTATATGAAAAAGGACTTCAAAAAAACAAAATGGTGCAGAAATCATTCAAAAATCTTATTCCTTAAAGGAGATATTCAAGTTTAAAGGATTGGTCCAGTGGTCAAGCAAGTCCATCTCATGTAAAAGAGGACTTCAAAAGAAACAAAATGGTGCAGAAAGCATTCAAAATTCTTATTCCGTTAAGGAGGTATTAAAGAATAAGTTTAGTGGTCAAGCAAGTCCATCTTGCATGAAAGAGGACTTTAAAAGAAACAAAATGGTTAAGAAAACATTCAAAAATCTTATTCCATTAAGGAGATATTCAAGTTTAAAGGAATAGTTCAGTGGTCAAGCATGTCCTACTTGTATGAAAGAGGACTGCAACTTTGTGAGCTCAAATGGCAAATCTTGCATGAATACGTCACTATATCAGGCTCGTTCATGAATTTAAATTATAGTGCCAAGTTTGTGTGTGCATACTGAGACAGAAATACCAAACTTTAACAAATAGTACTAAAAAATTATTGCTGTCATTTTACTTCCATTTTATTTCCTTTTTTCGGATGAACAAAATTGTACAACCTTCCTAGAGCTTCCCTCGCTCCCCACAACTCAATTGCCGAGTTCTCTCAGAAAAAACCCTCCGGATAAAATTATCTCCTTCCTTCATCATGCTTCCCTCTACAACCATATTTAGTCTTTCTCACCCATGCACCTCCCCTCTCGATCCCAGCTTTCTGACTTTTAGTTCTCTTATTTCTCTCACTCTCCCATTTTCTTTCCATCCTACCTATAGAATGATCTAACCTCTCAGGCACAATTTGACCCTCGCTGTCGTGGTGCCATTAAGCCCTCATCAAACAAACAAACAAAATTGTAATAAGTTATTTTATGCAATTCAGATTGCCCTATGACTACTGTACTGAAAGTAAACAATCTTAACCTTAGCGATTTTAACTCAGATTTTTTCATAGGCAACAATAAGGTCTAGGACAAAAGAGTCTTAAGTGCATGAATTTGTTTTTCTTTTTCATACTACAAACAAAAGAAATCGCAACATTTAATTGGCTAAATCACACATATCGGACACAAATCTGGTAGAAAACCATCTCGTCTAAATGTTTAGTGTGTAAGGTATCACTTGATCAGAACTTGACCTGGAGGTCACTAAAAGTGTCAAGTCGCGTATTCTGAACAGAGCATTAAATTAAGGCAATAGCTCCTGTGACTTTTGAGTAATGGCTATCAAAGTTTGAATAATTTTTAATGAATGGAAAAGTTGTCATGTATGAAAGAGTGGACAGCTTAAAATCTTTAATGTAATTCTATAAATGTCCTAAAATTTCAGTGACTGGAAATCATTTCAAATCTTTTTTCTTTGGCAAAATTGAAATAAAAGGGTATGATGGATATTCAATACCTCTTGGCTATATTCAACTGCTCCCATTCAACTGACGTTAGTGGAGGATTGAAAAACAGTAAGTTAACATAAGGAAATTTATAGGTTTTTGTGTTGTGATGTCAAAAATTTCAATAAAATTGGCATAATTTAGTATAAGGCCTGACAATTTAAAATGCAAAACAGTCAGTTTTTGACCGATTTTGATAAAACTTTAATAATTTCATTGTTTATAGCTTATTTTTTTCCAATTGAAGGCCAGATATTGTGTTAACGTGTAGATGTAAATACAATAAAGAGAGGCCATCATCACTCCCATCTACAAGCCTAACAAAGACAGGTCCATTCCCACCAACTATCGGCCCATTGCTCTCACTTCCTTCCTCTGCAAGATTATGGAATGTATGGTCAATTGCAGGCTCTGCTGGTAACTTGAGAAGAACTCCATCCTATCCCCCTCTGAAAATGGTTTGAGGAGAAACGGAACTGCCTGGACCATGTCCTCAAGCTTGACACCTATGTACGTGAAGCCTTTGCCAGAAATCTCCACATCATCCATCTTCTTCCAACCTCGAAAAGGCCTTCGACACCACCTGGTGCTATGGTATCCTCAAGGACCTCCACTCCTCCGGCCTCAAGAGGCCTCCTCCCAACGTTCATCCAGAACTTTCTCCATACCCGCCATTTCAGGGTACACATCGGTAAAACCTACTCCCAAAAGTAACCCAACACCTGGGTGTCCGCCAATGCAGTATCCTTTCCCCCACTCTCTTCATCCTCAAAATCAACAGCATCATCCTCCCAACATCAATTGCTCCCTCTGTGTCAACATTTTTGCTATCTTCTCATCCTCCCCATGCTTCCAAACTCTCCCAAAATAACTTCCAACACTGCCTGGACAACTTAGCTTACTGGAGCGACTCCAAAGGCTTCAACTTCTCAAAAGTCAAAACTGTTCTTATCCACTTCAACAACAGCAACTCCTTCTTTCTTTGCCCCAGCCTTTTAAAGATTCCATTATCCCCAGTAAAGACAGTTTTCGCTTCCTTAGAATCACTATCTATTCTAAGCTTTCTATCTCCCCACATCAACATCCTCAAAACCAACTGTCACAAAACCTCAATCTGCTCAGGGTCCTCCCCAGCACTGACTGGGGAGCCAATTGTCTCACCCTGCTCATTTTATACTGCTCTCTCCCCAGGTCCAAGCTGGACTACGGCAGCTTCATCTACGCCTCCACCCGCAAACTTTACCTGAGGCACCTCGAGGGTACTGAAAACACTGCCTTAAGGCTCTGCCTTGGTGCCACCCATACCACCACCATCACCAGTCTCCATGTATTCCCCTTTGATGTCAGGTGCACCAGGACTGGCCTCTCCTTCGCTCTTCATACCCTCATCAATCCGCGGAACCCTTGCTTCCATTCCATTGCTCTCCGTCCTTTACCAACCTCTTCAACCTCAACAAATGCATCCCTCCACCTTTTGGGATCCGGATGCACTCTCACTTTACCAAAGCCAACATCAACATTTTCTTGATTGCCAGGCTCACTGTCCCTCCGACGCCCACCTGGGTTATCAATCCCCCAAGGTCTTCCTTGACCTTTCCTCCTACATGAAAGCTCTCCACAACCCAGCTTCTTTCGCTCCAAATACTGCCAACTCAGTAGACATTTCCATGACTTCTCTTTCTTCATTGATAGCGATGGCCACCACCGCTGCCTGTCCCAGCTTAACCTTCTCAAGGCTGGAAGCTTCAATCTCTGAAGCAAAAGCCATCTGGAAACTCTCCAGCCCCTGCTTCGTTCTCCAACTCTAATCCATCCTCACTGGCAACATGAGGTCGAAGGGAAAAAAACTTTCTGACAGAGCTTCCTGGCAACAAGAGAGCAAGAGCTGCTGTCGAATCACATCTCTCCTTTTCCTATCCCACACTCAGACCTCTGTTTCTCCACTTCCAGCTACCTCAGTAAGACCTGGCAAGACTCCTGGAATCTTGAGACCAGTAACAAACTTCACACCATCAAACCCAAAGTCAGGACCAACATCATCCTGCACAGTCACAACTGCAGGGAGGAAGTTGTTGTCACCCACATCCGCTTCAGCCACACTTTTCTCACCCACTGTCACCTACCTTCCGGCTCCCCTGCTCCTCTCTGCCTTACATGCAACACTGATCCCTCGATCAAGCATATCCTCTTAACCTGTCCCATATACCTGAACGCCAGATCACACCTCTTTCCCCTCCATCTGCATTTCTGATCATTTCAAAACAATTCTACCTCAACTTCATCACCTTTCTCCGCAAGAGCAATTTATTCCACCTGATCTAAAACTCCCTTTCCTTCCCTGCCTTACCTTCCTCATTTTCCTTTTAGTACCTCAACTTCTTTCCCTTATCCACTGCCTTCTCTCCCTCCTTCCCTCTATCCCTCCTCTCTTTCCTCTCTGTCCTAACTCAAGCACCTTAAGTTTTAACACCCTCTTGGCACATTTGAATCTGACTGTTGTGGTGCCGTTAAACATCAACAAACCAAACCAAACCAAATAATACATTCCAACATTTCTTATTGGTTGAAATATTTGCACAATCACCAACTGCCAGTCAATTACTGCAATGGAGGTGACGATACTAGTATGTATCACATTTATTGGGGAGAGAATTAGCAATTTTCTATCGATGAGATTCTTTCTTGAAACTGAAATTGTTGCCACTGTACCTGTCCTTTACAAGTGATTTTCTGTAGTTTATGCTAAAATGTACAACACTTGCTGGATACAGAAGATATCAGGTGATTATGTTGCTCCATTGACAGAGCGCACGACTGAGATGCTGGGGTCACAGGTTCAAGGCTCGGTAAGGTCGATTTTTCCACAGCTATGCAGACAGATACGCCAAACATCAAAGCGGAAGCATTTTATCTGCAGCTCCTACTCCCTCATTCGTCTGATGAGAGAAGTGACAATGGTTGAATGGCGCACACCGTTGTCATTCCTGACAGCAAGGAGGACTGGTGCATTCCACTGACAGCAGGAGAGTCACAGTGTTTATTCACTTCCCATCCTTTCCTGGTGCTGTGAACACTATTTGAGAAGAGAGGCATGAAAATACGGTGTTCATACACTTCCCATCCTGGCGCGGTCAAGTCCAAGTTCATATGTGCTGATTCGTTGACAGCCGGAGAACTTGACCGGATGTGCTGTGGTCTATATGGAATGGCACTGTATAAAAGCCTAATGTATGTTTGTATGTGTCATCAGCATCATTTTATTTTATTTTGCAGAGTAAGACCTTCAGGTGGGACATTCTTCTGGACATTTCTGCCCTCAGATCATCATTCCGGACAGTTTTCTCTCAAAAGATGCCACATTGGTAAGGAAAAACAGGGTTTAATTTCATATAAGTTACTATTATAATTTAAAAAGTGGTATTGTTTTGGCCTTCGTTTGTATGTTCGTTCGTCTGTCTGTGTGTCATCAGCATATCCCAAGAAGCAGTGACTGGTTTATTTTAAAGTTTGTGTGGGTTTGCTATAGTGCCTAAGGAAGAAGAAGTATTTTGACCATGCAGTCAACAGTGTGATATTAAAAAGGCAGATCAAAAAGACAATTTTATTTATTTCTATACAAATATTGTTTTGTAATTCTTACTGAAAGTGTAAGGTTCATGATCAGATGGGCAAAGTATGTACTTGGTAAGTGCATGTTATATCCCATTTTAATAATTAAAGATAAATTTATATTTCAAATAATTTAGAAATAGGCAATTAACTTAAAAGATATACATACAAAATTGTCTTGGATTTGCCTTTATGACATCACAATGCACGAGGTCACTTACAACACACTGGTGAAATCTTTGAAATGTAACAATAAAAGAAAAAGATACTAGCGTGATGTTTTAACCAATTTGTTTCTTTAATAGTTAATTTTTGTTAATTTTAATTTTAAGTTAATTTAAACAATTTTATTTTTATTTTCATTTTTATTTTAAAGTTAAGTTTAATTTTATTTGTTTCAATTTTTAATTTTGTAATTTTAATCTTAAGTTAATTTTTGTGAAAGAAGATGAAAATTCACGGAAATGTTTCTTCTGAGCCCAACGACTAGGTACACTGCTGGGCATTGATGGCTAACATGCATGAACACCATATTGCTCTTCTAGTGTAAAGTTAGTGTATATTTTTAAAGAAAATTCTCCATCAAGCAGAGTTGGAATTAATTATAAGATTTCCCACCGTTCTGAATTAAGGTATCAAAAATTTTCCCACGGAAAATTGTGACATAAATATTATTAATGTAGTAAATACATGTTTATATTCTTTTGCAATTTAATGTACTATTCATCACACAATTACATGGCATGTTTTAGGGCACATATTTACCATTTATACTATTGCTTACTCAAGAATTTGTTTTTTATTTAATGGAGAAAAAAAAGTTTTTCCCTGAATTCACGTTTTTGCCACAGTTATTACTGTCGGAACCATAGATTTTGTCCAGGTTTGCTAATCTTGTGGTGGAATCGACGTAACCGTGTATGAGCTCAGTATGGTTTTGCCAAGTTGAAGGGGAAACGTTATTATTACAATCAATGGGATATTTTTTTTATGAATACTTGTATTGTCTCTGCCAGTCAGCGAAAATTAATGGTTACTCATATATGTTGGAAACTATTATCTAATACACATCATATTTGAAGAAAAATAAATTATGTCTAGTATTTGTTGAAAAGGACCAAAAAAAAATAAATTATCCTATTGACTGCAATGATAATTGACTGTTTGTTTTCCCGTTTGGCTGAAGTTTGAGATCGTCAAAAAAGCATTTAATCGTCGCCGTGCACCACAACATTCCCGGATGTCCGACCTCCAGAATAAAGAATCTATTGTTCTTTTTTGTTCTGTAGGTGGTTTTTGATTTTGGGAGGTTACAACTCAACAGCAATTCTATCCAGACCAAAACCAAACAGATGTCTTCTAAAAAAGATGAGACAAATTCAGTGATGAAGGTAAGACATTTTTTTGTTTCTTTAAAATTATTTCCATGTGAGGGGGAGATGGGTGCAGTGGGTTGTATCCAAAACAGATAAAGACAGAGACAACCCATGAACGTGTGAGGGCAACCCTGTCTATGCAGACCAAAACCAAACAGACGTCTTCTGAGAAAGATGAGACAAATTCAGTAGACTCGGTGAGACGGTTTTTGTTGTTTCTTCAACATTGTTTCCATGTGAGAGGAGGGGGCGGGGGGGCAGTGGGTTGCACCAAAATAGCTCAAGACTGAGACAACCCATGACCAGGGTAGGGCAACCCTATATCTACCCAGACCAAAACCAAACAAACGTCTTCTAAAATAAACTGTACACTGCCAGGTACTGGTAACATCTTTGAAACTCCAAAATGTAATAAGACGTCAACATAAGTTTTACACCAATTTGTTTTGCTTTTAGTTTTCTATCATATATATAAAAGTGAAAGTTCATAAAATATTCCATCAAATTATGATTCTCAAATTCTATATCATCATCATCATCATCAACTGTTAACACATATATTTGAATAAAAAGCAGTAAGGTGAACATGTACCAAATAGATAGATGAAAAGTGACAACCCTATACCAAACCGTTTTCTCTCTCTTGTTTGACTTTTCCCTCAGATCTTGACGATGACTTCTTGACCCCTCTCTCAACTCCACCAAATGAAATGGAAGCTGACCAATCAAAAGGCTCTGAGAAATCAGGTTTCAAAGGTGAGCCTGTGATAGATGTCATAGATCTTGGAGGTGAGCTGTCGGAGGAAGCCATCAGGGAGAAGTTGTACGAGAGGTAGGTACTTCAAAATTGTTGGCATATGCATTAGTGGACACAGTTACTACTTAAATGCCAAAGTAGGTGTGAAGGGGCTTCAGAGTTGGAATTAATTATAAAATTTTCCACAGCTCTGAATAAAGGTTTCAAAAATCTTCTCCCTAAAAATTGTGACAGAAGTAATATGATTGTAGTAAATACATCTTTATATGTATCCGCCCTCTTTCGCAATTTCATGTATTATTCATCGTACAATTACATGCGGGACATTTTTAGAGCTAATATTTACTACATATTCTGTTGCTTACTCAAATTTTTTAAAATTTTATTTAATAAAGGAAACAAATTCTTCTCGTGAATTCCTGTTTTTCTTGCGGTCATAGCTGCCGAAACCATAGATTTTTTCTAGGGCTAAGCGTATATGTAAATGAAAAATAAATCAATAAAAGCAAGTTGAAATAAAAGGAATGATTGGTTGATATTGGGGTGTGCGTAGCATGTTGTTAGGGGAGAGGGGATTTGGTTTGCATTCTCGCTGTTTTCTTTTCCAATGAAAGCGATGCAGTGCCTGGTCTTAGTAAGCCTGTGCAGCAAAATACATTTTGTTTTTTTTAATATCATTTTACGTGGTTGGTCTTTTGCATTACTGATGTTCTAATTTTGTATAATTTTATTTTAATCAATATATTTCTTTCATGATTTATATAAGAATTATTTCCAAAGTAAGGAATTTCTCTTATAGGTAGTGAAGCTTTGACTTCCTGTGATTTTTTGCATGTTTCAGCTAATCTTCATGTGACACGTGGTAACAGTTTGAAGTTGACTAAAGAGTTCTCACGGACAGATATTCTGCATTTTAGCTTTTTGCAAAGACTTGATAATGAGTGGAATGGTTTGCCTGAGTGGGTGGCCAGCTTTAATTCTGTTCATAATTTCAAAGTCAACATTGATACATTTTATACCTCCCTCTACAAGCAATATTTAGTCTTCCTCCTCTCCCACCACCTTCTACATACTTTTAGTCCTTTTTTTGCACCCCTGCACTTACTCTCTCGATCCCAGCTTCCTGGCTATTAGTCCCTGTACTTCTCTCAGACTCTTTTCTTTTCTTCCTACCTCTGAATGATCTAACCTCTCAGGCACATTTTGACCCTCACTGCTGTGGTACCATTAAACCCTCATCAAACAAACAAAACAATATTGACTAATTCTGTTCGTCTTAGATATTGCATATTTTTCGGTACTTTTTTTTGTGGTTGTGGTGTTTGGACTTTTTATGGGGTGACTAACCCTTCTTAGCTTGTCATCTTCTTATGTCATGTATTGCCATCCCATGCCATGCCATCTTATATACAATGTTGGTATATTAACAAGAAATACCTGCTTTGCAAGCTTGAAATATTTTATGACTCATTTTCTTTCTCGAGGTCGGACATCCGGAAATGTTTGTGGTGCACGGTGACGTAACAATGCTTTTTAGACGATCTCAAACTTCAGTCAAAGGGGAAAACAAATAGTCACTTATCATTGCAGTCAATGGGGAACAACATATTTTTGTCATTTTTCAATAAATACTGCACAGAATGTATTTTTCTTCAAATATGATGTGTATTAGATAATAGTTTCCAACATATATGAGTACCATTAATTTTCGCTGACTGACTGAGGCGACACAAGTACTCATAAAAAATATCCCATTGACTGTTATGATAATTTCCACTCCCACTTGGCAAAACCGTACTGAGCTCATACACGCTTACTTTGACTCCGACCATGAGGATGATAATTTTGTGTTTTGTTTGCATCTTTTCGCAACAGCTATACCTTAAACCTCTCCGATCTCCAAGTCCTAGTCGGGAAAGTCACGGACAATTGGAAGATGGTAGACACCAAAAACCAGAGCCAGCTGCAGGTTATTCAGAAGTTCACCATCTCAGTCAAGGTTGACCGTAGGCTGATTTTCACCACTGACCCCCGGTGGCCGAGCGTCGTTCTCTCTGGGACCTTGCCAAGCTTGTCTCTTCTCGTGAATGAAAAAAAGGTGGGAAAATCAAGACATGTTTCAATAAACTAATTTATAAGTTTTTCATTTTTGGCTCGATTATTCAAAGAATAGTAGGAGCTATTCTACTCACCCTGGCGTCCACGTCGGCCTCGTTTTGGTTAAAGTTTTGGGGGAAGCAAGGTCTATAAATAGCTTGTTGTCATTTGAAAATGTACATAATTTAAAAGTGGAATAAATATATTGAATGTGCATAATGTCGGAATAAAAATTTGCAGTGTCATAGATGGTAACCAAAATAAGAAATGATTAAGCTTGAGAAGAACTGAACAGTTGGAAAAAAATCTGAAATGTTGTTTTAAAAAATTTTTAGTGGAAATTATTAGACTCTGCCTTAATTATTTAAGTTGACTGCTAATTTGCATATAGATGTTATATGAACTGACTTTTATTTATGTATGAGCACAAACAAACATAGTATGCAATTTACATTTGAAAAGGGACATAGACCATTGATTACTCTTTTCATTCTTCCAAGTGCACAAATAACTTCTACCAATGTACTACAGGTGGCCAGTTATTTAATCAGGGATGTTTTGCATTCATTCTACAATGGATGTTCTTCTTTGACTAATTTCCGAAGAGTTCATTGCACTATTAGAATTGGCACTTGGAAATTAGAACTTAAATGAATATAAGGATCTTAAAGAATGACATGTAAGATGGTAATTACATATGGGAGGGTGGATTTGCATTGAGGAGGGAGGGATGGATGGCATCAGGGAGGGAGGAATAGATGGCATCAGGGAGGGATATATAGATGGCATCAGAGGGGGAGGACATTATGAATGGCATCGGGTAGGGAGGGATGGATGGCTTGGGGTCGGATGGATGGCATCGGGGAGGGAGGGATGGATGGCATCGGGGTAGGATGGATGGATGGCATTAAGGAGGGATGGATGTCATTGGGGAGGGACTGATGGCATTAAGGAGGGAGGGATGGATGAAATCAGGGAGGGAGAGAGCATCAGGGAGGGAGGGATGGATGGTATCAGGGAGGAAGGGATGGATGACATCAGGGAGGGATGGATGACATCAGGAAGGGATGGATGACATCAGGGAGGGATGGATGACATCAGGGAGGGATGGATGACATCAGGGAGGGATGGATGACATCAGGGAGGGAGGGAGGGATGGATGGAATCAGGGAGGGAAGGATGGATGACATCAAGGAGGGAGGGGGAATGGATGGCATCAGGAAGGGAGGGAGGGATAGATGACATTGCTGAGGGATGATTGGCATCGGGGAGGGAGGGGAGGATGTTATCAGGGAGGAACGAACGGCATTGGAGGGGGATAGATGACTTTCAGGTGGAATTCATCAAACTATTGACATTTCATACTTTGTTACAGTAATTGCAGTGCCTATTAGATGTATGTCATCATTTGATAAATAAGTAAAAGTGAATAAATGAGATATCGTGTTTACACGCAAAGTGTTACACCCGAACACACACACATACCCATACACACATCGACACCTCAAAAATGAAAACAAAGAATTAAATACTGTAAGTGGACTTCCCTAAAGCTTAGCTTGTTATCAAAATTTCTCTCCCTGGAAAGTAACTGCTTACTTCCTTCAAGTAGCGCACTCCCCCTGCAGCTTCGAATAGTCGAACATGTTGTCATTCAGACAGCTCTAGTATATTTTCACATTTTAAATGTTTGAATTTTTATGAGTTCCAGAGTTTTTAGATATTTGATTATATTGTGAGTTTGATTTTGAATATCGAATGGAAAAATTTGAATCACGAGCCTGCAATGTAGAAAAGTGGAAATTGTAATTACTGCCATCTTAACCCTTGATCTATCACGTGGCGAATTTTTTAAACAGCCTTTTTCTAAAAATAAAATTGGGACCTTACCTAAGGTCTATATGAGTAATCTTAGTATCATTTAAAAGTTCTTCAATATTTCTTTCACAAAATGTAACTTTTTTTTTGAGTTATATTAAAGATTTTTAGTGAAAAAGTATCTTGAAAATGGGTAAAACTAAAAAATTCCTAAAAACTGTTTTTTTTCTTCAAACTTGTTAAAGTTCAAGAACACATTTTGGCTTTAAGT
Organism: Chiridota heheva; assembly: GCA_020152595.1. NCBI lineage: Eukaryota > Metazoa > Echinodermata > Holothuroidea > Apodida > Chiridotidae > Chiridota > Chiridota heheva. Next base: position 259,391 of record JAIGNY010001695.1, on the reverse strand, counting down.
CCTAAGACATGATAGGATTGATTTCTGGTCAAATTTTTATTATACCTATCTGCAATCCTTTTTTCTGGGGAAATTTCTTAAACTTTCATGAATTTTTGACATTATTTTTTCAACAAATTATGTATCAAAATCGTATATGGTACATCCTTCGTTGAACCGCCATTTGAAAGTGCTTGAAATTTCCTTTCATTTAATATATAAAAAATACCTCTCTATTGACCTAAAGCTATAAGAATTTAATTTCACCTTTGAGTAAATAGTGACTACACAGTGTAGCGTTTATGAACGCTTACTATCACATTTTTCTGCTGCAGTTTTCAGGGATCATTTGGCTAAAATTATTCGTCATGTTTTCTCATCTTCCCCTTCTAGCTAAAAATCGTAGGTTAGCATGATTGAAAAGGAAATTTGATAAAGAATCTAAATATCTAAGACAAAACTCTTTTTTCAATATTCACAAGAAATTATACTCGTGCAAAGATTGGCCTATTTGTTGACCGAATTCGGCCAAAATTGCTTAATTTGCATTTATTTGTCCATTTTGTTCTAATTTTGCTTTCATTACTCAAAAGATCAATATCTTAGCTTCCTTAAGATATAAGAAGAAGATTAGTCTTGGGATGAATGAAAAACAAATAAAAGATTCCTTGTCTCTGAAGAATACTTCATAAGATGTCTTGGGTATGGGTTTTTGGAGTAGTTTTTTGTTATGATAATGACATTCTTGACATGATGATAAAGTAGCTGTAAGGAATTAGGATACGGGTGGAATTTCAGTTTTGGTTATAAAACCAAAATAAGCCAATTCTCTATACTAGCTTTGAATAGTGTAAGGCTTAGTATTGTATTGATATTCACCTCTGACATAATCTAATCTATCGGGCACATTTTGTCTGTCGCTCTCGTGGCCCCATTATTCCTCACCAAATACACGAATAACACAAGAACTATTTTACTTTGTATTTAATAATCATTTAGTAATGCTTTTATTTTCCATATCTTGGTAGCTAAAACAAAATTTATATAAAAATTCAAAACCTGATATACTTTAAATATAACATTCTCTCCACAAAGTACTTAAAATTATTTTTCATTAAGTCTAAACCCCCCAATACATTTTGTGTCTTAAGCCCCGACAAAATCTAAAATCTATCGGGGTCTATATTGCTCACAACAGAAACAAGAATTCAACACAAGCAATTAAGCAATTACACCAGGGATTTCCACACACTTCACCCCACTTTCCATGGTCATAATCTGACATTGATAGTCAACAAATTTCACTGCAGCTGCACTGACTTTCACACTCAACACAAGGACAAAAGTATTCCCCTGTGGTCAATGTGTCTGGCTTGAAGTTATAATTTACAAATGGATAGTATTTAACAGTGAAGGTTTTGTTTGTTTATTGATGAGTGATTTCAAGTGATGTTTTTGTTCAACCTTGTAGGCTTTAAGGATTTTGGACTGAAAATCCATTGCAACAGATTTTCATCATGTTGATGTCCATAAAGCATATGTGTATATTGTTTGAATTTCTTTGCAGATTAAAGCTCTGAATAATTGCATCAAAATGTTTTCAAGTGAGAAGGAAGGCCCTCAGTCTCCTGATGTAGGCAACGTGCACAGCATCTTCACAAACAAAGACGCGACTACAAGGAGCCAGAGCAACAGGTATGTATTTCTGTGAAGCATTAGTGAAGTGGTTAGGGCCTTCCTAAACTTCTTCAGTTCTATCCCTGGACTCTTCCAAAAAAAACCCTCCCCAAAGATCCTATTCTTCTTCCACCATCAACAACCTCTCTCGTATCGACAACATTCATATTACCCCTCTGTAACAATTGCCACTGCACCCTCACAATCCATCACATTCTCCTTGCTTGCCCCCTGTACAATCTTCCCTGAGCTTCCCTCGCCCCAACAACTTAATTGCTGACTTCTTCCAGAAAAATCCTCTGGATAAAATTATCTCCTTTCTTCATTATGCTTCCCTCTAAAACCATATTTAATTCTCCTCTTCCACCCCCTCTCTTCTTTGTTTTTGTTTCAACCATGCACCTCCCTCTCGATCACAGCTTTCTGACATTTTGTTCTTAAATTTCTCTCATTTTCCCCTTGTTTCCTTTTTTTTCACCTCTAGAATGATCTGGCCTCTCAGGCACAATTTGACCCTCGTTGTTGTGGTGCCGTTAAGCCCTCATCAAACTAACAAACATTCTTACATAAAGTCAACTACTACAAGTATATCACAACTTCTTCTTTCCCTACGTACCTCATGCACTCCACACCGTCTCCTCAACTTCTTTTGTTTCTGACATAATCTAATCTCTCTGGCACAGTTTGACGATAGATGTTGTGGCGCCGTATAAACCTCACATAACAAACAAAATAGCATGTTTACACAACTCATCAGTAACTCGATCTGATATAATAGGTTGGCTATGTAATGATTTGTAAGGACTGCGTGTTCAAAAGTTAGTCCGTTTTTTACATGTATGAAAGAGGATTTCAAAATAAACAAAATGGTGAAGAAAGAATATAAAAATCCTATTCTTTTAAAGGATTAGTTCAGTGGTCAAGCATGTCCATCTTAATGAAAGAGGATTTCATAAGAAACACAATGGTGAAGAAAGCATTATTTGTGTAGAAACGACAGAAATCAGAGTAGTTGTGATGTCACAGCCTTAGATTCCTCAATCTTCATGTATTCTATCATATTTTGTCTTATTGTCTTATCTTATCTGTTAAGAAGATATCCAAGTTTAAAACTCTTGTCTTATCTGTGTAGAAGTGACTGGTGTAGTAAGTATATTATGGAAGATTAGCGCCCTTATCCTCATATTCATAACAATCAACTATTAATGTATTTTAAAGAAAATGTAGTTAACTTTTTTCCTATTTCAATTATTTTCCCTCAAACCTTCTTCAGGTGGTAAATTATTATTATCCGTTACAAGATTCTTGTTTTACCACTTTCCTGACATGTCCCATGGTTTTTAAGCCACAAAACGGAAGGACAAAATATTATAGAATACATTAAGAATTTGAGGAATCTGAGGCAGTGACATCACAAACTAGTCTGATTTCAGTCATTTTACACAAATGATACCAAACTTTAAGCTTGAATATCTCCTTAACGGAATAAGATTTTTGAATGCTTTCTCCACCATTTTATTTCTCTTGAAGTCTTCTTTCATTTAAGTTGGACTTACTTGACCTCTGAACTAATTCTTTGACTCCTAAATACTCAGACCAAGCGTGTCACGCTCGATTGGGGCATTCTCTTTCAAAACATATTGTTCTTTGTCAAATAGCCCCACCTCAGTGATCCTGGTATTATTTGAAAGAGCTCGAATACTTCTTTCAGAAAATATAACTTTTTGATGGGGATTATGTTGAAGAATTTTAAGAAAAAATGGTCGAAAAAGAGAGAATTAAAAGAAATGCACAAAATTTAACAAAAAACTTCTTTTTTTCTTAAAAGCTTCCTTGCCATACTTATAGACCTAGCATTAGCTTAAAAAACCGTGAACAACTGTCAAAGACAGTTAAATTTTTAGCCTTTTTGACACCAAAATTTTGAAAAAATTGTAAGTTCTGATCGCAATACACCTACCGTACGTGAAATGTATCGTTAGAAAGGCCAAGCTATGTACTTTCGGTTGATATCAAAAAGAGCAAGTACTAGAGCTGTGACCGTTTAGCGTGTACACGCTACACGCTCGCAAATCTTGTAAACGTTTACTAAATACTTCATTGCGAGTAATCGTTTTTCATACATCATAGTGTCTTGCCATTGGAAATCAATATTCATGATTTAAATCACACACATATTCGGCTGACAAAATTCCAATCAATGACTTTTTACAAACTGTTAACCCGATTAGCATAATCCTTCTTAAATGTGCGAATCACAAATGCGCAGTAATCGCCAATGAATGGGGATATTATGCTCTTTGATTTCGCCGAAGTTTGAGTAATCTAACTTGTAAAATGCACCGCGAATGTAAACAGTGAACAGTAAAACTAACAATAGGCTTAACGCTAGGCCATAAGGCTTTAAATCCCACCCAATCAAGGCCCGTTTTATCGACCAAAAAACACTTGAATCGTGACAATCAGTACATTTACATGTAAATATTACCTGATGAGTCAAATAAATTTTGCAAGAAAGAAAAAAATATTGCATAATAAATAAACAGAAAAAGGTTTTAACAGAGCTGAAATTCTGCATGCTTCGCAAAGATGGCGGCCATTTTTTCGAGAGGACTGATATTTGAGAACTTCCTGGTGGTGGTGGCGTAGATTTGAAATGTTTTACGGTGAGGTATATCATAGGCCTCAGTATGCAAGATTTTCACAGAACTTTGAAAGCCGTAGCGAATAGGACAAAAAAGTTACGCGATGTTGAGTTTAAATGACATTGAAAGGAAGTTATCTGTTCTTTCTAAACTGAATTTTTATGCATATTTTCCATAAAAATGATGATTTATACTGTAGAAATGAACTTTTTACGATTTGGAAAGCAAAACTCAGCGTCTATTTGGGCAATGCAGTCAGTACTTTTGCCATACTGGTTGCGCGATTTTTTTACTTCGCCTCGTAGTTTTGGAGCAATTTTGATGTATTTTTGAAAATTACGGTACTAAACTCGTGTACACGATACACGCTCGCTTTTTTTGGCGTGTACACGTTTACTAAAATCCCTAAACGTTCACAGCTCTAGCAAGTACCCCCTCTCTAATCACATTTAATTTAAGTAATTATAAAGCACTTTCTTTCACAGTTAGTCACTCTGGTCTAGTAGCAAATTTCTATGCACAGCACGCGGATGGCCCCGCGCTCGATCCCCGCACCAGACACGCGGCTTTAGTTTTTCTGCTAGTAATTACAGTGGTGATTTTTTTCAATTTTATTTTCATTGTTTTTGCATGTTTTGGTTTGAGAAAATAAATTAGAATGGTACCAATGGAAAGGAAATCTCACAAACAATCTAAATATGTAAAAAAATCCTCGTTTTTCATTATTCACAAGAAGAAAAAAAAGCCCAAAACAATTGGCCTAATTTGGCCTAAAATGTGCAAATTTGCATAGTTTTTTGATAATTTCTTTTTTTTGACTTTTTTATTGAAAAGTTGATTGTCTTATTCATATAAACTAAACTTGTAGTGGTAGAAAATGAAAGGAAAGTTGTGAAATTAATTTAAAAAAAAAAAGTCCAGTAATTTTTTGTCACGTTTTGAACGCCTGGGTCTTTAAGGGTTAAGGGCCAGCCCCAGTTTCTGTGGTGCAAGAGGATGATAACCAAGGACTCTCCCTAGACACCAGTCCATTACAGGTTAACTCTCAAGCATTGAAGGTATTTATTTAACAGCTGACTTGATTGAAAGAGTAGAATAAAGTGTCTTGCTCAAAGACACAACGTATCAGACACGTGCCGAGAATCGAACCCAGAACATTTGGAATATGAGTTTGACTCTTTTCCATTGATTCATCACACTTCTGTAAATGTTAAGTACTTCTTTATGTTTTTCTTTGAAGCCAATCTGATGCTGAGTCCACTTTCACTCAGCGGACCCAGGCCCTTTTGGAAGAGTCCAAGCTTCTGGACTGCCAGTTTTGTGTGGATCATATATCACTAGCAGTGCAAAGCAGAGGTAATGATCATTTATACATTTGTTCATTAGAAATCCAGTCAAAAAAATTTATAGACACAGATGACTAATAAAGGAATGTTCCCTTGAGTTTTTATTTTTTCATATATATGATAGAGAACTATGAAAGAAATTATTTGATGAAAAAATCATCTTGATATCTTTTTTGCATTTAGGAGTTATTGCGCGAGTGTGTTGAAAAATGAGATCACAGTGTACAGTGTGATGTCATAATGACAAATGGAAGACAATTTTTGTGTCTTTCTTTGAAAATTAATTGGCTCTTTCTAAATTACTGGAAGCATTTTTTGTTTATTTATTGAGATAGGGTATAAGATACACTTTATAAGAATGTGCTTTGCCGATCTGTAATGATGACCACTTGTTGATATAACGATTGTTAAAGTATTCTTTCAAAATTTAATTCAATTTTCATGACTAATTGAAAATAGATGCAAGACAAGTGGTCATACACAAATATTTGATTTGTACCAAAATTATCTTATTTTACATTCTACAAACGTTTATGCTCTCTCTCTCGCAATTCTACTCTTACTGTATTATAGGTCCATATCTTTGTAAAATACAAAATGATTGTCCAACTTTACACACCACATAAACAAAATCCCACATACATCCCTTGTACTGGATGTTGAAAATTTGTTTTCTTTCTGGGTTGGATAATTTGTTTTCTCTTTTCTGATGCAGGAAAATGCATTACAGAGCTGCAAGTCTTTCAGGCAAAGGTCAACGTCACCAAAAAGCCTTACGAAACATCCTTGTCGCTGACCGTCCATGGTCTGTTACTGATTGACGCCCTACAACAGTTTGGTCCCGAGTTTGGGCTTCTGGTCGCCTCTCATAAGGACCTAAGGTAAATATACTGTTTACATTTATTCAAAGATTTGCAATTTCTAATTCGGTGAATGTATCAAATGCCAATAATGCCTGAATATTATGAGCAGGTGAAATATGAATTATCCATATTTAAAAAAAAAAAAGAAGAAGAATTTGTAAATTAAATCCATCTTACACTTTTAGCCACTTATTCTACTTTTTAATTCTTCTCCAGCTTGCATGCAGCAAGCGGCAATATTATAGGCAGCGAAGGCACCACCCCGCGATCCTTGCAGTCACCGGCCTCACCCCAGTCACCCGCTTCACCCACAGAAAAGATGCTCGACTCGGCAAACCAATCAGAACTCACACAGAAACTTACTCAGATTGGCCGAAACTTCATGTCTTTTTTACCGACTTCAGTCACAGGGAAGGGTGCTCATTCTTTAGAGGGGACCCAATCAGTTTCTGAAAGTCTGTTCCAGCAGACTCCACACAATGATTCCGAGGCTCTGATTACAGCAGAGCTGATGCTTTTAAGCCCGGATTCACCATCAAATCCACGTGGGAATGTAGCGCTGCAGATTGCTTCTGTTGATTTTAACAGTTTAGATGTTGTCGGTGAGTGTTCAAAAGTTATGGTTTGTTTCAAGTAATAGCAGGAAACATAAAAAAAATTAAAACAAAAAAACAGTTACATGCAGTTTCTTGTTAAGGACTAATCATGCCCCCATTTAAAATCCAGCAGGATTTGATTTTCTTACCCTTTGACTGACTGAAAATTTAAGAGCAAACTTTTAAAGAATTACATCAAGGTTTGATTGCCCTGTCATAAATAGAAAATATAGAAAGAAGATATAGAAGGTGTATTGATAATGCTTGAAAGATGCATTGAAAATGCTTAAAAGAAGCACTGAAAATGCTTGAAAGAAGCATTGAAAATGCTTGAAAGAAGCATTGAAAATGCTTGAAAGAAGCATTGAAAATGCCTAAAAGAAGCATTGTAAATGCTTGAAAGAAGCATTGAATATGCTTGAAAAAAGTATAAAAAATGCTTGAAAGAAGCATTGAAAATGCTTGAAAAAGCATTGAAAATGCTTGAAAGAAGCATTGAAATGCTTGAAAGAAGCATTAAAATGCTTGAAATTTTGTACAGACATAACTCTAAAACTAAAAATGCTTATTCAAAGACAAACATTAAAGGAGATATATGGTAGAGGGTTAAAATCTTAACCAGTATGAAAAACATCAAGTCAAAATCTTATTTCTATTTTAAGTTATTTATGTTTGAAGTTGATACATGGAGTCTGCCATTTTTTTCAATTCTGCATTAAAATCTTGTGCATGATGACACTATTTCCTCAACAGGGACATAAGGATTATAGTGTATTTCCTTATAAATTGTATTCATTTCTTTATTCCAAAATAATGTGACACAAAGTTTTAACAGCATGTTTTGATTATTTGTACACACAAATATCTTTCACCCTTATAAAAGAAAACAATTTTTTATCAGCTAGAAAACTTGAGATTGATTATAAACAAATACACCTGAGTTCATCCTGAAAACTCAGGTATGATAATTACCAACCCGACTTCTGTTCAGCGTATTGTGTTTCCACTCCAAACAACGATTGTTTATCTGCCATTCCCATGCACACCACACAGCCAAGTAGCCCAAGGTTATTTGTGTGTATAAGATTGCAGGAAGCCAGTGCTGAGTAATTGGGGTACTTTTTGTGATTGAAATCACTCACCCATGTTAAGTGTCTTAGTGGGAGAAATTTGCTTGCAAATTTTCGTGTTTGTATCATATGCCTGAGGTGATGTGTGCATTAACTGTGAATGATTGACTGACCGTTTTTCCTAAGGAAAGATATTGCTTCATTTTTTTTTCTACTGCTTTTTACAATTGTTATGGCTGTCTTCTAATCTTTAAAAGATTGATTATTGTGTACTCTGTTTTCTCACCTCAAAATTGCTCGGAACTCTTCAAAAATGTTTAGTAAAACTTTTAAACGATTAATCGCGAAAATAATATATGGTGGCCTAGTGTACAGTAACAATTAGCACTATTGAAAAAGATCTTAAAATACTCAAAAATACACCTAAAAGATCTGAGCTATAAACTGAACACAAACCCCTCGATGCTTGAAAAGCATGAAAAAGGCATTACAAAATCAAGCAAAATCCTTCATTTTCTTAATTATCGATCGCTGAGTTTTTTCCACGGCGCTCATGGCCAAAAGTAAATTCATCTTGTTAAATTCAAAATTGTTGGTGCACTTTAAGAACTCAAAATTGATTTACAGCAGGGAAGTGCCATTTTACAGGCCTTATCCAATACTGGGGTAGGTCGATGTACAAAAATTATTTGTGACAGCAGATGGAACTTCAGACTGCCAGAAATCGGCAACATTTCTTGTTAGATATTTTATTTCTATGCCAGTTTGAATGTTATCCAAACCCAGGATCTTTATTTTTAACTAGTTTTATCAGCCTAACGGGTAAGTATAAGACATTAAATTTGCATTTGACGTGATTCTTGGCCTATTTTTGGTCCAAAAATGCAAGGTATGTTTGTGTGTGTGAACTGTACCAGTTCCACATATTTTTCACCGAGAGTTTTGGGTAAAGCTTGGTCACAATTACCCGCTAAACTCTCCCAAATTTTGGCGATTAAACGTTTAGTGAATTAATTACAAATCAACAGCACAACTGGCTCTGCAACTTCAGTGCAAAGGTTAAGAGTCTAATATGAGGTTTTTTTTTGTTTTACAGCCAACCAAGCAACTATTGTGGAACTTCTCTCATTTTTCAAGCAAGCTTTCCCAGAGGAAAGTGGAAAGAAAAGCGCAGCCCCAAAAACAGGAGAGTCGGTAGACGAAACTATCAATGTAAGTACCGCCGTCTGATCTTTATGTAGTGACAATTTTGTGAGTGATGGCTGACCAAAGTTACACGATTATTTAAAAAGCATGTTTGAAATTTGGATTTTTGTTTGTGCAGTATATTATTTGTTTTAAAATTTTTAAAAGCTTTAAGAATGACATTTGCATTGCCTCGCCTCCAAAATTGATTCAAATTGAAATAATATCAAATTGTTTATTCAAATTGTCAAAAAATATTTAGTCATCAATTTAATGAAAATTTGCATTAAAATAAATTATATTAAAAGTGGTTACTATTTTTATCCTAACCATATCCTTCTTATCATATCCATAGTTGTTCTCTCGCTCCCCACAAGTTAATTGCTGAGTTCTTCCAGAAGAACCCTCCGATAAAATTATCTCCTACCTTCATCATGCTTCCCTCTACAACCATATTTAATTCTCCTCTTCCACCCCCTCTCTCTACTTTGTTTTTTTCACCCATGCACCTTCTCTCTTGATCACAGCTTTCTGACATTTTGTTCTTGTATTTTTCTCATTCTTCCCCTGTTTCCTTCCTACCTCTAGAATGATCTGACCTCTCAGGCACAATTTGACCCTCGTTGTCGTGGTGCCGTTAAGCCTTCATCAAACAAAAACAAAAAAAAACTAAACTGACGGAGTGCTGGCCATAATGCTTTCTTCACCATTTTATTTCCTAATAATCATCTTTGATATAAGATGGACTTGCTTGACCACTGATCTAATTCTTTCATGTATTTTCAATTATTCATATCAGGCATCGGTAGAGGGCAACAACACTCAGATGGAGGTGGTGGCTAATTTCCATCGGTTGAATATCGTTTTGGTGAGAGGGGTCAAAGAACAAGGTAGAAGTGTCGGTCGGAAAGTCGCCACAGCAACGATAACAGATGCACACGTGCAAGCAAGTATTGGTAAGAAGTAGTGCAGGTTTCTGTGTATTGATGATTATGAATTGCGATTATTTTGGTCAAGTTTGTTTGAAGTTGGATTTTTGCCAGAGCCAGGTGTCTCCTGATTCTGATATGGTTTCCATGATGCAGTTGAAGAGGATAGAATTATATGAATCTCCTTGAATGGGACAGAGTTTATCCCAGGACAGCTGTAAAAGCAGCTCTTTAACTCTTAAGAGTCCCAGGGGTCCAAAACGTGACTTAAATTTTTCGGAACTTTTTTTGTTCAAAATTAATTCTCATAACTTTCCTATTGTTTCGTATCACTAAAGTTTGGTTTATATGAATGCTAAGACAACAAACTTTTTAGTAAAAAGTCAAAATAATAATAATATTGACATATCTTTGCAAATTTACAAATTTTAGGCAAAATTAGGCTTATTTATTTGAGCTTGTATTTTTTCTTGTGAATGGAGGCTAATAATGGAGGATTTTGTTTTACATATTTAGATTGTTTTGAAATTTCCTTTCCAATGATACTAGGTGAAATTATTTTCTCAAAGCAAAACCTGCCAAAACCATGACGATACACCAAAAGATAATCACTGCTACAATTACTTGCAAAAAACAATGCTGTGCATCCATTTAATATTTACCATGTTGTATACACCAAGGGCTATATCAGGCATAATTATTTGACTCCACCTTTTTTTCTTATTTAATAACTCATTTGCATATAAGTTATTATTTGAACTGACATTTTAATACATAGTATGCTCAATCAGGGACTGTGATAGCTAGGATGAGACTTTTTATGAGCTTATGGGATGTCATGTGGGACATAGGGTAAGATGCCATGTGGGATGCCATGTGGGACATGGGGTGGGATGCCATGTGGGACATGGGGTGGGATGCCATGTGGAACAGGGTGGAACGCCACGTAGGATATGTGGTGGAATGCCATGCAGGACATAGGGTGGATTGCCATGGGATGGAATGTCATGTGGAACATGGATGTTATGTGGGACATGGCGTCCCACCCCATTTCAACAAGTCATTTGCATATAAGTTAATATATAAACTGACACTTTCATACATAGTTTGCTCTATCAGGGACTGTGATAGCTAGGATGATACTTCTTATGGAGCCTATGGGATGTCATGTGGGACATGGAGCGGGATGTTATGTGGGACATGGGGTGGGATGTCATGTGGGACATGGGGTGGGATGTCATGTGGGACATGAAATGGGATGCTATGTGGGACATGGGGTGGGATGCTATGTGGAACATGGTAGAATGCCATGTGGAACATGGTAGAATGCCATGTGGGACATGGTGGGATGCCATGTGGGACATGGGATGCCACGAGTAACACAGAGTGTGACATAGGTTGGAATGCCATGTGTGACATAAGGTAGGATGCCATGTGTGACATAAGGTAGGATGCCATGTGTGACATAAGGTAGGATACCATGTGTGACATAGGGTAGGAGACTATGTGGGACATAGGGTAGGTGACCATGGGGACATGGGGTGGGACATGGGATGTGATGCTATGTGGGGACGTTAAGTAGGATGTCATTGGGACATTAGGAGGGACACAGGGAGGGATGCCATATGGGACATAGGGAGGGATGTCATGTGGTACATATGGTTGGATTAATGTGGGACATACATGTAGGATGGGATCCATGTGGGTCATAGCATGGGATGCCATGTGGGACATATGGTGGAATGCCATGTGGGACATATGGTGGAATGCCATGTGAGACACTGTATGGTGGTTTGCCATGTTGGAGATATGGTGGAATGCCATGTGGGACAAGGCATGGGATGTCATGTGGGACATGAGGTGGGATGTCATTTGGTACATGGGATGTGGGACATAGGGTGGAATGCCATGTGGGTCATAGGATGGGATGCCCTGTGGGACATATGATGGAATGCCACATGGGACATGGGATGTTATGTGGGACATGGAGTGGGGTGCCATGTGGAAGATATGGTGGAATGCCATGTGGGACATGGGATGGGATGCCATGTGGGACATGGGGTGAGATGCCATGTGGTACATGGAATGCCATGTGGGACTCAGTGTGAGATGCCATTTTTATAATTGGCCAGGTCATATAATATGGGTGCCAATTTGCATGGGCATGCGAACCATGACGGTATTTACCGTTCTAGTTATACTTAAACATCAGCATGAATAAGGAGGGGGTAGTAGCTCTTTTTATTTCAATCGAATGTATGTGAATTGGTGTATCTGATGGTATATTTCACGCAGATGAGTTGTATCGCGATCAGAAACTTCGATTGTTCCCAAATTTTGGTCTCAAAAGAATGAAAATTATGACATTTTTTACAACTTTTATAAAAAAATATTGATGATAGGGGCAGTCAAAATTCTACCAGAAATGGATGCATTGATGTCTTTGTAAGTTCCTCACAGGTTTTCGGGTAAAAGCAAGGGATGGAAGAATGGCAAGTAATGCCATTTTTTTTTTTTCTATTTCAACCCATCTTTTTTTTTTTATATCTTTAACCTAATTCCCATCAAAAAGTTACATTTTCTGGACATACCATCCAAGCTCTTTCAAAAGATACCAAGATCACTGCTGTGGGCCTAATTGACAACATAAAAATCTGTTGCAATGGATTTTCAGTCCAAAATCCTCAAAGCCTACAAGGTTGAACAAAATCATCACTTAAAATCAATCATCAATAACAAACAAAACCTTCACTGTTAAATACCACCCTATTCGTAAATTATTACTTCAAGCCAGACACATTGACCACAGGGGAATACTTTTGTCCTTGTTTTGAGTGTGAAAGTCGGTGAAGCTGCTGTGAAATTAGTTTACTATCAATATCAGTTTATGACCATGGAAAGTGAGGTGAAGTGTGTAGAAATCCCTGGTGTAATTGCTAATTGCTTGTGCTGGATTGTGGTTTCTGTTGTGAGCAATATAGACTCTGACAGATTTGAGATTTTGTCAGGGCTTAACCCTTACTCTACCACGCGGTGATGTTATCGCCATTTTGATTTCCCCATTTTTAAACCCGCCTCCCAAGCAAGTTTTCAAAAAAGTGCTGATAGAGTAAGGGTTAATCAACCCACAGCAATTATGCCAACTCAAAAATATATGCAGCATGGTCCCGGTTGGTCACTGAAGCGGAACGTGCCCAACTCTGCTGCTTGGAAAACAGAGGACCCTTTAATAATCAGCCTGTGCTTAACCATTACTCTATCATGCGGCGATATTATCGCAGTTTTGGGTGCCCCATCTATCTTTGACCCCTCCCAAGTGCATTTTCAAAAAAAAGCTGGTAGTAGTGGTAGAGTAAGGGTTAAAATACAAAATGTATTGCGAGGTTTAAACTTGATAAAAGTTAAATTAATTTTTGAAAAGTCCATGTCAATTCGGTCATGTCATGACTGCATGGGAATTTTAAGGGTTGATTTTGTTGCTCATTTATGAAAAATAAAAAAAACCTATTTATCATGACTGGAGTGAAATCCAGTGAATTGTTAGGAATGTATGTATACTTAACAAAGGAAGAAAGTGAATATAAGCCTGTCTTCCACTTGAAATGTACAATTTCTTTAAAATAGACCAATTAGAATGTAAATTGCATTCTAGCACTTGCTGCTTTAGAGTTAATCAACCTTTGATATGCTTTTGTTTTATGTTATACTTTTAGATTCCACAACAACTGTTCAGGGATCTCTGGGCGGTCTACAACTTCTTGACCTTACACCCGAAGGGTCAAAATACCAGAAAGTTTTCAGCGTTGGACAGGATGCATCCTCAGAAATGAACACAATTCCATTCTACGTCAAACTGCCAAGCCTTGTCTCTAAATCAGACTCAGACGATCTACTTAAGATTGCAATCGAAAGCTCCAAGTATAGAAGGACGGACGAAAATATAGAGGAACACAAAGCATTATCTTTCACGTACAGCCAGAACCAAAAAGTAGAAAAGACGAGCCTATTGTCGGGATCTACCCCTCTTCTGAACCAAAGCTGTTCAAAATTCGGGGATTCTTCGTTTGAAAGAGGCTCGACAATGTTTACGATTGGTGACACGAGAAATACCAAGTCCTACTTAGATGTGCACTTGGCGTCCCTTCATTACACCCATGTACCAAGATTTCTTCAAGAGGTGACAAAATGCGTTGATGAGTTTCAAAGTTCTGCGCTGTTTTGGCAGAGTCGTTACAAAAAGTTGCAAGTGCAGCTGCCAAAGACTTTATGAGGCCACTCTCAGATGCGAGGTCGGACTCCATGTTTTCTATGAGCAATAGTACCTTTCGATCGACCCTTGGAAACGCCGGGCGGACTTAGTAATTCAACTCTTGATGCTACCGATAGTCCAAACAAAATGACAAATTTATCAAATGTCAGTGAAAGAGGAGGTGGGAACGGTGAAAGTTCTCAACTGCATTTTGAAATTGTGCTGGAAACACCGGTCATTTTTGTACCCAGATCTGCAAAGAGTTCAGAATTGCTCGTTGTCATTTGGGAAAAATCAAGATTAAAAAGCAAGTGGAACAATCTGTAGATCATCTGAACTATACAACTCCAAATAGACACAAAAACTATGAATTGTCCCCCAAATTTCTCGTCAATATTTCAGAAATGAACTTGTATTCGTTCAACTTGGAAGATTCAAAATCCAGGTCTCGGTCCGGTAGCAAATCAAGCGTAGAGAAAGCTGGTTCTGCAGAACAAGGGGACGTACTTCAGCCGTACAGAGGCACCGCAATACTACATGATACCTCATTAGAGTTCATTTTAGAAAAATCAACATCTGTGCCACTGAGAGTGAAATCTGCATTTGATGACTCAATTCAGTTTCTACCAGAAGAAGATAATGCAGATCTTGAGTTGGGTGAGGCGTTAGCGGAAATTCAAGTCTCTGGGAAAATATTGCATCCGTTGAAAGTGATTTTGTCGAAACACATATTCGAGCAGGTGTTGGAGACAGTGGACAATTTGACTTTTGAAGAGGAGGTTGTGGTTGAGGAGAAATCAAGTCCGGGACAAGACTCGCCAGAAGTTTCAAACTTGTTCAAGTTAAGCGAGGGAGATATGCCAGAGATTGCAAAAGAAGGAAACGGTGACGAAAGCATCATCTCAAAAGATGATGAATCAGAAAGTGACATTCCCGCTAAGATAAAGGCGGAGTTTGCTCTCCCGTCCCTTCAGGTCCAACTCCGTGGAGATTTAAGCGATGGGGAGCAAGGTCTCGTCAACGTCTGCTTAGATAATTTTATTGTGCAATTTGAGAAACCAAAGGCATATATCACTTCGATCGTTGTTAGTCTGCAGTCTTTATACGTTGAAGATTTGTTGCAAGGACCTGATTCTATGCATCGGCACATCGTATTGTCGCATGATGGCAAATCTAACCGTTTGGCCTCCATCGCCCAAAATGTTCCATTCTACATCGTGTCCATCCATGGCTGATCTTCAACAATCGTCACCATTTCGCCCTGCCTCACTGCCATCAGATTTAGACCAGCCTTTGCAACCTCAATATTCACGTCCGCCGACTTTTAGGCCGTTAGTGATGGAAGCAATGGACCCACAACTGCAGAGTATGGGAGCGTATCCTTCCACGCCGCCACCATCATTGAACATCTCAATGGACAGCCTCATAGAGGAAAACACCCCCAAGAAGGAGGCACTTGTTCGAATACAGGCATTGCTTGTGGATAAGAAATGTCCAGAGTTTGAAACAAAGTACAAGAAGGTAAGAATGTTATTGCAAAACGTATTTTTTTATATTTTTTAATAAATATGAAGCAATGTCTTTCCTTAGGAGAAATGGTCTGCAATCATTCACAGATAATGCACACATCACCTCAGGCATATGATACACAGCTATTTTATCACCAGTTTTTGCAAACAAATTTCTCCCACTAAGACACCTAACACGGATGAGTGATTTCAATCACAAAAGTGCCTCGATTATTCAGCACTTGGCTTTCTGTAATCTTATAAACACAAATAAACCTTGGGCTACTTGGCTGTGGTGTGCATGGGAATGGCAGATAAACAATCATTGTTTGGAGTGGAAACACAATACACTGAAGAGGAAGTCGGGTTGGTATACCATTGCCATACCTTAGTTTCCAGGATAAACTCAGGTGTCGGGTGCAGGTAGAGAAACTTTTTGACATGCATTAAGAATTTTTGGCCCTTAGACCCCTCTAACCCGACACCCCCAATTTTCTCAAAATCAGGGGTAATCCACACCATTCAACCTGAGAGACTCTTCACACTTCATTGACTAGCATCCAGCTATTGTTACACCATACACAACACAGGGGTAATCTATACCTTCTTACCTGATTTCATCTTCATAGTCTATTGACAGTTCACTTGTTAGCAACCAGCTACTGTTACACTGTACACAATAGGTCATTCATCTTATGTAGCTTGCTACACAACTGCTGTTCAGTGATACGAATCAGATAAGTCCTTGGGAGAGCCTAAATAAAAATCTACATTATATGCTTGGGAGGACTTTGTGCAAAGCCCATGAATGATTGATGGACCATTCTTCATAAGGATGGTTATTTCATTATGTGTGTATATGAATTTTAAATTTTTTATATTCTACAGAAAGAAATTGGAATTTTGAACAGGATAGTTTTAAAATTACAGCATAGCCACTTGTAGCGTCGCTAAGCAAAGTGTGAAGAATATTTGATGTATGCAAAAGTTGTGATGTAAGAAAGAGAGGACGGCTCAAATCTTTCACATATTTCTTTCAATTTCTGTCATATATTTTAGTCAGAGACTGTATCCCCCTGTTAAAGTATGATGGAGGGATTCAAAACTAGCCATGTGGTTATATCCAACTGCTCCCTTTCAAAGAACATTGGTGGAGGACAGGAGGATTGAAAAACAATAAGTTAAACAAGGAGATTTATAGGTTTTCCCTTTGTGATGTCACAAATGTACCTAAAAATGTATTTGTACCACTGCCTTAACCATTTAAAGCCCCAGGGGTTGAAAACGTGACAAAAAAATTATGATTAAAAAAAAAAAAAAAAAAATCATAACTTTCCATTTGTTTTGTATCATTACAAGTTTGGTTTATATGAAAGCTAAGACTAAACTATTCAATTAAAAAGTCAAAATAAAAGACAATATCAACATAAATATTCAAATTTGCAAATCTTAGGCAAAATTAGCTTAATTTTTTGAGATTGTATTTTTTTCTTGTGAATAATGAAAATGGAGGATTTTTTTAAATATTTAGATTGTTTGTGAAATTTCCTTTTCATTGAAACCAGTCTAATTTTTTTTTCTTTGGAAAACAAAACATGCAAAAACAATTTTAAAAAAATTAGAAATTTTAATCACCGCTGTATTTACTCGTGAAAAACAAAGCCGCACACACTGCCGTGATTTGAACCTTGGGCGTGCACATTGTCAGCTCGCATACTATCTGCTACACCAGACTGCCTATGTTTTAGAATATGGGTTTGCTTTTATACTTAAATATTGGCATGACGAACTAAGGGGTAGTTTCTATTTTGTTTTTAATTGAAAGTACGTGATGTAAGCTTTGTCACAGTATTTTTGGTGTGCGGTAGGTGTACTACGATCCAGAGTTATGATTTTATCATCAAATTTTGTGCAACTTTTGCTCCCCCAAAAAAATAATGATAAGGGCAGACAAAATTTGACTGGAATTGGATGCATTTTGATGTCTTGGACAGTTGTTCATGGCTTTTCAAGCAAAAGCTAGGTCTGGAAGTATTGTAAGAAGGCTTTTGAAATAAAATTGTTTTGTTTTTTAAATTTTCTGCATTTTTTTAAATTTCTTTATTTTAATCCATTTTTTTTCTCTGAAAAATCTTAAACATAACCCCCATTAAAATGCTACATTTTCTGAAAGAAGTTACATTTGCTGAAATAATTATTTGAGCTCTTTCAAATGATATCATGATCACTGCTGTGGGCCTATTTGACAAAGCAAAATATTTTTTTGGAAAATTGCCTGTCCAATCAGTCGTGTCACGACCGCGTGGGTATTTAAGGTTTGATATTCAAAATGCTCTAAAGTGGTAACACTTACCTAATTTTGATAAAATTATTTGCTAATTTATATTTAACTGGAAAACATTGTAGTAGATGAATCACAATATTGTTTCAATTTAATGCACAAAAATCTGGTTATCAAAGGCTGTTTACATTCACTTACTGTTGTGTATATAACATCTGTCAGGACTGACTCCAAACTTTGTTCCATGCCAATTTCGTATTACATCTGAGACATTGTTACTATCATAACAGAATGAAACGCCGACTTTTAAGAATTGTAATTGTGTGTTCAAAAATTACTGGCTGGAATGCTCTAAAGTTCTAACATTTAACTAATTTTGAAAATATTATTTGCTATTTTATAAAACTGGGAAACATTGTAGACAATCACAATATTGTTTCAATTTTATGATTCTTCTAACATTCTTTTTCCACTTACTGTATATAATCTCACAGGACTAACTCCAGACTTTGCACTCAGTCCAAGTACCAAAGAATTAACCTCTCATAATTAACCTATGAAAATTAATGTATAATTTAACGGTGCCATTAAAACAAATAAACAAATGTTTTCTAGATGTTTATCATTTAGTATAATCCTTTCAGATTCACCGATTCGTAGATGTAGACTTCAACGCCCTGAACATCATCATCAACCAGCAGACCTGGGTTGTTTTGCTGGATTTTGTAGGGATTGGAACGGCTCCAAGAGCGCAAGAAAGTCCATCTGAAGTTTACGGGAGTCATCTTCGTCTGATCAAGAAGAAGAGACAGGGGAGATGAGTTTGAGCCAGCAGAGTACTTCAGGTTTGTATGAGATGAAAAGTTGTTCAGTTAAACGTTGAGGCAGAATGTTTATATGTGTATTTAATGCGCTGGGCAAAGGGCTTTGTCTCGAGTGGGATGGCCAGACTTTAGAAGGGTCATTTGCGAGTGCAAACTCCTTTGAACAGTGCATTAAATCGTTATCCTCCGTAAACTCCTTCCCCCCCCCTCCCCGTGTAGGAAAAGTATTTTTTTCTTCTGGATGCCCAGCCATATTGGCATCCCCGGCAATGACAGAGCTGATTTGGCCGCTAAGCTTGCCCTCAACCTCCTCCCTACCCCTTTCTGACATCAAACCGGTTATAACTTCTCTTGTTCATGACCGCCTGCAAACCTCATGGGACTCCCAAATTGACAACAAACTCCGACATTCAGCCCACCATTCCAATCAAACCCACCATCCACAATCTCCCCTGTATGGACAACATCCACATTACTACTCGTCTTAGAACAGGTCACACCCACCTCACTCACTCCCACCTCCTTACTGCCCCCCTGCAACAATTGCCATGGCCCCTTCACAGTCCACCACATCCTCCTTGCCTGCCCCCTGAACAACCTTCCCAGAGCTTTCCTCACCCCTCACAACTCCATAGCCGAGCTCGTCCAGAAAAACCTCTGGATAAAATTATCTCCTTCCTTCATCATGCCTCACTCTACAACCATATTTAGTCCTCCTCTCTCACCCCCTCTACCTACTTTTACCCCTTTTAGCACCCCTGCACTTCCTCTCTCGATCCCAGCTTCCTGGTTTTTAGTCCCTGTACTTCTCTCAGACTCCTCCTATTTTCTTTTCTTCGTACCTTGGAATGCTTTAACCTCTCAGGCACAATTTGACCCTCACTGTCATGGTGCTGTTAAGCCTTCGTCAAACAAAACTATAAATACAATGACTAAATATTTATTCTTTTTATAAAATTTCTGTATTAGTTTGCTTAAAGTACTTTAAAAAAACAAGTAATAGCAACTAGTGCATTAGGGAACAGGCAATTGTTTTAATGCAATGGTTAAAGACCTCATGTTGAATAACTCTGGCTATAAATTTTCAGTCCAATGCATCCAAACTCACCAGAGTGTTTATAACTCACTGATGAAAACGTCAAAATGAATCCTAAGTCCCACATTACATGCATGACTTGGCCCTGCAGTAACCAAAATCCACAATACCTGGCTCTTCGAACTATCTGTGGTGAGTTTCTTAATTGCTTCTAGCAGAATCTAAAAGTCATACCTGCCGAAATGGAGGTTCTTGTGGGTGAAAAGACTGAAAATTTGTAGCGAGGATGGGGTGTAATGTGTTGTGTATGGATATTCTGCAGTATGCATAATCCCTTGGTTATAACTACTATACAACACTCTATATACCCCACACTGTAAATGAGCAAAGGAACTGGCAGTCCACAGGATGTCTTTTATTTGGCAAACAACAAAAGACCAGCCAGGGATTATTGCCCAAACAAAGGAAGGATTTATATACTGATCAATACCTGTTGAATGAGTTGCATTTGGTCCCCGATACACTTAACATTAAGTTTTATTCCCCAGGATTTCATGCACTGGTCATGATAATGCAAATATTCAAAGAAATTTGATAAATTGTACTAAAAGTACTTGCAAATTTATAAAAGTTCTTATCTAAGTTTTGGAATTTTTCTTTGTTTTTCTTTTGGAAATTTCAGGTCATCATTTTTGAGAGATTTTGGAAATTTGTAACATTTGCCCCCTATTTACCTATAACTTTGGTTTGTAGAGGCTAAATATGATATCACACTTTACATTGCAGCATCAATTTTCAACTCAATGGTGAAATGCAATTACTCCGAAATGGAATAAGATATCAACATGGTTTTAAAATCTGTTGCAATGGATTTTCAATCTAAAATCCTTAAAGCCTTACAAGGTTGAACAAAAACATCACTTAAAATCACTCATCAATAAACAAACAAAACCTTCACTTTTAAATACCATCCTATTTGTAAATTATTACTTCAAGCCAGACACATTGACCACAGGAGAATATTTTTGTCCTTGTGTTAAGTATGAAAGTCAGTGCAGCTGCAGTGAAATTAGTTTACTATTAATGTCAGATTATAACCATGGAATGTGAGGTGAAGTGTGTGGAAATCCCTGGTGTAATTGCTAATTGCTTGTGCTGGATTGTGGTTTCTGTTATGAGCAATATAGACCCTGACAGATTTTATATTTTGTCGGGGCTTAAGACACAAAATGTATTGTGAGGTTTAGACTTACTGTGCAATGATTTCTTTCTTTTAGTTCTACCGTATAAATTAAATTAAATTCATTTAGAATATTTCTTTACCATTTCACTTATTATTTGTATACAGCAGATAAAGATGAGAAAAACATGGAAATACAAGTCCAGTTGGCATCGCTATCCCTCATCCTGAACAAGTCAGATTACGAACTGGCCAAGGCCAACGTGTCAGAGGTCAAAGCTCAAGTCATGATAACCCATGGGAACATGGATGTGTCGGGTAAACTTGGCAAGCTGTCCCTGCTGGATCTGACCCCTCACGGAAAGCTGTATCGGGAGAGGTTTATTACCAAGGGGGAAGAGGCTGTGAGCTTCTATGTCTTCAGGTAAATAAAACAAATTACTTTCGCCACACCAACTCTCCCCTCCCACATCATTTCCGGCTACCTAAGAATCCCAGTTGCCCCATACATTCCCAATCCTCTACGTTGTCATAATTGCCAGAGGTATGGCCATGGGAAAAACTCCTGCCGCAGCCAAGCGCGCTGTAGTAACTGCGGAAAACCAGACCTTGACAACACCTGCACCAACACCCCACTCTGCACAAATTGCGACGGTAATCACCCAGCTAACCATCCCTTCTTCTCGAAAGACTGCCCCACCTGGCTTCAGGAAAAACAAATAACTAAACTTAAAACCCTTAATCCCAACATAACTTACCTAGAGGCCAGGAAGCAATTCCTCACTTCCCTCCACACTAAGCCTTCCTACTCGAGCGCAGTCTCCTCTAACACCAATACCGCCCCCCTCCCCCCCTAACACAACTAAAACTGACTCACATGCCCAAACCGACCTCACCTGGCTCTTCTTACCTAGTCCTAAGCCCATCACCATTGCCAACAACCCAACCACACCCAATACCTACACCACCTTCACCACCACTTCTCTCCTCAACCTCCCTTCCTTCTCTAAATCCCCGCAGTCCCCTACACGAACACCTCTTATACCATTATACATCAAACTAAAACCAACCAGGCTAACAATCAACAAAAATTCAATCAACAAACAACCAGTCAACAAACAGCCCACCACCAAAACCCACATGTATGACACTGAAGAGAATATGGATTGTTCGATTACTAAACACACCGATCATACTTCCTGTCCAACTTTAAAAAACAATCGCTCCCAAAAAAACAGATCCAAAGAAAAAAAACAAGCCAAATCAGACCCAACAGATCTTCCTCAAGATAACCCCCTGCCTCCGTATGGCGTGCACCACGAACAATTACAATAACACCTAAAACATTATACGATGGAACATCAGAAGCCTTGAGGCCAATTCGGAAGAAGTCGACCCACTGGTTACCACCTTCAACCCAGTCATCTTCTGCCTACAAGATGGCCTGTGGGGGCGTCTCCATTCTTGTTAGACACGATATCGCACACAGCCCAGTTCATGTGAACACCGACCTACAGGCCATCTGTATATCTATCTCCCTCCACAAAACTATCACTCTTTGCTATATCTATCTCCCCCACCCCCTCCCCCCAACGCCATCGTTCAACCAACCAGCCTTAACAACCTCATCTAGAAGCTGCAAAACCGCCATCAAGAACAGGAAAAGAGCCCTCAGGAACTTTAAAACTAACCCGACCACCCATAACCTTAACCTCTTTCGCATCAGCCGTGCCAAGGCCAGACGCACTATCAAGGACAGTAAAACCAACACTTGGAACAACTTTATCTCTTCTCTCACCACCAACACCCCCACTAAGAAGATTTGGAGAATGGTTAACAGCTTCCACGGCAGAGTAGGCAAATCTTCCATCTCCCATCTCTCTTGGAATGGAGACCTTCTCACCGCAAAAAAAGACATCGTTGACCACCTCGCCGCCTCTTTCAGCAACATCTCGGCCTCGACCAACTACTCCAATGCTTTCAAAATCAAAAAAGCTTGCGATGAAGCCCGGAGAATCACTTTTCCCTCTGACAACTCCGAAAGCTACAACACCCCTCTCACCCTTTCTGAATTAAACCAAGCCATCAGCGACGCTGGCTGCACCTCCAAGGGCCCAGATAACATCCCCTATCAGTTTCTGAAACACCTCCCATCAAAGCCACCACTACCCTACTCACCATCTTCAACCACATTTGGTCCTCACACTCCTTTCCCCTATCTGAAGGACAGCTATTGTCATCCCGTCCTTAAACCGGGAAGGATAGCACCGACCCCACCAGCTACCGACCCATCGCCCTTACTTGCTGTCTCTGTAAAATTATGGAAAAGATCATTAATCAGAGACTAAACTGGTTCCTCGAGACCAACAGAATCCTCTCTCCTCACCAAAGCGGGTTCCAAAACGTCGCAATACCCTAGACCAGTTAATTACGCCGACACCGCTATCCGGGAATCCTTTGCAAAAAGGAACACCTCATTGCCATATTTTTGACCTCGAAAAGCTTTCGACACTACTTGGAAATACGGCATTACCCGAAACTTCACACCATTGGCCTCAGAGGCCACCTCCCCATCTTTATTCAAAAGTTCCTCTCACCCAGGCAGTTCCAAGTTCAGATTGGCCACACCCTCTCCAAGCCATACCCCCAAGAAGAGGGCGTCCCCAAGGCAGCATCCTCTCCCCACTCTCTTCAACCTGAGCATTAATGACATCGGGAATGACCTTGGCCCCAGCATCAAACGTACCCTCTCGTAGATGACTTCACCATCTTCTACTCCTCCCTAGCTTTCCTATTGTTGAAAATAGGCTTCAAACCAGCCTCAATCAGCTGCAAGTCTGGAGCAACAATAACGGTTTTAGATTCTCCAAAGACAAGACAGTCTGCATGCACTTTTGTCATTTCAACAACCTCCAGCCCAACCCGAACTTTGTGCTCAATGGGAATCGCATCCCTAAAGTTGAAAACACAAAGTTCCTTGGTCTAACTCTAGACCCCAAGCTCACCTACAAGCCACACATCACCAACCTGAAACTAAAATGCAATAGCTCCCTCAACATCCTCCGACTGCTCTCCAACACTACTTGGGGAGCGAACCGCTATGCTCTCCTCAAAATTTTCAGGCTCACCATTCGTGCCAAGCTTGACTATGGCAATATTGTTTACTGTGTCGCTCACAACTCATACCTCAACCACATTAACACCATCCAAAATGAAGCCCTCAGGCTTTGTCTAGGAGCCTACAGGACCTCCCCAATCACTAGCCTTCATGTTGAAGCCAACGAACCCCCCTTTCTACTTAGATGTAAAAAGCTTAGCCTCTCCTATGCTTTTAGAGTCCTCACCAACACCCAGAACCCTGTTTACAACCTCATTAGGTACCCCAATTTCTCCTCCCTCTTTGATAGGACTAAAACCCTATCGCCCCCTTCAGCTTACGCATTAAATCAGACCTCTTTCAACTTGGCATCAACCCCGCCACTCTCGGCACCTATTCCTGGCCCACTTTTCCGCCTTTGGGCCACCCCCTTCCTTCTGTCCACCTAGACCTCTCCACTTATAACAAAACTCAAACTCACCCTAATCTCTTCATCAATCTCCACAACCAAATCAAAGACCAACTCTCAAATTACACCTCCATCTATACTGATGGCTCCAAGGAAGGCAACAAGACAGCTGCTGCTGCCATCATCCAAGACATCACCCTCAGTAGCAGACTTCCTGACCACTCATCCATCTTTTCAGCCGAGGCTAAGGCCATTCTCCTCGCCCTCAACTTTATTGAGTACTCTCCTCTTAGTCACTTTGCCATTTTCTCTGACTCAAAGGCTGTTCTTACTTCATTACTCAATCTTAAATGGGATAACCTCACCTGCCACCTCCTCCTCCGGAAACTCTTTTCTCCCACCCTCTGCAGGAAAAGTGTTCTTTTCTTCTGGATACCCAGCCATGTTGGCATCCCTGGCAATGACAGGGCTGATACAGCCGCTAAGCTTGCCCTTAACCTCCTCCCTTCCCCTTTTCCCAAAACCCTCTCTGACATCAAACCGCTTTATCGCTTCTCTTGTTCGTGACCGCTGGCAAACCTTATGGAACTTCCAAATTGATAACAAACTCCATGTTATCCAGCCCACAATCCCGATCAAATCCACCATCAACAACCTTTCTCGATCGACAACGTTCATATTACCCGTCTTAGAATTGGTCACACCCACCTCACTCCTCCCACCTCCTTATTGGTTCCCCAACCCCTCTGTAACAATTGCCACTGCATCCTTACAATCCAACACGTTCTCCTTGCTTGCCCCCTGTACAACCTTCCCAGAGCTTCTCTCGCTCCCCACAACTCAATTGCTGAGTTCTTCCAAAAAAATCCTCCAGATAAAATAGTCTCCCTCCTTCAGCATGCATCCCTCTACAACCATATTTAATCCTCCTCTTCCACCCCCTCTCTACTTTGTTTTTAGTTTTACCCATGCACCTCCTCTCTCGATCACAGCTTTCTGGCTTTTGTTCTTGAATTTCTCTCATTCTTCCCCTGGTCTCTTTCCTTACTACCTCTAAAATGATCTGACCTCTCAGGCACAATTTGACCTTCGTTGTCGTGGTGCCGTTAAGACCTCATCAAACAAACAAATTATCAGCTTCCCACCCCCTTCATCCTTCTTGGTGACTTCAACGCCCACAAGCCCCTGTGGAGCTCCAATACCATCACCCCCAGAGGCAAGCTCATCGAAAACACTCTTTGTCAGCACAGCCTGTTCTTGCTCAACACTACCTCCCCGACCTACCTTCATCCTGCCACAGGCTCCCTTACCTGTATTGACCTGTCTATCTGTTCCCCTAACCTGCTCATTGATTTTAACTGGAAGGTCAGTGCTGATTTCTGTGGTAATGACCATTACCCTCTTCTTATTCACTCCAACCTTCAAAGCCCCACTGACCACACCCCCAATTGGAACCTCGAGAAGGCCAACTGGCCCCTTTTTGAAACCCTCTGCGACTCACACCTCTCCCCCCCCCCCTCCCCCCCGTCATCTCGAGGATGATGATCCCATGTCAGTTTTCAGTAACATCCTTATCAACATCGCCACCTGCTCCATTCCCAAAACCTCCAAATCATCCCCCCCCCAACCCCTGGTTCTCTGATGACTGCAAAACCGCCACCAAGAACAGGAAAAGGGCCCTCAGGAACTTCAAAACTAATCCAACCACCCACAACCTCAACCTCTTTCGCGTCAGCCGAGCCAAAGCCAGGCGCACTATCAAGGACAGTAAAACCAACACTTGGAACAACTTTATCTCTCTCTCACCACCAACACCCCCACTGAGAAGATTTGGAGAATGATTAACAACTTCCATGGCAGGGTGAGCAAGTCTTCCATCTCTCCTGGAGTGGTAACCTTCTCACCACAAAAAAGGACATGTTTACCACCTCGCTGCCCATTTCAGCAACATCTTGTCCTCGGCCAACTACCCCAATGCTTTTAAAGCCAAAAAAGCTCACGATGAAACCCAGAGTATCACCTTTCCCTCCGACAACACAGAGAGCTATAACACCCCTCTCACCCTTTCTGAATTAAATCAAGCCATCCACGATGCTGGCTGCACCTCCAAGGGCCTAGATAACATTCCCTACCAGTTCCTGAAACACCTCCCCAACAAGGCCACCACTACCCTACTCACCATCCTCAACCACATCTGGTCCTCACACTCCTTTCCCCTTATCTAGAGGATAGCTATTGTCACCCCCGTCACCAAACCAGGAAAGGACAGTACCGACCCCTCCAGCTGCCGCCCTATCGCCCTCACCTGCTGTCTCTCTAAAATTATGGAAAGGATCATTAACCAGAGACTAAACTGGTTCCTTAAGACCAATAGAATCCTCTCCCCTCATTAAAACAGCTTCCGGAAACATCGCAATACCCTGGACCAGGTAATTACACTCGACACTGCTATTCGAGAATCATTTGCAAAAACGGAACACCTCATTGCCATCTTTTTCAACCTCGAGAAAGCTTTTGACACTACTTGGAAATACGGCATTATTCGCAAACTTTGGCCTCAGAGGCCATCTCCCCATCTTTATTCAAAACTTCCTCTCATCCAGGCGGTTCCAAGTTTGTATTGGCCACACCCTCTCCAACCTGTACCCCCAAGAAGAGGGCGTCCCCCAAGGCAGCATCCTCTCTCCCACTCTCTTCAACCTAAGCATCAATGACATCGCGGATAACCTTGGCCCCAACATCAAACGTACTTATATGTGTATGACTTCACCATCTTCTACTCCTCCCCTAGCTTTCCTATTGTTGAAAGTAGGCTTCAAACCAGCCTCGACCTGCTGCAAGACTGGAGCAACAAAAACGGTTTTAAATTCTCCAAAGACATGCACTTTTGTCATTTCAACAACCTTCACCCCAACCCGTGCTCAATGGTAATCGCATCCCAAAAGTTGAACACACAAAGTTCCTGGGTCTAACTCTAGACCCTAAGCTTACCTACAAGCAACACATCACCAACCTGAAACTAAAATGCATCAGCTCCCTCAACCTCCTCAGACTCCTCTCCAACACCACTTGGGGTGCGAACCGCTTTGCTCTCCTCAAAATGTTCAGGCTCACCATTCGTGCCAAGCTTGACTACGGCAATATTGTCTACTGTGTTGCTCACAATTCTTACCTCAATCACATCAACACTATTCAAATTGAAACCCTCGGGCTTTGTCTGGGTGCCTACAGGACCTCCCTAATCACCAGCCTTCATGTTGAAGCCAACGAACCCCCCTTCTTACTAAGGTGTAAAAAGCTTAGCCTTTCCTATGCTTTTAGAGCCCTCACCAACACCCAGAACCCTGTTTACAACATCATTAGATACCCCAATTTCTCCACCCTCTTTGATAGGACTAAAACCCTATCCCCTCCCTTCAGCTTACGCATTAAATCAGACCTTCCCCATCTCGGCATCAATCCCACCACTCTCAGCACTTTCTTCTGGCCCACTTTTCCTCCCTGGGCCACCCCCTCCCTACTATCCACCTAGACCTCTCCACTCATCACAAAACCAAAACACACCCTAACCTCTTCATCAACCTCCACAACCAAATCAAAGACCAACTCTCAAACTATGCCTCCATCTATACTGATGGCAGCAAGGAAGGCGACTGCTGCTGCTGTCACTCAAGACATCACCCTCAGTAGCAGGCCTTCCGACTACTCATCCATCTTCTCGGCCGAGGTCAAGGCCATCCTCCTCGCCCTCAACTTTATTGAATACTCTCCTCTCAGCCATTTTGCCATCTTCTCTGACTCCAAGGCTGTCCTTGCGTCATTACTCAATGTTAAACTGGATAACCCCACATCTCACCTCATCCTCTGTAAACTCCTTTCGCCCGTCCCCCTCCCCTCTGTTGAAAACCTATTCTTTTCTTCTGAATACCCAGCCATGTTGGTATCCCTGGCAATGACAGGGCTGATGCAGCTTGCCATCACCCTTCTCCCCCTACCCCTTTTTCCAAAGCCCTTTCTGACATCAAACTGCTTATCACTTCCCATGTTCGTGGCTGCTGGCAAACCTCATGGGACTCCCAAATTGATAACAAACTCCACGTCATCCAGCCCACCATTCCGATCAAACCCACTTCTCACAACCCATCCCGTGTCGACAACGTCCACATTACCCGCCTTAGATTGGTCACACCCACCTCATTCACTCCCACCTCCTTACTGGCTCACCCCCACCCCTCTGCAACAATTGCCATTGCACCCTCACAATCCATCACGTTCTCCTTGCTTGCCCCCTGTACAACCTTCCCAGAGCTTCCCTCGCTGCCCACAACTCAGAAGCCGAGCTCTTCAAAAAAAAACACGTTATTTTAAAAGTAATCAATACTTGTGATAATCATTGCTAACATAAATATCACAACATCATCATGAAATCATTATTAACATCATTATAAACATTTGACCTCCACCAATTCAATATAAATTCCTCTTCTCTCACCACCTTCTCATGGCCTTCTTTCCCAGCGGGTCACCCCCCCTTCCCCCCCACCCTTGGCTATCTGACCACCACAAATCCTAATCTTTTCATCAACTCTTCATTTACACTTCTCAGCGATATTTAGCACTCCCCTCACCCGCTTTGAGATCCTCTCTGACTCTAAATCTGTCCTAGCATCCATACTCCCTCAACCTCCTCCCTACCTCTTTTCCCAAAACCAAAACCCTCTCTGACATCAAACCGCTTATTGCTTCTTTTGTTCGTGACTACTGGCAATCCTCATGGAACTCCCAAATTGATAACAAACTCCATGTCATCCAGCCCACAATTCCGATCAAATCCATTATCAACAACCTCCCTCGTATCGACAACGTTCATATTACCCGTCTTAGAATTGGTCACACCCACCTCACTCACTCCCACCTTCTTATTGGCTCCCCCAACCTCTGTGCAACTCATCATGCCTCCCTCTATGACCATATTTAATTCTCCTCTTCCACCCCCTCTCTACTTTGTTTTTGTTTCAACCATGCACCTCCTCTCACGATCACAGCTTTCTGACCTTTTGTCCTTAAATTTCTCTCATTCTCCCCCTGTTTCCTTCACTTCCTACTTCTAGAATGATCTGACCTCTCAGGCACAATTTGACCTTAGTTGTTGTGGTGCCGTTAAGCCATCATCAAATCAAGCAAATCTGTGCAACAATTGCCATTGCACCCTCACAATCCATCGCGTTCTCCTTGCTTGCCCCCTGTACGACCTTCCCAGAGCTTCCCTCGCTCCCCACAACTCAATTGCTGAGTTCTTCCAGAAAAATCCTCCGGATAAAATTATTTCCTTCCTTCATCATGCTTCCCTTTACAACCATATTTATTTTCCCTCTTCCACCCCCTCCCCTCCCCCTCTATTTTGTTTTTGTTTCAATCATGCACCTTTTCTCTCGATCACAGCTTTCTGACCTTTTGTTCTTGAATTTCTCTCATTCTCCCCCTGTTTCCTTTCCTTCCTACTTCTAGAATGATCTGACCTCTCAGGCACAATTTGACCCTCGTTGTCGTGGTGCCGTTAAGCTTTCATCAAACAAACAAACAAACACAACCTAAAGGGGGACAGCCTATCACTCACCTCAGCCTTAAAGAACTACCCCCTTTCAACAATGCATTCTTTTCTTATGGACACCCAGCTATGTGAGCATCTATGTGAATGACAAAGCAAACTTGAGTGCTAAACAAGCTTTCTACTTGACTCCAAAGCCTATCTGCCTATCAAATGCCTCATATCTTCTCACTTTAACCACCACTGGCAAAACCACTTCCTACCTATTTTATTCTCTGATAAAAATCAATCTTGC
Organism: Chiridota heheva; assembly: GCA_020152595.1. Classification (NCBI taxonomy): domain Eukaryota; kingdom Metazoa; phylum Echinodermata; class Holothuroidea; order Apodida; family Chiridotidae; genus Chiridota; species Chiridota heheva. The sequence goes on along the minus strand of JAIGNY010001695.1, from coordinate 228,674 downwards.
TGGCACAAATTGATCATTGATGTCGTTTGTGCCATCATCATTGTCGTTGTTGCGTGTCGTCATCAAAATGTCAATATCTTACAGGTGGCAGGCTATTTGGAGAAGTGGAGAAGGTTTGTTTTATTTCTCTGACTATTTTATGAGATTGACAATGGAAGGCTGACACAATTTTATAAGAAGCAGGTATACAGAAATGAAAACGATTGTTTTCTTTATCAGGTATGGAGCTCCAGATGAAGAACTGAAGAGAGATTTCGACATGAGCGTTAAGCTACGCATGTCATCTGTACTGTACATCCACACCGCAAGGTTTCAGACAGAAGTGGTTGCTTTCTTCCAGCAGTTCAGTCAGCTACAGGACGTGCTCGGCCAAATGAGAGCTGCCACAGCCGGTCAAGAGGTGAGATATTTCAAGAAGTTTTGTCAATTTTGAAAGTATTTTGCCTGAATGATGCAGCCAGTATTGAAATGTCTGTCAACTTTGTACAGGCAAAACAATCATATTGTAATTAAATCTTCCAAAATCTCAAATAAATTCAACCTTTTTTTTAAGTTTCACATTTTGATATTTCTGTAGAAGTATGTGATAGGTGATATATTAAGGGAAAAACCTCTTTGTACTTTCGACTGTAAGTTTATTATGAACCTCTGCCAGAGCATGCATGTTGATGAAGCGCAGCCGATACTGAAGATAAATAAATCTTTTTAGAGACCAGGACATAGAGATCTAGTGACATTACCAAAATGCAGTAGAAACTGTATTCCCATCAAAATCAGTTAAAAATTTACCCAAATCTTACAGCGTTTTTCATATTGTGGTATAACTATGCAAATTTTATGCAAATATGGAGATGTAAAAACTGGCATACCTAATTTTGTTCTCATGGAATTTCTTAGTTTTGTGATCCTGTACCACAATTGCTTGAAAGAGTCTGACTAGGTTATTATTTCTGACAAAATAGATTTGGGATCTTCGCCATACCCCCCAAATAACATCTAGTAGAGAAAACAGACTCATCATTTTCAGAGATTGGAATTAAGGAATCAATTAAAAAGAGTTACACAGAGTTAAAAGATTTAATGGATTGGTTTAATGGTCAAGCATGTCCATCTTATATGAAAGAAGACTTCAAAAGAAACAAATGGTGAAAAAAAAGTGTTCACAAATCTTATTCCGTTAAGGAGATATTCAAGTTTAAAGCTCTTGTCTTATCTGTGTAGCAATGACTGGTGTAGTAAGTCTACTATGGAAAGTTGGTGTACTCATCCTCGCATTCTTAGCAATTTTTAATGTATTTTAAAGAAAGTTTTTTTTTTTTTTTCGCTATTTAGATTATTTTTCTTCGAACTTTCTTCAGGTGGTATATTATAAATACCCTTCCTAGATTCAATTTTACTACTTTTTGACATATCTCATGGTTTTTAGGCTACAAATTTGCAGCACATTATATGATAAAATTTACTTCAAGTTATACCTTACCTTTCATGTTATAAATATGTTATCTGGTCCAATGACCTGATATTCATAGCATGGAAGGTAAGTACAACTCTTGTAAATATCCCCGCTACGCTTAGCGGGGTAAATACATAACGCCTTTGAGGAATCGGAGGCTATTACATCACAAGTAGTCTGATTTTAGTCAATTCTACACAAAAGATACCAAACTTTAAACTTTAATATCTCCTTAACGAAAAAATATTTTTGAATGCTTTCTTGACTATTTTGTTTCTTTTGAAGTCCTCTTTCATATAAGATAGTCTTGCTTGACCCCTCAACTAGTCCCTTAAGCCGTCTTTCTGCTGTTCGTATATTACAATTTTTTCATATGTAGTAGAAAAAAAAAAAAAGTCATCAAACTTTGATCAACCATAGCAAGAAAACTAAATATCTTACTTTCCAAATTTAAAGATCTGACCTGTTTTACTCCTTGATTGTTATGTTCTTTTCAGTTGGAAGTAAAAGGAAAATTGATGTAGTTGTCCATATGCCAGCTATAACAATACATCTAACTGGAAAAGAAAATCTCACCATTTCAGTCATCAAGTGTTAATCATTTTCACTTCAGATTATGGAAGAACCCTCCCACACATCTCGTATCAAACTGGACGTAGAGGCAGGCTCGCCCGTCCTGCTCGCTCCAATCAGCTCCAAAAGCAAAGAGATGCTAGTGGTCAATCTCGGTCACCTGACCCTCAGCAACAGTTTCCTGTACACCGGCTCCAAAGGGACCATCTCCAAGCTCACTTCCAAACATTCGCCGAGGCCAACGAGCCGTGGAACACCAAGAAAGGAGGAGGGGTCAGATAAGAAGACAAGGGAGAGGAAGATGAACTTTTCAGCCCCTTCCCAGGGGCTGGCTGAACCCCTCTTGGACGACCAATCAGATTGTTTGTACGCAGTTGGAAGGGGAAAGATTGCTGTGCCTATGAAGAGTGAGTCTTATCATTGTTAAAAAAAAAGCAAATATTGTGTACAATTCAGAGTGGTGTTCTCTTTATATATAATATTATAATATGTGAAATTTACTTATCGTTATAACATTTAATTTACTATGCAATCTTCGACGTACTTAAAAATATTTAATGTACTATAAGTGTGCTTCAGTTGACGTCACGAGGTCACGTGACTTTGTTTACTTACTAACGCCTTCTCACTCCTTGCCGGAATATAGGCCACAGATGAAACCCCTCCATTTATATCTGTCTTGGGCCAGCATTCACGGCTGTTGCCAGTTGTAGCCCATCTTGGTCATCTCCTTAGTATAGTGTCTCGCCTTCAGGTATTTTAAGCCTGGCCTGCCCTGTGTGCGTTTTCCCTGTGGGTTCCATTTTAGTGCATGACTTTGTTTACATTGCCATTTTGTCGGTCAAAACCAATGTCGTCTGCTGTACACTTAATTGATAAACTTACATACATTTTGCATGTTGTTATGTAAGATTAGTTTTGTAAGATAATTATGCTGGAATCTTGCTGTGCCGTTGGTTGCACTAATAGATGCGTGCGGGGGAATAAAAAGACATTTTCTCGATTTCCATCTGATCCTAATCGTTCTTTGAAGTGGGTTTCTGCTGTATGACGCAATGACTTTCAACCTACGGTAGGCCTTACAGTTACACACTAGGATTTGCAGCGAGCACTTTATATCGGGTATGTAGGCATTGTCTGAGTATAACAAACAATCAGATGGTGTTAACGTTAAAGTTACTCTTTATATACCCAGTGACAATATAACTTGAGGAAAATATGAAGACAAATCGGAAGCGAACAAAAAAAACTGCAATCAGTCAAATTTGCTGAACTGGTATAGGTTAGCTATAGTATGTTTGTTGTATGTGTGATGTGACTGAGCTGTGTGAAGACACGTGGAACGCAATGACGCCGCTGCCCTGCAAAATGGAGTCCAGTTGAGTTGGGGTCACGTGATGAAATCCCTCTCATATTACAATGTTTGAGGAGATTACATCATTTGACGTACTTTAACAGACCTCCGTGGTGTAGTGGTTAGTGCTTTGTCCTCTCACCCACACGTCCCAGGTTCGAATTCCGGTGGTCTGCAACCAGTGAGTTCACAACTGGTTATCAAAGGCTGTGGCCATCTTGATATAATGTCTAGCACTGGCTGCTTTCAGGACGTTAAACCTTGCTATGCTATGCTTTGTACTTCAATGGTATTTGATGCCCCCATAAAGTACAACATTGCAGCCATTGTACTACATTTGATGAACTATTACATCATCCAATTCATTACCATATTTGATTTGCTATTCCAACAGTTAATGCATGTACAGTAAATCACATTTGATGCTCCTTGCAAATTTCTGATGATTACCACATTTAATGTACCATAACCATATTTAATGCATCATTGCAGAATTTGATGCCATAAAAACATTTGGATGCACTATTACAACAGTGGATGCATTTTTGAAGAATTTAATGTAGCATTACAACTTTCAATGCACTGCATCATTTGATGAAGTATAACATGATTCGATATACTATTACATCATTTGATGTACTGAGTAGCATTAAAACATTGGATTCACAAACTTTTACAATATTTTGAAACTTTCCGTGCACTTTTATAACACTTAATGCACCAGTGTAACATTTTGTGCACCATCTCAGCGTTTGATGCATTTACAATATTTGACGCCACTCTGTTACAACATTGATGACTTGCCAACAAAGCTGTTAAAAGCATCTTTTTTTTTCACCCAAAGGATCCAATCAGAACACAGAAGAGAAATTTTCAAAATCTCCACGACTCTCATCGGGCCAAATTGACCCTCTGAACCATGTGTGTCTGTTGGATTGCATCAAGCTTGACCTTGTGGACATGGATTTGTTCTCCAGCGTGCGTGTTGACCCAGCAGATTTTGACCCCAGCGACCCGACGGCATTGATCTTCCCATCATTTCGTGTAGTAAGAAAAGTGAGTGTGGGCTGATGGCCCTTTGTTGGTTTTTGTTTTTTTAAGTTTTTATTCATGGATGTCATATTTTCCATATAAATCAATTGTAATATCAGAATGCACACTATACCTATAGAAGAATGCAGTAGCTCAGCGGTCTCGTACTCAAAAGGTATTAGGATCGAATCTGTGCTGTGCTGTGTCTTTCAGCAAGACTCCCAAAAGGTAAATTGGGGGATGAAATGGACTGTGTCCCATCCAGGGAGTCAAGTAAATCCTATTTGCTCCAGTTCACTGCTGTCCTTCAGCAAGACACTTATCCCTTTTGCTCCAGTTCACTCAGCTGTGAAATGAGCACCAGTTTTGACTGGGAAGATAACCTGCTATGGACTGATGTCTTATCCAGGTATAAGCAAACCTGGTATAAGCACCGGCTCTATACGCCCTTGAGGCTTGATGGTTAATTTAATAGAATTAACTTGATACCTACCTATAACACATGCCTTATTAAATGATAAAAGAATCAGTGACACTTATTTCATTGTCTTTTGCTCTTCTTCAGGGGCAAAATTACTACAGGAGACTTGTGTTCTCAACTTGCAAGTGGAAAGGAACTTAGATGCAGCTATCAGCAGGGCAGGTAAAGTTTTAAAACTAAAAGATTTCAATTGACATGTGATGTGATATTGCAGATTGTGTGAAGAGGTTCATAAGTATTTATTTTCCTCTTTGTCAGGGCAATCCGAAGTTGTAATAATAAATCACTGTTGTATAATTAATGTTGAGGCAGTGTTTATATTTGCATTTCATGCACAGGACAAAGGACTTTGGCTTGAGTAGAATGGCCCTCCTCAGCGGGGCCATTCGCGAGTGCAAAGTCCTGTTGAACTGTGCATTAAATACGCATATAAACACGATGCCAAAACAATAATCTTTTTATAAAATTTCCGTGTTAGATTGTTTTTGAAATGCATAAAAACAATTAAAAAGAATAGAAAATGATAAATTTGTTCATATATTTTTTTGCTTTATTAAAACATTCACCTGTTGTTAAAATGGACTAAACCAAATAATCAAAATTGTACATTACCAGGATTTAATGCACTGGTCATGACAATGCAAATATTCAAAAGAAATGTTATAAAGCAGATTGCAAAATGTATACTACTGTATGTGTATCAAAATGATCCTCTTTTATGGACAAGAATGACTTTTTGGACTATGTGTAAGATTCCAGAGAGCTTGCTTGCTTTTATATTTAATGGGAACAATTTTTGCATATCATATTTCCCAAAAGTTATATTTAACATTCTATATATTTTATGCAAATTTAAATCAAGAGCTGCAATATTCATTTTCGGAATTTCAACAGGGAATCTTTGGGGTTTAGAGCTTAAAATAATGATTTTATTGAATTTTTGATCTTTTGTATGTAATCCTTACAAGAAAAATATATTTTTCCAAAATTAAAATACAAAAATTACAAAAATGACACATGGAATGGATCAGTTTTTGGTTCACATGAAGAAGAAGTTGGCATTCATACTGTATGGTGGAATGCCATGTGGGAGATATGGTGGAATGCCATGTGGAACAAGGCGTGGGATGGGATGTCATGTGGGACATGGGGTGGGATACCATGTGGGTCATAGGATGAGATACCGTGTGGGACAAGGGATGGGATGTTATGTGGGACAAGGGGTGGGATGTCATGTGGGACAAGGGTTGGGATGCCATGTGGGAGATTTGGTGGAATGCCATGTGGGATAAGGGATGGGATGTCATGTGGAACATGGGGTGGGATGTCATGTGGGACATGCGATGCCATGTGGGACATGGGATGCCATGTGGGACATGGGATGCCATGTGGGACATGGGATGCCATGTGGGACATGGGATGCCATGTGGGACATGGGATGCCATGTGGGACATGGGATGCCATGTGGGACATGGAATGCCATGTGGGACATGGGATGCCATGTGGACATGGGATGCCATGTGGGACATGGGATGCCATGTGGGACATGGGATGCCATGTGGGACATGGGATGCCATGTGGGACATGGGATGCCATGTGGGACATGGGATGCCATGTGGGACATGGGATGCCATGTGGGACATGGGATGCCATGTGGGACATGGATGCCATGTGGGACATGGGATGCCATGTGGGACATGGGATGCCATGTGGGACATGGGATGCCATGTGGGACATGGGATGCCATGTGGGACATGGGATGCCATGTGGGACATGGGATGCCATGTGGGACATGGGATGCCATGTGGGACATGGGATGCCATGTGGGACATGGGATGCCATGTGGGACATGGGATGCCATGTGGGACATGGGATGCCATGTGGGACATGGGATGCCATGTGGGACATGGGATGCCATGTGGGACATGGGATGCCATGTGGGACATGGGATGCCATGTGGGACATGGGATGCCATGTGGGACATGGGATGCCATGTGGGACATGGGATGCCATGTGGGACATGGGATGCCATGTGGGACATGGGATGCCATGTGGGACATGGGATGCCATGTGGGACATGGGATGCCATGTGGGACATGGGATGCCATGTGGGACATGGGATGCCATGTGGGACATGGGATGCCATGTGGGACATGGGATGCCATGTGGGACATGGGATGCCATGTGGGACTTAGTGTGAGATGTCATTTTTGTAATTGGCCGGGTCATATGATATGGGTGTCAATTTGCATGGGCATGCGAACCATGACGGTATTTACCGTTCTAGTCTAGTTTGAAATTGTTGCTCAAATGAATATAAGTATTCATTTTAAGTTATACCTTACCTTTTATGCTATAAATATGCAATCTGGTGGATATCAGACCTGATACCGCTTTATACAACCAAAACTAAAACATAGTTAGGCCTTCCTCTATTTGTTACTTGTGCCTCCTCTAGCACATCACTTCTTCTAGCGTGCTGTTGTTGGACTAACATCACGCTAGACTGGTCGGAATTTTCTGTATAAAATTACCTTAGTAGCATAGAAGTTAAGTATAACTAGCGTAAATATCCCCGCTACCAAAGTAAGATGAATTCAAGGTAGGGGCAAGAAAATATTCTAAAGGGGAAATATTGCCCAAGGGTCATTACAATTATCTTTTGTTCGAATATTTGAAGAATAGTAGAGCTATGCTACTACCCCCAGCATCGGCGACGGTGTCCGGTTAGATAAGAGTTTTGGTTAAAGTTTTGGTTGAAGTTTTCATATCTTAAGTTATGAATGGTGTACATTCATGTGACTTGGTATAGTGGTAGAGGACATGGGTACTGTTCAAATGAGCATGATTGGGGGTTGTGTGTGTGCACACTAATTAGCTTATTTGCATAACAATGGAAATATTTGTCAGGTTAAAGTTTTGGTTCAAGTTTTGGTTCAAGTTTTGGTTGAAGTTTTTATTTAAAGTTGCCATAAATTAAGTTATGAATTATGTATGTTCATGTAACTTGGTGTAGGGACACTGTTCAAGTGAGTATGATAAGGGGTTGTGTGCACATACTATTTAGCTTATTGCATAGCTAACTTCACATTTTTAGTTTTGTTATGATATTGACATGATATGAATAGGAATCAATTTTTTTGTCTTGCCATGAATAAAGAAGCAAATAAAAGTTTCCTCGCTTCTAAAGAATTTTAAATTAGGGGTTTAGGAAATAAGTGGAAAGTGGGGTAGATGATAACATAGCTGAAGGAATTAGGTGGTGTAAAGTAGCTGAAGGAATTAGGATGTGGTGGGATTTCATGTGGGACAGGGTGGAATTGTATGTAGGGCAAGGTGGGGTGGGATGTCGGTCAGGATGCATTGGCTTGTTGGACAGGAGGGTGGGTTAGCATGTGGAACAGGGTGGGTTGGCATATGGAACAGGGTGGGTTGGCATGTGGAACAGGGTGGATCGACATGTGGAACAGGGTGGAATGGCATGTAGTGGGGTGTTATCTGGATTTCAGTTGTGATGGCATGTGGGTCATGCAAGTAGTGGAATAACATACAGTATGTGACATACAGGTGTGATTGCATGGAGTATAGATTTGTGACAGGTTGGGATGGAATGTGGGACAGTCTGGAATATGCATTATTAGCGGTGAGGGGAATTGTATCGTTTCCAATGTCTAGTCTGTCATACGTTAAGCAGTATTGTTTGGCATAATTTTGCTTTAATATTATTGTTCCTTTTTTTCATGTTGCTTGACTTTGCTTAGAAGTCATATAAGATGGACATGCTTGACCCCTGAACTAGTCCTTTAATTTACTAACTGTGTTATATGCATGTTTTGTGCTATTATTGATGAGAGCCGCTATTCTTCTTGTAGTGCCCGATATGAGTATAGCAGGGACCTTATCATTGGTCCATTGTTGCCTCGGCGTTCCCCAGTACCAGCTCATCCGAGGCGTCCTGGAACACAATCTGGGTGAACCTCTGGAGGAATTTGAGAATTTGCTGAGGCAAGAAAATCCAGTCAATCAGGTCAGATATGATTGTGTAATTATCTTTAGACGTGGTTGCTGTTTCACTGGCTTGTAGGACTAATTAATACCATTTATGTATACATGATAAACTGCATAAAAAATGCATCAAATACTATTGAATTATTTTTGGAAGGGTGAGTGGGGTTTTGTGTGTGTGTGGTTCTTCTTAGGCTTTGCAAGAAAGGAAAGGATTAAGTGTTTATTGTGATTGGTTATTCAAAAAATATTTGTAATTGATTTTAAAGTGGATATTTTACTTTTAACAGGAACATTTGAGAAATGCTAAAGAAAAGTAATTGTGTTTGGGGGCAGCATGCACCAATAGCATGGATGGGTAGTAATGAAGCTGTTTCTGCTCTGGTTGAATGTGTATGATTGTGTCTCGTCAAGGCATTTGCATATATTAGCATAGAAGGTAGGATATCATTGAAATTAAATTTCCCATTTCTTGTCAGCGGTTTTAGAAATGTGAAAGATGATGTGTGTGTACTTCATGCATATTTTTTTCATAATTTGCTTTTCCGTCAAACGGCCGTGAAAATTTGTATTTATTTATTTTTGTTTCCTTGTCTTTCAGACTATTCTCAGTGGTCAAGTTTGGACCAAAATCTGCATGTCCATTGACCTGGTCAACGTGACTTTGGAGTTGAAAGATGCACCTACCATTGACAAAGATTTACTTATAGAATTTGAAGAAGATGGCAAACCTCTGCCGTCTCTTGCGGAGTTCAATTTTAACCAATCAAAATTCTCCTTTGAGAGCTTTTCAAATGACTCTATGGTGGTTGATCTTGTGTCACATGCGATCAGAGCTTACGATACCAGGTGGAAAGGTGAGTGATGTCCGTGAAGGTGTAATAGTATGTTGAAAGGGCCTCACCTAGGCTTAGGGGCTTCCACATAGTCAGACGCATGAGGCAGTAAGTGCTCTCCAGTTGGATCGCAGTCAGCATTTTGATGTTAGCTCCATCTCCCGTTTACTCGCTTGATGAATTGGTGCCAGTTTATTTTTTTCGGGCCCATCTCATCTTCTTCCTTTTGGGGTCTGCCACAACACCTGGTTGGCAAGCGTTGTGTGTGTTGGGGGTGGGGTGGGATGGGTGAGAGCTGTAAAACTTGGCGCAGCCAGTTCATGTCCCACCTGCAGGATCGAGTTTGCTTGGACTGCTTAGATATCATCATTGTGCTATAAACCTGTAAAACTGTATTTAAAGAAAGTGTTACTATGGTAGTTGATCTTGTATTGCATGGGATCAGCATGGTGTCTGTGAAGATGTAGCTATATTAAGATATCACAAATGAGGCCCATAATTTCCAAGGGGCAGGGACCACCCCCTTCCCCTCCAGGCTTTCCGTCAGAATTTCCCAAAAATATTTTTAGAGTTTTCTACTTTGTGGAGGAAAATTATTTAGGGTTATACATCACTGTGCATTTCTGTGAGCATGACCTTTAACCCAAACATTTTTATACAAAATATTATGCCCAGGGAGCTCTGTCCGAATTATCACGTAAAGGAAGAAACAATTTACAGTGTGCATGATGAACACCATTCAGTTTGATTCGTAATACTGTTCTCTTCCCTGTCACACCATCCATTATTCTTTTAGGTGTATGTCTCTCTGCACCATGCTGACCTCAGCACTGCTGAGGTAGAAACCAAAAAGATCCGCGAACCTTTTTCAAAGAAAGCACCATTTGACTTACTTGTATGCATCAGTCTGTGTTGGTGATATTTTCAATAAAACATCAGATGATAATATACATAAATGTTAATCAGATATTTTCTTCCTTTTCTTCAAGGACCACCAAGAAATCGAAAAGCAACGTCTTCCAAGAAATCTTCACCCCTAGTAAGCACCACAGCGTGAACCCCAACCCACTACAGCTGGAGGTGCGCTACATTGGCAATGCAGACACCATGAAGGGTACTGTGCTTCTCAACAACATGAGGGTCATGTGCATTATGGACCTACTGGTGTCGGTCAAGGATTTCTTGCTCCAGTATGATGGTCAAGCTTATAAAACGGGTGAGATATCTTTATCAGTCTATCGATCAATCAATCAATTGTATTTAAAAAGCACCAAGATCAATGGTCTTTTTCAAACTGATTTTAGCCGAACATGATTACTTCAGTACTTTAACCAATCAACTGCTGAGGAGATTTTCCCTCTGTTACCCAACCAACGGGCTGTGGTTGTTAAAGGAAAAGTTAGTGTTTACAATGTAAGTCGTATTACCATGGGCAGACTTTGCCTGCCAAAAGTAAGAAGGGGGCAGAGTAAAAAAGGGGAGGGCAATCATGCTAAGATGCAAAATACTACCATGCAAAAAATACAGATTTTGAAAAAAGTGGGGGGACAAGTGCCCCTCCCCCCTTCCAATTGCACCAATACGTATTACCTTAACATATTTCACACATATGATGAGTGTATGAAAGCATTTTTTCATATGCTTGATCCCATGCCATGGGTGATTTGTGCAGATGACCAAGAAACCCCATTAATTGATTGGTAGATAAGATACCATTGGTTCATAATAACATAACATAACAAGATGACGGGCTAAGAAGGGTGAGTCACCTCATAAGAAGCCCAAACTGATACCACCAACACCGCCACAAAAAAAATGAAAATAAATAAAAGATGCCCAGAGTTAGTAAAGAACTTATCAATGTTGACTTTGAAATTGTGAACAGAATTGGAGCTAACTAACCCACTCAGGCAAACCATTCCACTCATTAACAACTCTTATTAACGAAAAACTAAAACGCCGAATATCTATCCGTGAGAACTCTTTGGTCAACTTCAAATTGTTACCACGTGTCACATGAGGATTAGCTGAAACATGCAAAAAATAACAGGAAGTCAAAGCATCACTACCAGATAGGAATTTAAAAACCTGAATCATATCGCCACGTACTCTTCTCAACTCAAGCGTGGTCAAACCAAGAATTTGCAAGCTAGATTCATAAGAGAGATTTCTTACTTCAGGAATAAGTCTAGTGGCTCTTAGCTGAACCTGCTCCAAAATGAACTTATCCTTCTCATAAAAGGGACTCCATTCTGAATAGCATACTCAAGGTGAGGTCTGTAGAGGGATTTCATCATGTGACTCGTAACTCAACTGGGAGCCATTTTGCAGGCCAGGGCTTTGCGTGTTGAGTATTTCACGCATCTGATCTTCACACAGCTCAGTCACATCACACGTGAGACAAACAGACTGTCTAAAACACGCGCTAGCACGCGCTGGTGATGAAAACGCGCTGCGCATGTAAAACACGTGCTGGGCATATAAACACACGCTGGTTCAAATGAATGACCTGGTTAGATGGAATAATTTTTTAATATAAAATGTTGTTATAAAGAAAAAATTACCCTCCAACTACTTCAAGTAATCTTAATCAGTGGATTACTTAGTGCAACCAATGGCACAGCACGATTCCAGCATACTACTTACTAAAGTAATCTTATGTAGCATGCAGACGTATGTATGTGTACAGCAGTCGACTGTTCTTTTCCCTACAAAATGGCCATGTAAACAAAGTCATGTGACCTCATGACGTCAGCTGAAACATCCTTATAAGTAAAAAGACAGTCATACCTGGTATGCTCGTTGAAAAAATGACTCACTCATTACCAGCAAATCCCATCATTCTTTTCGTTAGTTCTCTATTCACCTTCACTCCAAAAATGTAAGAATATTTTCTTTCTCATTTTAGATGCCACTAGCAGCAGAAACTCTGATGCCTCTCACTCAAAATCTACCTCATCCACCCTGGGCCCATCCAGCAGTCGAGGGAGGACACCCGTCTCAGTCGGAACAGGTATCGTCACAAAGAGGGTGATGCAGAATGAAGAGGTCAGTATGCAGTATTGATATTTTTTGAAATGATTTAATCTTGTGAGGTTTACATTTATCTTTATGTAGGATTGCTATATACAGCAGAGGTTTGTCACTGAAAGCCTTAACAAATGCAATTGAGTTATATCAAGTGCATCGATAAGCTTAACTAAGCTAAATCCATCTGAGCCATCAGGCTCATAGAGCCGTTGCTTTATCCCTAGTGTCAATGGCCCCAGCGGATTAGAGTGCATGACTCCCCCTGGACGGTGCGCCAGTCCATCACAGATTAACTCCCCAGCAGTGCTGGTACTTATTTTACAGCTGAGTGGACTGAAGCAAGTAAAGTGTCTTGCTCAAGGATACAATGTGCGCTCAGGATGGAATCGAACCTTTCGAATACGAGCATGACTCCTTAACCACTGAGCCACAAGTGCATAGCAGTAATCATGATATTATCACTTTGTTTGCATTTTCTAAACTAAATACTTAATTTTCTTCCAAAATACATCAGAGAACTCTGTGGCAGTGCGATAAAGCCTCAAAGCTTTCCAAGCTGGCGTCCCGGGTTTAGTTCCCGGTGGGTTTCCAACCAGTGCTCCACAAATGGTAAATAAAAGTGTCTTGACGTAAATACTCCATCGGAGCTCCGTTAGGATGTTATAAACTTTGAAAAACAAAACCAACCTCAAAATTTGGCATCTAAGTATAGAATCATTTTTATTACTTATCTCCAAGAAACAGTAAAAAAACTATATTTTTTTAATTCAATTTTGTTTCGCAGATTAAGAAAAGCATGGAGATACGGCTGAATGTGACCGAGACAGAATTCGTCATCTTGGAGGATACATCTTCTCTGGATTCAGGGGCAGTAATTCTGAAGGTATTCAATCTATATAGTTCACACTCACCTCACTCACTCCCACCTCCTTATTGGCTCCCCCTCCATCTCTCTGCAACAATTGCCATTGCACCCTCACAGTCCATTACATTCTTTTGTACAACCTTCCGAGAGCTTCCCTCGCTGCCTACAACTCAATAGTCGGGCTCTTCCAAAAAAAACCTCCAGATAAAATTATCTCCTTCCTTCATCATGCTTCCCTCTACAACCATATTTAGTCCTCCTTCCCCACCCCCTCTCTCTTTACATTATTTTTTCACCCATACACCTCTCTAGATCCCAGCTTTCTGGCTTTTATTTCTTGTGTTTCTCTCAAATTCCCCCTGTATACTCTCCTCCCTACCTCTGGAATGATCTAACCTCTCAGGCACAATTTGACCCTTGCTGTTGTGGTGCCGTTAAACTCTCATCAAACAAAGTATTTAATCTGCATTTTCTCATTTGACTACATGCAATATTCAGTAACCCTGGGGGAGGGATAAAGGGCCATAATTTGTCCCTGGCTACTGCCCTCTCTAGAGATCTTAGAAAAAATCCAAGTGTACCTAAAAAGTGAAAATCAAAACTGCTTTGAAAACAACATTTGGGAGTGTAGTGTGGGTGGATTTTTATTTGTGTACATTTCTGAAGATGATTGTGACTGTCTCCCTGTTGTAAGGAAATTAAGCATAACAAAGATAGTTTTTCTAATTAATTTTTGTTTTTACCTCTTTAATTGTGAAAACAGCATTTAGGAGTGTAGTGTGTGGGAATTTTTTTTTTTTATAATATTTCTGAAAATGGTTGTGACTGTCTTCCTTATTGTAAGGAAATTAAGCATAACAAAGATAGTTTACCTCATTAATTTTTGTTCTTAACTTCTGAACTGTTCTTAACTTACAAGTAGGTTAGGTTTTGCCTGATTTAAATTTATGACCACAATCTTGCAGTACTGCATGGGAGTTGTAGGCCTAGATATTGCACATGCTGATTTGTGAATGCAGCAATGTGTGTATTGTTTTGGTTCACCTGCCTCCAACATGCCCGTAACATTAAAATCGTTTGTGCTTAAGCTCGAAACCAAAGTAATACCTGATTTTGCAATAATTTTGCAATTTTCAAAATGGCAGTTTTCATTAAAGACGGTCAACCAGTAAGAAAGCATTCTGGTTATCCCACAACACTAAAAATATTAAAGCATGCCTCAAGTGCAATGGGCAGTCAGTCACAACAAATCCCTTGTGATGTGTGAGTGTATTGAAGAGTTTTGTTTATCAAGACAAAAGTTTTTTTTTTTTTCTGCTTATCTCCCTTACAAACCTTCCATCTCTTCACTATCCTAACTCTTACACCATAATTTTTTAACAACCTCTTGGCACATTTGACTCTGATTGTCACTGTGCCCAGTTAAACATCAACAAACCAAACAAAAGTTACAAAATATTCCTTGAACTTCACTTCTTATATTACTAATGAGTACTGAACTTGGCTGTTCTATTGTGTAGCGACACAAAAGGCTCTTGGCTTGTTTAGAAACTCACACAATAGAATGGTTGTTGAAGGACCTCTTGCCTCTTGTGAGCAAGGAGTCTTATCAAGTAGACCTGGGATAGTTTTGTCTCTTGTGAGCAAGGAGTCTTATCAAAGGAGACCTGTGATAGTTTGTCTCTTGTGAGCAAGGAGTCTTATCAAAGGAGGCCTAGGATAGTTTGTCTCTTGTGAGCAAGGATTCTTATTAACCCTTACTCGACCAGCACTTTTTGAAAATTTGTTTCTTGGGAGCAAAGGAGGGCACCAAAAAACCTGGGATAATATCGTCTTGTGGTAAATGAGGGTTAATCAAGGCGTGATTATTGAAGGGTCCTCTGACTTCCAGGCAGAAGAGTCGGGCCCCTTCCGCTTTGGGACCAGCTGGGCTCATGCTGCCTATATTTTTGGGTTGGCGCATATGTTGATTAACCCTTACTCTACCAGCACTTTTTGAAAATGCGCTCGGGAGGCAAGGGCCAAAGGCGGGCACCCAAAGCGGCGATAATATCGCTGATAAATAAGGTTAATCAAGGCGTGATTATTGAAGGGTCCTCTGACTTCCAGGCAGAAGAGTTGGGCCCCTTCCGCTTCGGGACCAGCTGGGCGCCCACCGGGATCATGCTGCCTATATTTTCGGGTTGGCGCATATGTCGGGGGTTGATTAACCCTTACTCTACCAGCACTTTTTGAAAATGCGCTTGTGGCGGGGGCCAAAGGCAGGGCACCCAAAGCGGCGATATTATCGCCGCGTGGTAGAGTAAGGGTTAAAGGAGACCTGGGATAGTTTGTCTCTTGTGAGCAAGGAGTCTTATCAAAGGAGGCCTAGGATAGTTTGTCTTTTGTGAGCAAGGAGTCTTATCAAAGGAGACCTGGGATAGTTTGTCTCTTGTGAGCAAGGATTCTTATTAAAGGAGACCTGGGATAGTTTGTCTCTTGTGAGCAAGGAGTCTTATCAAAGGAGACCTGGGATAGTTTGTCTCTTGTGAGCAAGGAGTCTTATCAAAGGAGGCCTAGGATAGTTTGTCTCTTGTGAGCAAGGAGTCTTATTAAAGGAGATCTGGGATAGTTTGTCTCTTTTGAGCAAGGAGACTTATCAAAGGACACCTGGACTAGTTTGTCTCTTGTGAGCAAGGAGTCTTAACAAAGGAGACCTGGGATAGTTTGTCTCTTGTAAGCAAGGAGTCTTATCAAAGGAGACCTGGGATAGTTTGTCTCTTGTGAACAAGGAGTCTTATCAAAGGAGGCCTAGGATAGTTTGTCTCTTGTGAGCAAGGAGTTTTCTCAAAGGAGACTTGGGATAGTTTGTCTCTTGTGAGCAAGGAGTCTTATCAAAGGAGGCCTAGGATAGTTTGTCTCTTGTGAGCAAGGAGTCTTATCAAAGGAGATCTGGGATAGCTTGTCTCTTGTGAGCAAGGAGTCTTATCAAAGGAGGCCTAGGATAGTTTGTCTCTTGTGAGCAAGGAGTCTTATCAAAGGAGACCTGGGATAGTTTGTCTCTTGTGAGCAAGGAGTCTTATCAAAGGAGGCTTAGGATAGTTTGTCTCTTGTGAGCAAGGAGTCTTATCAAAGGAGGCCTAGGATAGTTTGTCTTTTGTGAGCAAGGAGTCTTATTAAAGAACACCTGGGATAGTTTGTCTCTTGTGAGTAAGGAGTCTTATCAAAGGAGACCTGTGTTAGTTTGTCTCTTGTGAGCAAGGAGTCTTATTAAAGAAGGCCTAGGATAGTTTGTCTCTTGTGAGCAAGGAGTCTTATCAAAGGAGATCTGGGATAGTTTGTCTCTTGTGAGCAAGGAGTCTTATCAAAGGAGGCTTAGGATAGTTTGTCTCTTGTAAGCAAGGAGTCTTATCAAAGGAGACCTGTGATAGTTTGTCTCTTGTGAGCAAGGAGTCTTATCAAAGGAGCTTAGGATAGTTTGTCTCTTGTAAGCAAGGAGTCTTATCAAAGGAGACCTGGGATAGTTTGTCTCTTGTGAGCAAGAAGTCTTATCAAAGGATTCCTGGGATGATTTGTCTCTTGTGAGCAAGGAGTCTTATCAAAGGAGGCTTAGGATAGTTTGTCTCTTGTGAGCAAGGAGTCTTATCAAAGGAGACCTGGGATAGTTTGTCTCTTGTAAGCAAGGAGTCTTATCAAAGGAGACCTGGGATAGTTTGTCTCTTGTAAGCAAGGAGTCTTATCAAAGGAGACCTGTGATAATTTGTCTCTTGTGAGCAAGGAGTCTTATCAAAGGAGCTTAGGATAGTTTGTCTCTTGTAAGCAAGGAGTCTTATCAAAGGAGACCTGGGATAGTTTGTCTCTTGTGAGCAAGAAGTCTTATCAAAGGAGACCTGTGATAGTTTGTCTCTTGTGAGCAAGGAGTCTTATCAAAGGAGGCTTAGGATAGTTTGTCTCTTGTGAGCAAGGAGTCTTATCAAAGGAGACCTGGGATAGTTTGTCTCTTGTAAGCAAGGAGTCTTATCAAAGGAGACCTGGGATAGTTTGTCTCTTGTAAGCAAGGAGTCTTATCAAAGGAAACCTGGGATAGTTTGTCTCTTGTGAGCAAGGAGTCTTAGCAAAGGAGGCTTAGGGTAGTTTGTCTCTTGTGAGCAAGGAGTCTTATCAAAGGAGGCCTAGGATAGTTTGTCTTTTGTGAGCAAGGAGTCTTATTAAAGAACACCTGGGATAGTTTGTCTCTTGTGAGCAAAGGAGTCTTATCAAAGGAAACCTGGGATAGTTTGTCTCTTGTGACCCAGGAGTCTTAGCAAAGGAGATCTGGGATAGTTTGTCTCTTTTGAGCAAGGAGTCTTATTAAAGGAGGCCTGGGATAGTTTGTCTCTTGTGAGCAAGGAGTCTTATCAAAGGAGGCCTAGGATAGTTTTGTCTCTTGTGAGCAAGGAGTCTTATCAAAGGAGGCCTAGGATAGTTTTGTCTCTTGTGAGCAAGGAGTCTTATCAAAGGAGACCTGGGATAGTTTGTCTCTTGTGAGCAAGGAGTCTTCAAATCTGAGTGATAAAACTGTCAGAGGCAGTGAGAGATGTTGGTAGGCTATTACATGGTTGTTATGCAGAGAGGAGGGGGTGCAGTGGCTTAGTGGTTAAGGGTTCTTGCTCATATGCGAAAGGTACCGGGTTCGATTCCTGAAGTGAGCGCAGCATTGTGTCCTTCAGTACTTTCTCAGTCCACCCAGCTGTAAAATACAGCACAGAATAAGTCTGGTACCAGCATTGCTGGTGAGTTTCCTGTGATGGACTGGAGTCCCATGCAGGGGAAGTCATGTGCTCTCATCTGCTTTCACCAAGGAAATCGGGGATAAAGGCCTAATGGCTCGGATGGAATTGAGTTTTTTCCTCCGCAACAATTTGTTGCGGTGACATTAAAGTATGTGTATTGAATGCTAGTCTTCACTTTTCTTTTCTCTCTTGCTTGCAGTCAACCTGCGCAGTCTTGGTCTACATGCCAAGCTCCAGGGAGAATCCCTTCTTCTGCAGCCTGGAGGGCCTTGAGACGTTCTCATGCTTCATGGGTAGCGAGCAGGAGACGCCCTCTCTATCATTGATCCAGCGACTGTCAACTTTCAGCTCAAAGGGAGTCCGTCTCATCTCAGCAAGGCATCTGGAAGCGGGCTGCTTGATGTGATGGATGGACACACAATATTGGAGGTGTGATATCATTTTCAAATCCTTCAGAATTATAACTTATGTGCGACAAACATGTATTTACATAAGTAAATATTGATCTCACTTGTACTTCTACAAGTTTTTATTTGCTTAAAGGTTGGTGGAAGATATTTTAATTGTGGGTAGAACCGCTGTTCAATTTGAAAATAAAATTACTGAGTAATGGCTGACCAAAATTTGAAGAATTTTTTGTATGAAAAATTCCCGGTTGAGGTGTTGGGAAAAATGTTCTTATAAATTTCTTTAAAAAAAAATTGGATTATAAGCATTTAAGATATTAGGATATTTTTTTAGCTATATGTTGATTGAGGGGAGGGGTATGGTTAATATACAAGGTTGAAGGACAAGGTATTGAAGGGTGGGGCATGTACAATTAAAGGGTGGATATTGTTGACATTGAAGGGTGGGACAATTAAGTGGAGTTATAGTGTGGGGTAGGTGGTGTTGTTGAAGAGTAAGGACAGTTGGCTGAATAAGTCAGTTGGATGGACACTTTGGGGACTTACAGGGAGATGAGCCTTGTATTTAGCTCTTTGTCAATTTGATCCCTGTCTGCATTTATTATTCATTAAACTACTTTTAAATCCTGACAGATCAATTTTGAAGCAGTGAATGTTCGACTGTCGTACCACGATGCCAAACTGTTTCTTGCCATCATCAACTCCTTGCCTGATCAACTGACCTCAAAACCAGACATTGCAGAGGGGGACAGCACACCAACAACTCCTGCCAAACGTGTCTCTTCTTCGACCAAATTCAAGCTTAATCAAGGTACGATTCCTACTTAAATGTTTTGTTTTCATGCCTAAGTAGGTTTATGTGCAAGGTACAGAGAAAGCCTGAATGAATCAAGCGATTGACTACGTGTATTTAAAGCATAAAAGATTGTTTAGGTCAGCCCCAATTGGTAGAGCACTTGCTTTTTATCCGTAGGTCGTGGATTCCTTTCTTGACCTTCTCATACCGAAGATGCTGCCCTCTTGATTGGTGGTTGGCATAAGGTATCGGAAGACGGTAATAATGCTTGATTGCAGACTTGTATTACTCTGGTACTTGCTTGTACTTGAGTAGAATGTTTTGTAC
This sequence comes from Chiridota heheva, assembly GCA_020152595.1. NCBI lineage: Eukaryota > Metazoa > Echinodermata > Holothuroidea > Apodida > Chiridotidae > Chiridota > Chiridota heheva. Next base: position 208,764 of record JAIGNY010001695.1, on the reverse strand, counting down.
TTGTGCGTGTACTCGTCAGATTTCAAATAAAAGTACTCCTGCTCTATGACAATGTACTCAAACTACAAGCCTACCTGTTTGTTTCAATGATTGCTGTGCTCTGATGGCTCCGCACGCAAGAATAATCATTGGGAACTTGAAAAACAGCGAGAATAATCCCTGGGAACTTGAAAAACAGCGAGAATATTCCCTGGGAACTTGAAAAACAGCGAGAATAATCCCTGGGAAATTTAAAAACAGCGAGAATAATCCCTGGGAACTTGAAAAACAGCGAGAATAATCCCTGGGAACTTGAAAAACAGCAAGAATAATCCCTGGGAACTTGAAAAACAGCGAGAATAATCCCTGGGAACTTGAAAAACAGCAAGAATAATCCCTGGGAACTTGAAAAACAGCGAGAATAAACCCTGGGAACTTGAAAAACAGCGAGAGTAATCCCTGGGAACTTGAAAAACAGCGAGAGTAATTCCTGGGAACTTGAAAAACAGCAAGAATAATTCCTGGGAACTTGAAAAACAGCGAGAATATTCTCTGGGAACTTGAAAAAGCTTACAGTTTGTGAGTCATTTGCACAAAAGGCATAAATAATTTTATTACTATTCTAGAAAGGTACTATCTAAACAGTATTATTAATAAGGGAATCATTTTAGATTAGAACAGACACATTGTTTTCATTCTTTCAGTTGCAAAATTGCGAGAGCTTGGATTCAACCCACAAGATTGCTTGAAAGCACTGGAAGTAACAAAGTATAACCTGGAGCAATCAGCAAGTTGGCTGCTGGAGCACGCAACCCCAATTCCTGTTCTTTTGTCAAATCACAATTCATCACAGGATGAAGAAGAGAGCGTGATGGAAATTGCAGGGATAGAAGTAAGGGCGTGATGTTCGTTTTGTAAAATATCTACAATACAACTTTTTATTCACTGTCATTTGGATGATTATTTGTTGTTTTCTTTCTACTTTGGCCGAATATTCAGTAATGGCCAAAGGTGATTGGAACAAAATTATAGGTTGATTTTTCAATCCTGCAACTTGTTCCTGTTGTTCGTCTCTCTGGTTATAAATCTCACTTAAATAAAACAAAATATGTGTAATTTGGTCACTTGATCTTACTAAGTGTCTACAACATAGCAGGTGGGTCTTCAGCCACCAGTGCTTCGTAACTGGTTTATGAAACAACCCTGGACATGTCTGTAGATCTTTAGCTGTTAAAAAAAGGGATGTAAAATACTTGAAACTTTATCTACCTACTGTGGTGTAGCGGTTATCATACCTGTCTACAGACCACGAGGCCCTGTTCAAGCTTGGGTTGGGTAATGTACCAGAACTGGTTATCAAACATTGACTTGGTTGTCGATGTTATGTCTGTCCGTCGTCCTTGTGTTCTCGTCCGGGTATTAAAGCGTTTCGTGATAGCATTGTTACTATCCTAGCCGAATACGCAGGCGACGACCCCGTCAATTGTAATTGTGTGTTCACTCGTGGTCGTCGTACTTAAAACTTCATACTTGCCTACTGAAGATTTTACAAGTGGAAAATAAGCTAAGATTAACACTCCTTGCTAAGCTAGGAAGTTCATTATAGTTACTAACGTATACAGTCTCCTTAGAGCAAATGTTTGCATTTCTTTTCAGACCAGTTGTTATATGAAAGCAAATTTGTTGTCATCAAGATAGAGATTTCCAATCTCAGAATATATTGAATTTAATCTTTTGACTAATCCTGTGATATTTTCCTCCGGTCAACAGATTCGTGCCAATTCCATCAGCCTGTGCCTGATTGATGACTGTGGCGATTCTGATATTCCTCTTCTAGAGGTCTCCCTTCAAAGCCTTAACATTTTTCAGAAACTTTTGCCAAATGTACAAGGTCGAGCCTCGGGGTGCTTTCCGGAGACTATTACAACAGAGCTCTCTCGGGCTGGGAGCCGTTTGTAGAACCATGGAAGTAAGTAAATGCTAGTCTTAAAGATGTACTTGTTATGCTCCTTAAAGTTTCAAACAGTCTGACTCAACCTAATATATAAGCAGGTTGGGTCAGACTTTTCCTCTTTATTTTCTTTAATCTGAAAACCACAAGCAATTAGGATCAAATCTCCCTTATCAATGGCTCCATTGTACTTGTTCTCCATTTGGTCCTGGGTTGCTGTAGAAGTTGGTGTTAAGTATCAAATTAGCAATGGATGAAGTCCTTATTGTGTGTGTGGTTGAGTGGTTATTTTGATTAAGATAAGTGGTCTCATTATGTGCTACATTAAGTTTGCAGCTATAATTCGCGGGAACAAAGTTTTAATGAGACGGACAAGTCATGGACAGATACGGGAGTGTCTTTCTTCAGGTTTTATCTGAAAATGTACAGATTAACATTTAAAAAGAATTTATTTTCAATATCCTCCTCGTCTTTACTGGACATTCTGTACCCATACACTCCTCTCCACCAAATCTTCCATTTATACTTCTCCCACTTATGGTTAAAGGTGTGAACAAGCCAAAAAATCAATCTTTAGTTGGATTCAGACACACTTCTTCCAATTATTAACAAACTCCACGTCATCCAGCCCACCATTCCGATCAAACCCACCATCAGCAACCTTTCTCGTATCGACAACGTTCATATTACCTGTCTTGGAATAGGTTACACCCACTTCACTCACTCCCACCTCCTTATTGGCTCCCCCCAACCTCTGTGCAACAATTGCCATTGCACCCTCACAGTCCATCATGTTCTCCTTGCTTGCCACCTGTACAACCTTCCCAGAGCTTCCCTTGCTCCCCACAACTCAATTGCTGAGTTCTTCCAAAAAAATTATACGGATAAAATAATCTCCTTCCTTCATCATGCTTCCCTCTACAACCATATTTAATTATGCTCTTCCACCCCCTTTCTACTTGGTTTTTTTCACCCATGCACCTTCTCTCTCGATCACAGCTTTCTGAATTTTTGTTCTTGTATTTCTCTCATTCTCTCCCCGTTTCCTTTCCTTCCTACCTCTATAATGATCTGACCTCTCAGGCACAATTTGACCCTCGTTGTTGTGGTGCCATTAAGCCCTCATCAAACAAAGAAACAGTAAAGATGACAAGCTATTCATTCAAGTGATGACTTCAAAAATTTGCATATTTTCTTGATTCAATCGGCCTAACAATTATACATGCTGTAAATTTTAATTGATTCTTCTGTGATTACTTGACTGTTTTCTTGTTCATGAGTTTGATCTTTGCCAGCTGATATTCTGCATCTATTCATCACTAGTACTTTAAACTCATGCAAAACAGAAGGTATGACATATGTAGAAGTCTGCTCAAAGATAAAAAAATTACGTAATTGAACAATATCTAATCTAAGCGAATAATAGACGAATAATAGGTCAAATGCATTTGTTTTTCAAACTTGATGGAAAGTAAAGAATTATGTTTTTAGATCATGATCTTTCGACATTGAACATTGTTAAAGGATTAGTTCAGGGGTCAAGCGAGTCATATCTGATATGAAAGAGGACTTAAAAAAACAGAATAGTGAACAAAAGCATTCAACCTACTCACCATCTTCAACCACATTTGGTCCTCACACTCCTTTCCCCCTATCTGGAGGACAGCTATGGTCATCCCGTCCTTAAACCGGGAAGGATGGTACCGACCCACCAGCTACCGACCCATCGCCCTTACTTGCTGTCTCTGTAAAATTATGGAAAAGATCATTAATCAGAGACTAAACTGGTTCCTCGAGACCAATAGAATCCTCTCTCTCACCAAAGCGGCTTCAAAACGTCGCAATACCCTAGACCAGTTAATTACGCTCGACACTGCTATCCGGGAATCCTTTGCAAAAAGGAACACCTCATTGCCATATTTTTGACCTCGAGAAAGCTTTCGACACTACTTGGAAATCGGCATTACCGAAAACTTCACACCATTGGCCTCAGAGGCCACCTCCCCATCTTTATTTAAAACTTCCTCTCACCCAGGCAGTTCCAAGTTCGTATTGGCCACACCCTCTCCAACCCGTACCCCCAAGAAAGGGCGTCCCCCAAGGCAGCATCCTCTCCCCCACTCTCTTCAACCTGAGCATTAATGACATCGGGAATAACCTTGGCCCCAGCATCAAACGTACCCTCTACGTGGATGACTTCACCATCTTCTACTCCTTCCCTAGCTTTCCTATTGTTGAAAATAGGCTCCAAACCAGCCTCAATCAGCTGCAAGTCTGGAGCAACAATAACGGTTTTAAATTCTCCAAAGACAAGACAGTCTGCATGCACTTTTGTCATTTCAACAACCTCCACCCCAACCCGAACTTTGTGCTCAATGGGAATCGCATCCCTAAAGTTGAAAACACAAAGTTCCTTGGTCTAACTCTAGACCCCAAGCTCACCTACAAGCCACACATCACCAACCTGAAACTAAAATGCAATAGCTCCCTCAACATCCTCCGACTGCTCTCAACACTACTTGGGAGCGAACCGCTATGCTCTCCTTCAAATTTTCAGGCTCACCATTCGTGCCAAGCTTGACTATGGCAATATTGTTTACTGTGTCGCTCACAACTCATACCTCAACCACATTAACACCATCCAAAATGAAGCCCTCAGGCTTTGTCTAGGAGCCTACAGGACCTCCCCAATCACTAGCCTTCATGCTGAAGCCAACGAACCCCCCTTTCTACTTAGATGTAAAAAGCTTAGCCTCTCCTATGCTTTTAGAGTCCTCACCAACACCCAGAACCCTGTTTACAACCTCAGTAGGTACCCCAATTTCTCCTCCCTCTTTGATAGGACTAAAACCCTATCGCCTCCCTTCAGCTTACGCATTAAATCAGACCTCTTTCAACTTGGCATCAACTCCGCCACTCTCGGCACCTACTCCTGGCCCACTTTTCCTCCTTGGGCCACCCCCCTTCCTTCTGTCCACCTAGACCTCTCCACTTATAACAAAACTCAAACTCACCCTAACCTCTTCATCAATCTCCACAACCAAATCAAAGACCAACTCTCAAATTACACCTCCATCTATACTGATGGCTCCAAGGAAGGCAACAAGACAGCTGCTGCTGCCATCATCCAAGACATCACCCTCAGTAGCAGACTTCCTGACTACTCATCCATCTTTTCAGCCGAGGCTAAGGCCATTCTCCTCGCCCTTAACTTTATTGAGTACTCTCCTCTTAGTCACTTTGCCATTTTCTCTGACTCAAAGGCTGTTCTTACTTCATTACTCAATCTTAAATGGGATAACCTCACCTGCCACCTCCTCCTCCGGAAACTCTTTTCTCCCACCCTCTGCAGGAAAAGTGTTCTTTTCTTCTGGATACCCAGCCATGTTTGCATCCCTGGCAATGACAGGGCTGATACAGCCGCTAAGCTTGCCCTTAACCTCCTCCCTTCCCCTTTTCCCAAAACCCTCTCTGACATCAAATTGCTTACGCTTCTCTTGTTCGTGACCGCTGGCAAACCTTATGGAACTTCCAAATTGATAACAAACTCCATGTTATCCAGCCCACAATCCCGATCAAATCCACCATCAACAACCTTTCTCGTATCGACAACGTTCATATTACCCGTCTTAGAATTGGTCACACCCACCTCACTCACTCCCACCTCCTTATTGGTTCCCCAACCCCTCTGTAACAATTGCCACTGCATCCTCACAATCCAACACGTTCTCCTTGCTTGCCCCCTGTACAACCTTCCCAGAACTTCCCTCGCTCCCCACAACTCAATTGCTGAGTTCTTCCAGAAAAATCCTCCAGATAAAATAATCTCCTTCCTTCAGCATGCATCCCTCTACAACCATATTTAATTCTCCTCTTCCACCCCCTCTCTACTTTGTTTTTGTTTTACCCATGCACCTCCTCTCTCGATCACAGCTTTCTGTCTTTTGTTCTTGAATTTCTCTCATTCTCCCCCTGGTCTCTTTCCTTACTACCTCTAAAATGAGCTGACCTCTCAGGCACAATTTGACCTTCGTTGTCGTGGTGCCGTTAAGACCTCATCAAACAAACAAACAAACATTCAACAATGTTATTCCGTTAAGGAGATATTAAACTTTTAAATTTGTTATCATTTGTGTAGAAACAACTGAAATCAGACTAGTTGTGATGTCATAGCCCCAGACTCCTCAAAGTCTTTATGTATTCCATCATATTTTGTCATGCGATTTTGTGGCTTAAAAACTGTGGGATATTCAAGAAAGTAGTAAAACTAAATCTAGTAAGGGTATTTATGATATACCACTTGAAGAAAATTAGAGGAAAAATAATTTAAATAAACAAATTAAATAAACTTTCTTTTAAATACATTGAACAATTGTTAAGAATGTAAGGATGAAGATGTCCACTTTCCATAGTAGACTTACTATACCAGTCGTTTCTACACAGATAAGACAGCTTTAAACTTAAATATCTCATTAACGAAATAATGATTTTTGAACGCTTTCTTCACCATTTTGTTTCTTTGAAATCCTCTTTCATATGAGATGGACTTGCTTGACCACTGAACTTATCCTTTATTTATTGGATGTATTAAGTTACCCTGTCCCTTATTCCGGAACTCAAGATCTCTCCTCTCCTCCTCCACTTCCATTTCTGATCTCTTGAAGAACCATCCCTCCTCTGACATCATCACCTTGCTCAGCAATAGCCTTACTACAATCCTTTCCTTTTCTATCCTACCATCCTATTCCTCCTTCCTTCTTACCTCTATTTGCTTCTTTATTATTCATACCATCCTAACTCTTGCACCTTAGTTTTCTAATACCCTCTTGGCACTTTTGACTCTTAACTGTCGTGGGGCCGTTAAACAAATAAACAAACATTAAGTACCCAATTGAGTCCATCCAAGCGTGATTAAATGCATTGATGGTATTCAGTTTCAAGATAAACTTTTGATTATTCTTGAGAACGGAGAATAATACGCCGTGTTGTTTTTCTTTTCCCAATCAGGTGCAATATAGAATGGATACAGCAAGAGGAGAGTAAGATCAACAAGACCCCTGCCAGACTGTTTGTCCAGATGAAAGGTAACGTCAGCTTGTCATCCATTTAACTTTTTATTCCAGATTAAAGGTAACGTCAGCTTGTCATCCATTTAAATTCTTATTCCAGATTAAAGGTAACGTCAGCTTGTCATCCATTTAAATTCTTATTCCAGATGAAAGGTAACGTCAGCTTATTATCCATTTAAATTCTTATTCCAGATGAAAGGTAACATCAGCTTGTCATCCATTTAAATTCTTATTTCATGAATGGATCACTTTGCAAAGTGACTCAATTTCAGCTTTATCATATATTTTGGTAATTAATTTTTGTGTTTTAGTTATACATGATGAATATTTGTTGCAATAGCTTTTCAGTCCAAAATCCTCAAAGCCTACATCGTTGAACAAAAACATCACCTAAAATCACTCATCAATAAACAAACAAAGCTTCACTGTTAAATACCACCCTATTTGTAAATTATTACTTCAAGCCAGACACTTTGACCACAGGGGAATACTTTTGTCCTTGTGTTAAGCATGAAAGTCAGTGCAGCTGCAGTGAAATCTGTTTACTATCAATGTCAGATGATGACTTATGGAAAGTGAGGTGAAGTGTGTGGATTGTAGAAATAAGAAATCCCTGGTGTAATTGCTAATTGCTTGTGGTGAATTGTGGTTTCTGTTGTGAGAAATGTTAAAATATAAACCTGACAGATTTGAGATTTTGTCGGGGCATAAGACACAAATGTATTGCGAGGTTTAGACTTAATGTAAAGTTAGAAAGGCTTTCCAACTTGACTGCAAAACCTCAAGCATAGTGGTTAGCACTTACTCCCACCCTTCAATTTCATTATTTGTGGTCTCCTTTATGACACTTGCGACCCATTCCTTTACATGACAATTGTGGCCTCCTCCCCTACACTTCACTTTCCCCCTTCCCACAATCAAGAGTTAAACCCTCCCCATGGGGACACAATACTTGAGGTCCCTTCCCCAACATTTGTTCCCCCGTATAACATGCATGTCCCCTTACAACTTGTGTGCCCCTTCCCCATACATCATCCAGACCCTTTGACACAGTACTTCTGAACTCTTTCTTAAGGAGAGTAAGATCAACAAGAAATTTATACAGAGGTATTTTTAGCTATATGTAAAAGGTTGTCCCTGTTTGCTGTGTATGGTTGTAATTTTCCATTGCCCTCAAGGTGAATTCTCCAGGGCATCTTAGTATGTGGATGATTTTGTTGTATTTCAAAATTATATATTTTAATATTCATTTTTTTCTTCTTCAGTGAATGAGCGTCTTGATCTAAACCTGACAAGTGCCTTACTTGAGCTCTACTCTAATACTAAGACAAGCTGGACGGAGGATTACTACAACTCAACTGGTAATAACAGGTGGGTAAACCATAATGCATGCAATGAAGTGCAGTGGCTCTGTGGTAGTAGGTTTTTAAAGGTGCTGGCGTGTATTCCCAGCACGAGTACTGTGTTGTGTACTCGAGCAAGACACATTGTTGTACTTGCTTCAGTCCATTCATCTGTTAGAGTGCCAGCATTGCTGGGAACTTGACCCAGGATGGATTGGTGTCCTGCTCAAGGAGAGTCATTGATTTTCATCAGGTATGCATTTGTGTTGGGGAGGGGGAAAGGGTCAAATTCCTGTAGTAATTTTTGTACACGATGTTTGCATGCATAGACCTTCAGTGAAGCTACATTTAAAGATTAAAATGTAGGAATGAATGACTAGGAATAAGAAGTATGGTACAGGAATGACTAGGAATAAGCAGTGTAGTACAGGAATGACTAGGAATGAGAAATATAGTACAGGAATGACTAGGAATGTGTAGGAATAAGAAGTATAATACAGGAATGACTAGGAATAAGCAGTGTAGTACAGGAATGGATAGGAATGACTAGGAATAAGAATTGTAGTACAGGAATGACTAGGAATAAGAAGTATAGTACAGGAATGTCTAGGAAGAAGCAGTGTAGTACAGGAATGGATAGGAATGTCTAGGAAGAAGCAGTGTAGTACAGGAATGGATAGGAATGTCTAGGAAGAAGCAGTGTAGTACAGGAATGGATAGGAATGACTGGGAATAAGAAGCATAGTACAGTAATGACTAGGAATGTCTAGGAATAAGAAGTATAGTACAACTAACTGCAGGGGTAGAAATAAAGCAGGCCGCGACACCAATGCTCCCATAATTTTGTTCAGCTCTCCAGAAAGAAATATTGGAGGAAAAGAAAAGAAACAGAAATATACTTGTATATTGCAGTATCCTCAAATATTTGTTCTCAAGACTTTTTATGGTCTCAAAAAGTAAAGTATTTGTTCTACCTCTGACTATATGTGGCTCATGTTGAACGTAGAAGAGTTCAATATATGCTGGAAACAGAAGATGTGTGGAAATGATGAAAACAATGCTTAACAAACCATCTTTCGGGGCAGACTAAGCCATGGTGATTGCAATATTTCTGATCCTCCAATTTTCCGACTTTTTTCCATTTTTTGGCCCCCTTTTGCATGCTCCTACGGGTACAGATTATCTATTGCATAAATCTGATGTGATTTTGCTACATTTCAGATTCTACTCGAGTTGATTTTGAGCAACCGTCAATTTAGTAAAGGCCACTAGACACCGAACGGGGCATGGCGAACGACTTTTAGAAAATCAAACAGGACGCAAATAATGCTTAGGCACAATTAAGTTTACAATTGAGGCTTTATAATGATACTGGAAAATTTGCTAGAAATACTATTTTGTTCCATTTGTAGAGAAATTTGCTTTTCTTTTGCAGCGCAAAATTTATTTTAATGGCCATAGAAATGTCCCTTACATCAATTTTCAGTTGTCTTTTAAAAATCTGCCTCGGCCACTCCTCTCTCACTCACTCCCGTCTCTTATCTGGCTCTCCTAACCCTCTCTGCCCCACTTGTAACACTGATCTCCCCATCAAGCATATCTTCGTAACCTGAGTCCCCTATACCAGATCTCTTCTTTCCCAACTATTCTCAATCTCGGACCTTTTCGAGAAAAAATCTTCCTCAAACATCATCAACTTCCTCCGCAACAACAACCTCTTCCACCACATTTAACTCCCCTTCCCCCTTTCTACACCTAACCTTACTTATCCCTTTTTCTGCTTTTCCCCTTATCTCTCTTACAAATCTTCCATCTCCTCACTATCCTAACTCTTACACCATAATTTATTAACTGTCACAGTGCCGGTTTAAACATCAACAAACCAAACCATCATTTAAAAAGTCACAGCTATGAAAAAAGAGGTCAAAATGTTTCGTTCTATTGATGTGTATTTGTCTGTTTTGTCTTAACCCTTAACCCCCAGGGCACTCAATACTTGACTACAATTTTTCGGAACATTTTTTTTCTAAAATTAATTTTCACAACTTTCCTTTTGTTTTTTAACGCTACAAGTTTGGTATGCTAAGACAATAAACTTTTCAGTAAAAAAAAACTTTAAAATAAAGAAGATATTGGCATAAATATGCAAATTTTAGAGCTTGTAATTTTTCTTGTGAATAATGCAAATGGAGGATTTTTTTACATACTTAGATTGTTTGTGAAATTTCCCTTCCATTGATACCAGTTTTGTTTCTTTATTTTTTTTTCAAAGCATAACATGCAAAAACTTTGAAAATAAACAATTAATAATCACCGCTGTAATTACTCGTGAAAACAAAGGCGCACATCCGGTTTGCAATTATTTGGGCCTTTTCTGGGTTGGGTCCAGGTACTAAAAGATCTCCATCACTGGCGGTAAGCCTTCTAACTCTTCCTTATCCTCAGTTTCACTTTCAAATAAGATTCGGGATACACATTCTTCTGTCGTCTTAACGTAAATGTTAAAAAATCTAAAAATAACTTGAGTGACGTAGCTATAAAATTTTGTTAGGAACGATCGAGGGGGTATGTCTTTTATTGCAGAAATTCATGTAAAAGCACATTGTTTTCGCTACAGAATGGTGTTTGAAACTTTTCATTACGATATAGGGGTGGATCACGCAATTTTTTAATAAGAAGGGTAAAAATCACCAAAAAGCACAAAATTTTACATATTTTACAAATAATTTTAAAATTATGACCAGGTATGAGCAAAATTTGATTAGAATTGGACAATATTACTTGTCTGCATACTATATCTATATAACAAAATATATAAATTTATTTTCTAAGCAATTTTGGTAAATTTTTGAAAAATATGCATTTTTGGGGAGACATTTTAAACAAAAGATGAGATTTCTGAATGTTTGGACAGAATTTACTTTAAAAAGTGACCCCCTCCCCCTCTCCCCCTCCTCCCCCTCCTCCCCTCCCCCTCCCCTCCTCCCCCCAAAAAGGAATTATCTTAGGAAGATCTTTGCAATGCAACTATTTGCACCCGTATAGGATTTTGGTAAGGTCCCGATTTTATTTTTAGAAAAAGGAAGTTTCAAAGGGCGACCCCTGATATTATCGCTTTAGCAGCGTGAGTAAAGATGGGTTTAACGGAATAAGGATTTTGATTGCTTTCTCTACCATTTTGATTCCTTTGAAGTCCTCTTTCGTATAAGATGGACTTGCCTGATCCCTAAACTAATCCTTTAACGAAATAAGTTTTTTTGAATGCTTTCTTCACTATTTTGTTTCTTTTAAAGTCCTCTTTCATGTAAGATGGACTTGCTGGACCCCGGAACTAATCCTCTAAAGGAATAAGATTTTTAAATGCTTTCTTCACTATTTTGTTTTCTTTGAAACCCTCTTTATAATATAGACTTGCTTGACCCCTGTACTAATCATTTTAGCTTATATCAAATAACAACAGAAACTAATTGAGAGATGTATAAGTACTGTAAGGTGGAGATAAGAGAGTATGGAGTTGTAAAGGAGTTGGTTGTAAAGGAAAAGGTAACCTCAATTTGTCGCATAAATGTGGTTTTTAGCAGAAATTGTAACCTTGTCTTGTTGGCGATATTATCATGTAAGAATTATTTGCATAATTTATTATTTTGATGAGAAATTTGGCTATTTTCATGGTTAATAGCCTGTTTTCATGGTTTGTAGCCTACTTTCATGGTTTATAGCCTGTTTTCATGGTTTATAGCCTGTTTTCTTGGTTTATAACCTATTTTCATGGATATAGCTATTTTCATGGTTTATAGCCTGTTTTCATGGTGTATAGTCTATTTTTCATGGTTTATAATCTATTTTTATGGTTTATAGCCTATTTTCATGGTTTATAGCCTATTTTCATAAATATAGCCTATTTTCATGGATATAGCCTATTTTCATGGTTTACAGCCTATTTTCATGGTGTATAGCCTATTTTGTTTATGGTTTATAATTATTTTCATAGTGTATAGCCTATTTTTTATGGTTTATAACCTATTTTTTATGTTTTATAACCTATTTTCATGGTTTTTAGCCTATTTTCATAGTTTATAGCCTATTTTCATGGTTTATAACCTATTTTCATAGTTTATTTTCATATAGCCTATTTTCTTGGTTTTATAGCCTATTTTCTTTATTCATATAGCATTTTTTCTCCATTTATATAGCATATTTTCTCCATTTATAGCATATTTTCTCTATTTATAGCATATTTTCTCCAGTTATAGCATATTTTCTCCAATTCAGCTCAAGTTGCTGCTATATGTGCATAGCTTCTATGTCATTGATGTTCTGGTTATAATTAACCATAACATAACTCAATGGCGATATCATCATGTAAGATTTACTCTGGATCAGTTGTTAATTCTTTTGTCTCTCCTCTCATTACACAAATAGCTCAATCAAGAGACGGTCACCTTTCGTTCCTTTTGCCTTGAAAAATCTTACCGGTTGCCGTCTAGATTTTGCAACCCTTACGACAGAACCAGACAGGTAAAGATCTGAGCTGTTTTTTGTAATTCTTAGAGAACTGAGAAACCATTTTTGCAATAATGTTACATGGCTGAACTTCACATGCCGATAATGGATCAATCGTATACTGGGGAATCTAATCGACCAATTAAATACCGGGGGATTATTGGTTGTCCTGCACAATTCTTGCACAGTATTATTATCATTGCTGTTGTTGTTATTATTTCATTATTATTATTATTAGTAGTTAGTTAGTAGTAGTTGGTAATGTTTTTGGTTTATTAGTTTCATTAGTATTATTGTTATTGTTGTTTATTAGTTGTTGTATTATTATTAGTAGTATTATTGTAGTATTATTAGTAGTTTATTATTATTATTAGTAGTAGTAGTAGTAGTATTAGTAGTAGTAGTATTACTAGTATTACTAGTATTATTAATAGTAGTATTACTAGTAGTATTACTAGTATTATCAAGTCTGTTATTATTATTATTAGTTTTACTATGTATTACTAGTATTAGTTAGTGGTCAATTTTATTATTATTATTTTAAGTTCACACATAAATCGTAACAAAACATAATCTATGGTTGTACAAAATAACGAAAACAAAATATATAAAAAAAACTAAAATAGACTAAAAATGTAAAACTAAAAAATGTAGAACTAAAACTAAACTAAAACAAGATTAAAGTAAATCAGAAATTAAACACTGGTCAAAGAAACTGCACAGTATGCATGGGACCACATCTATGAAACAAATGCTATAAAAATGCTCATCATACATGCTTTATATTCATAAAGATAATACACATCCACAATGTTACTTACAATTTTTCCTCTAACAACTGTAGCTGTCTGGTTGGGTAAAAAAGTGAAAATTCCCCTACCAGTTGATTGGTTGAAGTGTTGAAGTAATCACATTCAGCTGATATTGTTTTGAAATATTTGAAATGTGTCTTTAGACCTTTGAGAAAGCATTGCGTAGTTGAATGTGTTTAAAAAGATAGATATTTATTAACAGGGTGGTGAATAGTCCCGATCAACCTAGATCAAAAGGTCCGTTTGGCAACTGGGTTCAAGTCTCACCAAATCAGGAGGTGCCCTTCACGTTTGAAGAGGGTGGAAAGCAGAGACATAGGGTAAGTCGAATTACCTTTCTAAGAATATATTGTGGATGATGAAAGAATTGGATCTCATGTTTTTGATGATGATGATGAATTTATGGTTAATAGTATTGAACTTCAGGAGCCAAAAAAACTTATTTTCTGCATTTGCACATGTTACTCTGATGTACCCATTTTTTGTAAACCTTAATTTACTCAATGTTAGATGCATCTAACATTTGTTTAACATTTACACTGTAAACGGCGGCATTACTAATATACAAAAGGAAGTGAAAGAGGGGGTAACTATACAATAAATGTTAAAAGTTAATTCTATAGTAGAACTATGAAGGCCCGTTAGACTGATGAATTAACTCCGGTGTCCTTGACATAAGGGAATGAGAGCACATGACTCTCCTGGACAGGGACGCCAGTCCATCAGAGGTTAACTCCCCAGCAATGCTGGTACTTATTTTACAGCCGAGTGGACTGGAGCAAGTAAAGTGTCTTGATCAATGCAAGGTTTGCGGCAAGAATCGAACTCGGTACCTTTCGCATATGAGCATGACTCCTTAATTACTGAACCACTGCACCTCTATACCAGAATTGTAATAGTACTTCATTTAAAACCTAAAAGCCAATTACGGGATAATTTTAAAAGTTAAAAGCCATCCGCCTCGGCCACACTTTTCTCACCCACTTTCACCTACTTTCCAGCTCCCCTGCTCCTCTCTGCCCTACATGCAAGACTGATCTCTCGATCAAGCATATCCTCTTAACCTGTCCCTTATACCTGAACTCCAGATCACACCTCTCCCCCTCCATCTCCATTTCTGATCTTTCCAAGAACAATTCTACCTCCAACTTCATCACCTTTCTCCGCAACAGCAATTTTTTCCACCTGATCTAAACCTCCCTGTCCTTCCCTTCTCTGCTTTACCTTCCTCACTTCTTTTATTACCTTAACTGCTTTCCCTTTTCACCTTCTCTCCCTCCTTCCTTCTCTCTTCTCCTCTCTGTCCTAACTCAAGCACCTTAGTTTTTAACACCCTCTTGGCACATTTGACTCGGACTGTCGCGGTGCCATTAAACATTAACAAACCAAACCAAACAATGAGAGGAAAGGGTGGGATGAGATTTCAAGTAACATTTAATTAACAACTTTAAAGAATATTTTAATTTTTTCCATTTATCGTTATCATTAATAATGGCTTTGCTTAAAACCAGGAACATCTCAACCTGCCTGCCCTCAAATGGACCAGGGCTGGTTGAAGAAAAAGTTATACATTTCTTTGTTTCTCAAACCACAAAACTGTATACAGTTTCACCTCTCCAAGGCTCCTTTAAGATAACAACTACTCCCACTGGTGTTCAAGGTATTTTTAGTGACACACATCTGAATATAATGGCAATCCTTTGTAATATATGTAGTAAACGTAATCAATGCTGGCATTGTTTGTCTTTGCTGCTGGGGAAAGGTAAAATGAACTATGAGCATAAGAACTATTTATATTTCAATGTTATGATGTAAAGTTAATCTTGTGGAATGATGTGGTTAATTTGTATCTTGAAAATTGCATGCCAAATTTTTAAGCACTGCCTTTACTAATGTCATTTGATCTTGTTTACTATTTTCACAGCATATGCATGAGATACTGGTTCATCAGCTGGTTGTTCTTGAAGGTGCAGGGCTGGGAGCAACTCTCCCCTGTATCAGTAAACTTTAAAATAGAAGTTTCCTGTATAACCTAAATTATATGGAAGCACAGTGGCTTGGTGGGGACTCAAAAAGTATACCGGGCTCAATTCCCACTGATGCTAATTGCTTTAGTCTACCCAGCTATAATTACGGTATTCCATGTATTAAGCGACCCTGCTCTAATAAGCGCTCACCCAACCTTTTTTTATGTATTTTAACTGATAACATAATTTATTTGATGACGTAAAATAATCAAGTTTTGTTACATTCTTTGCTTCTTTTGCATCTGATGCTCACAAGTTTTTGTGGTGGTTATTGTGGGGCCTTCAGAACCAGTTCATATATATTTTCGATGCAATTCAAATAGCACACTGTACACAGCCTCGAGCAGGGGCACTTATTAAACTTAGAGAATATTTGTTCATACACTCTAATCCTTGGTGTGGTCATTATTTCTTGTGTTATTTATTCTCACAGCATACGCATGAGTTGTTGGTTCATCAACTGGTCTTGAGAGTGGAGGGCTGGGAGCAACTCTCCCCTGTATCAGTGGACAAGGTGGGGACATACTTCCGAGAAGTCAGACCACAGGCCAGCCAGATATCTACAAAAGTAAGTAAAGTGGAGACTTACTGTTTATCACTACCTAAAGTATGCAATATTGATTAAGGGAAAAACAAACAAAATTATGGAAAAGGCATTTAGTTTCCGAGTTACGGATGATCAAAGGATTTTACCATCTGTATAAAATTTGTGATGTATTAAGAGGGCAGTCAGTCTTATATTATCTTTGAATTGATTTATTTTAAAATTCTGTTAGGGATTATTGTTTTTTCCAGTTGAATTTGAATTGACGGGGCGGGGGAAGGAGGTCGAGGGGGAGGGGATGGTACCAATAACAAAACTATATTTTTCGGTTAAACTGCCATTTTTTCTGAAATACTCAAGTAATTAGGATCAAATTTTTCATATCATTAGCTTCATTGTACTTATTCTTCTGTTGATTCTAGAGTGTTGCGGAAGTAGATTTTGAGTATCAAATAATAATTGGGCGAAGAAGACTTTATTGCATGGTCATTTTAATTTGAAAAAAGGAGTCTCATTTACTCAAGTAAGTTTCTGGTTATGATGATCAGTGGAAGGAAAAAAAAAATTAAGCAGGAGGACATCTCATGTAATTCTCCAAAGAATTGTGGCACATTAAAAAACATGGATATATGTACAAAAACACATGGATATATGTACAAAAACACATGGATATATGTACAAAAACACATGGATATATGTACAAAAACACATGGATATATGTACAAAAACACATGGATACATGTTCAAAAACACATAGATATATGTACAAAAACACATGGATATATGTACAAAAACACATGGATATATGTACAAAAACACATGGATATATGTACAAAAACACATGGATATATGTACAAAACACATGGACACATGGATATATGTACAAAAACATATGGCTCTATGTACAAAAACACATGGATATATGTACAAAACACACGGATACATGTACAAAAACACATGGATACATGTACAAAAACACATGGATATATGCACAAAAACACATGGATATATGTACAAAAACACATGGATATATGTACAAAAACACATGGATATAAGTACAAAAACACATGGATATATGTACAAAAACACATGGATACATGTACAAAAACACATGGATATATGTACAAAAACACATGGATAAATGTACAAAAACACATGGATAAATGTACAAAAACACATGGATATATGTACAAAAACACATGGATATATGTACAAAAAGACATGGATATATGTACAAA
Organism: Chiridota heheva; assembly: GCA_020152595.1. Taxonomy (NCBI): domain Eukaryota; kingdom Metazoa; phylum Echinodermata; class Holothuroidea; order Apodida; family Chiridotidae; genus Chiridota; species Chiridota heheva. The sequence continues at coordinate 191,298 of JAIGNY010001695.1, read as the reverse complement.
AAAGACATGGATTTATGTACAAAAACACATGGATATATGTACAAAAACACATAAATGTATGTACAAAAACACATAGATATATGTACAAAACACATGATTATATGTACAAAAACACATGGATATATGTACAAAAAACACATGGATTTATGTACAAAAAAAAGAGATTTTAGCCCATTCATACATAAATTTGATCTGATTTTGATGGGATTTGTTGCTGCTTTCCATCTCTGCAAAAGGGTGTTGTCCCAGGACATGGAGTGCAAAATCAACGCTTTTGCTATCTCCTGCTTTAGAATTATGCTAAATATCAAACAGAGAGATCGTGTCTTAAATGCCAGCATACTGTATATGACATGACTAACACTGAGCCTCTTATCCACTGTGTAAGGAATCGCCTACTGAGATTCTTGGGACACATCTTCGTCTCCCAGAGGAGGAGCCTGCTAGAATATGCTCTCTACATTCCAACTCATGGCAAAAGAAGACCAGAACAGAAAGCAGCAACAAATCCCATTAAAAGCAGATAAAATTTGGTTATTTTACACCTAGTTATGCAATGTCATCATCATCATCATCATCATCATCATCATCATCATCATCATCATCATCATCATCATCATCATCATCATCATCATCATCATCATCATATCATCATATCATCATCATCATCTTCATCAGCATCATCATCATCATCATCATCATCATCATCATCATCATCATCATCATCATCATCATCATCATCATCATCATTATATCATCATCATATCATCATCATCCTCCTCCTCCTCCTCCTCCTGCTCCTACTTCTCCTGCTCATCATCATCGCATCATCATCATCATCATCATCATCATCATCATCATCATCATCATCATCATCATCATCATCATCATCATATCATCATATCATCATCATCCTCCTCCTCCTGCTCCTACTTCTCCTGCTCCTCCTGCTCATCATCATCGTCATCATCATCATCATCATCATCATCATCATCATCATCATCATCATCATCATCATCATCATCATCATCATCATCATCATCATCATCATCATCATCCTCCTCATCCTCCTCCTCCTCCTCCTCCTCCTCCTCCTCCTCCTCCTCCTCCTCCTCCTCCTCCTCCTCCTCCTCCTCCTCCTCCTCCTCCTCCTCCTCCTCCTCCTGCTCCTCCTCCTCCTGCTCATCATCATCTTCATCCTGCTCCTCCTTCTCCTGCTCCTCCTCATCATCATCATCATCATCATGTTGCTGTTTTCATGGTTCTTGATAGATGTTAATACAATGTGGCATTTTCTTTGTTACCTTTCACACACATTAGTGAGATCATTATTGCTGTAACGATGTTGTTTCCAGATAATCAGTTGATCTTTTCTTGTAGTTCACTGAAGCTCATCCTGCAAGGATCGTCTTTCGAGTAACTCTAGAGGGCAGTGCAAGGAAAGTAGTCACCGTCAGTTCGGCACTCACAGTCGTGAGTCGAATGAACCTTCCAATGGAAATCAAGCTTATTGATAAGGAAAAGCCAACTATCAGTAAGTATGTGTGTATGCATGCATGTGTTGTAATTTATTTGGCAAGTGTGGAAAAGCTGTCATTGCTTATCCCTTACTCTACCAGGGCTTTGAAAAAAGCCCAATTTACGTTTAAAAAAATTCATATGCATTTTTGACAACTTTCCTTTCATTTTCTTTCATTACAAGTTGGTTGGAATAGAGGCTGAGATATTTATCTTTTAAGTTATGAAAGCCAATTTAGGAAATATTGGACAAAAATATGCAAATTAAGTATTTTTCAGCTAAATTTGGTCAACAAATGGTCAATCTTTGCAGAAGTATAACTTCTTGTCAATATTTGTGTTACATATTTAGATTCTTTATGAAATTTTCTTTCCAATGATACTAATCTATAATTTTTAGAAAGAAAGGAAAGATAAAAAAATATCAAAAATGATTATAGTCAAAAGACCCCTAAAAGCTGCAGCAAAAATATAATTACGCAGTGGTCGCGGTGAGACCCAAACCCAGAGTGCTAGCGTGCTAGCAGCGTACATTTCCTCTGCATCACGCAGTCATTCAAATTGGACAGGTGAAATATCTTTCTTATAGAAAAGGTTCTAAATAGAGGGCGTATGCTTTTATTAATATATCAAATAAAAGGAAATTTCAAGCTCTTTCAAACGACTGTTTAACGAAGCATGTGCGCTGTACGATTTGGGTACACAATTTTTTGAGGAAAAAAATAGGTCAAAAATGGCAGAAATTTTGAAAAATTTGGCAGATATTTTAGAACAAAAGATTGCAGGTAGGGATTTTAAAGATAAGACCAGAAACCAATACTATCATGTCTTAGGACTTGCGTGTTTGATTTTGTAGCAAAAATGTGATCTTGAAGTTATTGCAAGAATTGAAAGAATAGAAATTTAAAAAAACATTTTTTTGTCAATTTTTTAGCAATTTTTGAGTTTTACCCTTTTTTAATGTACTTTTTCTCAAAATTCTGTAATATGCTATAAACAATGAAAATATGCTTTAAACAACGAAAATGTGCTATAAACAACGAAAATATGCTTAAACAATGAAAATATGCTTATAGACAATGAAAATGTGCTATAGACAGCGAAAATGTGCTATAGACAAAGAAAATTGCTATAAACAACAAAAATGTGCTATAAACAACAAAAATGTGCTATAAACAACAAAAATTTGCTATAAACAATGTAATTATGCTAGAAACAATGAAAATATGCTATAAACAATGAAAATATGTGAAAAATTTCACCAAAGTTGGTTAGAAATTGACCATTTGACAACATTTGGAAATTTCATGCCTTATTATAATAATTATATGTATGGAAATTTTGTGACATCACAAGAAGAAAACTTCAAGTCTGATGATGTGGCAATCGTTTAGATCACAGGTCCCCACAAACCTCAATCATGATAATAGTTAAAAAATAATTTTGAAATATTCTTTTTTGGTTTTGTAGATTAAACTGATTAAATCAAGTCTGGCACAACATGACCTTGCCTGTCAATGTACCAAAAACTATCTTGAATAAATTGGTCAGCCGTTTTGTCATCTTCTCTGAATCAGAGGGACACACAACCTAAAAAGTGTAAAGGATTAGTTCAAGGGTCAAGCAAGTCTATCTTATATGAAAGAAGACTTCAAAAGAAACAAAATAGTCAAGAAAGGATTCAAAAATCTTATTCCATTAAAGTTTGGTATCAATTGTGTAGAAACGACTGAAATTAGACTAGTTGTGATGTTACAGCCTCAGATTCCTCAAAGTTTTAATGTTATTGTATCAATTTGTCCTGCAATTTTGTGGCTTAAAAACCACTGGATATGTCAGGAAAGTAGTAAAACAGAATCTTGCTATGGTAATTATAATTTTCCACCTGAAGAAAGTTTGAGGGAAAATAATTCAAATTCAATTTATTAAAGAAAAAAAAAAAAAAAACAATTCTTTAAAATACATTAACAATTGTTAAGAATGTGTGGATGAAGGCACCAACCATACATAGTAGTCTTATTACACCAGTCATTTCTATTAAAATATGACAGAGCTTTATACTTGATTATCTCCTTAACGGAATAAGATTTTGGAATACTTTTTTACCATTTTTTCCCTTTTGTAGTCCTTTCATATTAAATAAACCTTCTTGACCCCTGGATAAACCTTCTTGACCCCTGGATAAAATCCTTCTTGACTCCTGGATAAACCTTCTTGACCCTGGATAAAATCCTTGTTGACCCCCTAGATAAACCTTCTTAACCACTGGATAAACCTTCTTGACCCCTGAACCTTCTTGACCCATGAACTAATCCTTTCAGTTTTGAATGTTCAATGGACAAATTATTACAAATATCATTTTCTCACAAATTCTTTTTTTCTTCAACATTTTAACGAACCCCAACCCCCACCCTTCCCCCAGCAAACTGCCGCCTTTCAACATTTTAATGAACCTCACCCCCACCCCTCCCCAACACACTGCCACATTTTAACAAACCTCAACCCCCCCCTCCCCAGCACACTGCCACCTTTCAACATTTTAATGAACCTCAAGCCCCACCCACCACTCCTTCAGCACACTGCCACATTTTAACATTTTAACGAACCTCAACCCCACCCTTCCCCGGCACACTGCCACCCTTCAACATTTTAATGAACCTCCTCAACCTCCACCCTAACCCCAGCACACTGCTACCCTTCAACATTTTAACAAACCTCAACCCCCATCCACCCCTCCCCAGCACATTTTAACGAACTCAACCCTTCAACATTTTAACGAACCTCAACCCCCCCCCCCCCCAGCACACTGCCACCCTTAAACATTTTAAGGAACCTCACCCTCCCCAGCACACTGCCACCCTTCAACATTTTAATGAGCCTCAACCCTTACCCCTCCCTAGCACACTGCCACCTCTCTGGCACAACTTGACCGTTACTGGTATCATTGAACCCAACCAATCAACCAACCTTCAATCAATTGGTCAATCATTATAATTATAGGCAGCGACAGGGAGAACCAAGATAAGCCCCCTTTTTGGGTGGGCGGAGGGAGGTAAGAGCCCAAAAAAAATTCTACTACAAGTAGAAATTGCACGAGTAAATTAAATTCCATGAAAGTTTGCTGTTTATTGGGAAATCTGCTTTGATTTTGGGAAATCTTTAGTTGTCAGGAAATCTCCTTCATTGTCGGGATATTTTGTTCGATTTTTCTCAATTTTGTAGAAATGTTGCTAAATTGCAACAAAATTTATGATAATTTTATCTTAATATTTTCCCAATTTTACCTCCCAATTGGGCAGGTGACATCCCTTCAGAGTGGGCAGTTTTCCCCCTACCCCATCTTATGTTAATATTTTCCCTCCCCCAATTGGGCACCTCCCACTTCCCCCTACTGTATGCCTCTGCTCATATTAGGTTAACAGACATGCTGTTCATGCCAGATGACATCATAGATCTGATCAATTTGATGCATTTTTTTTTTCTAATTTCAGATCAGATCATGCTTCCACTTCTGGAGCCGGGTAAGAGTATTTCAATCCCCCTACAACTCACGCAGTGGGACATTCATGTACGTCCTCACCACTGGGGCTGTGAGTTCTGCGGTACCCCTCTGAGGTGGAAGCTGGCGGAAACACCTGGAGATTCCAAGACACCATTCATGGAATGCAAGTTTGGAGAAAATTTCAAGTAAGGGAAAAGATAGGCTTTGTAAGTGTTGCTTACCGGGAAGAGGAAGAGATAGTCAAATAAAATTACCGGATTTTTTTTAGAATTTCAAATTACTGGGTTGAAAATATTTAAACTATCCAAAACTCTTTGTCAGATGTGACAATTGTGGATCATAAAAAGACTCAGTGTGCACAAGAAATTGATGACATAACAAAATTGGCCATTATTTTAATTAATAAGATCTGTAAATTCCAAAAGCTGTAAAGCTTTAAAACATTTTTGTTGGGTTAATTGAGCATTTCTTTAAAATATTTTGAATAGATATTGAATCATCACCAATATCATGTTGTAATACTTGCCCATAGCAAATTCTAAACAAAAATTCATGAACAAAATTTTAACAGACCTCCGTGGTGTAGTGGTTAGTGCTTTGTCCTCTGACCCGCATGTATCGGGTTCGTATCCCAGTGGGTCTGCAACCAATGAGTTCACAACTGGTTATCAAAGGCCGTCTTGATATAATGTCCAACACTGGATGCTTTCGGGATGTTAAACCTTGCTATGCTATGTTATGCTTTACTGATTGTGTTCACTGTGAGCTTACTCTAACTGGGCATATTTTATCCTCTTATCTTTTTTTTTTTTTTTTTCTAGAACATGTTCTACAATGTACATATCATTGTTTGCACTAAATAATGTACGATAAAGGTAGATGACAGACCATAGTAATCAATATTCATGTTTCGCTAGATATCTCGTCATCCGCGTGATGGCAGTACATACTGTATGTATTGCGAGATATCTCACCATCCGCACCAAACTGGTTAATTCAACGTGAATTAATGGCACCTCTTGGTGCAAAACATGCAGATCTGATATTGTAGCATATGTATCCATGAATGCATCTGATTTCTGACGTCTGATTGGATAACATCCTTCCTCTTATTTTTTGTGCCTTAATAGATTTTATTGTAGCATATGTAAAATGCATCTGATTTCATTGAAACCCTTTCATTTCCTTATAGATTTTGCTCAGCAAGGACCATGATCCAGCCCGCTCACACCATTACCCTCATCCCACCCGTGGTGCTGACCAATCTGCTGCCAGTCGATTTGACCTTTGAACACAGAGGTCAAAAGGGGGACATCAAACCAGGCAAAGATCAGCCACTGTATTTGGTATGTTTTATGTAATTTATGCAAATATTTGCAAAAATGAAGTGCTTTTACAGTTTCTCTGACAACTAATTGTGCTTCACATAGACAATTACAGTTTCATGGATCAACAGCTTTCTCGACAGTCCCTTTGCCTTGGAATATTATATTGTTGCACTCCTTGAGTGGACCTGGTTGGCGAGGGAGGTCAACCACACTTTATCCCTGGAAAATTGATGCCCGGGAAGCTGTTACGTCCATGAACCCTGTTCATGTACACCTTTTGTATCTGAAATTAAAAAAAAAGGATCAACAAACGGATGCAATATATTCCTACTAAAACAGACTTAAACTGAAAATAATTGAGTAAAGTTAAAGTTCCCTATAAAAAAGTAGAATAACCCTCTATAATGTATCAATTAACAATGTCTGTTTGTCACAGGGTAATGTACAATGAAAATTAGGGGGGTGTCCTCTCTTGTCTAATCATATTGCAGAAAACAAACTTACTGTAGATATGCATGAATTATAAATTATGCACTTTGTGTGGAGTATATAATTAGCATTGGAAGTCTAACACTATAGTAGGATCTATTATGCACACCAACTTCCCATGGCTATCTTGTACCTCGTTGTTTTAGACCTAGTCACAATAATTTCACTGATGAGGCAATGAGTGGTAAATTGTTTTGAAATTCACTAAAAGCCATGTAAACATCAAAATCTGCACTTAAGCTATAGGTAGAAATTGCCTATTTTAACAGGTTTAAAACTTTTACTTCTTAGTATTCAAATACTTCTTGAAATTTGTGATGTATTATGAGGTAAACCGCTCTATTTTCTGATGTGAACTCTTTAAACTATTTTCTTCCTATTATTTTTTCTTCTTCGATTTTCTATTTCAAGTTATCATAGACCTATAACAGGTGAAATAGGGCTTATCAAAATCAAATTTGGACATAACAATCAATTTCAAGATAAGAAAGCAATGAATTATTATAGCTGTGAAGTCATGGTTTCAATTTAGGACAAAGCCCATACCCTAAGTTCAGGGCTCAAAATTAGCATTGATATTTCACTAGCCTGTTAGGCTTTCTAACCTTGCATTTAACTAGCCCAACTGAACTTTCCACAAGCCCTTTTCTTCATGTCTAACATAACTCACTGGAATTTTATGATTTTACAACTAGCCCTGTGAGCTGGAATGATGGAAATTGTGCTAGCCCATATGTAAAATCAACTAACCTCAGGCTAGCGGGCTGATGCTAATTTTGAGTACTGCCTTGGTCTGTCCAGTTTGGCAAACGGTTGAAAGTGAGAAAATGTTATGTGCAGAAATATAGTAAATAAATCCTTATTCTTTACAAACTGAAAAAACAGGAGTTTTTTCATAACATATATGAAAATATGATTATTTTTTTACATATTCATAGTTACTCTACATCAAATATTATTTTATTTTTTTTCTCCAATCTTTTCAATCAGGCTGATCTGAACAATCCTTTGGAGCTGAAATTCTTCTTTGAAAACTTTCCCTAACTGCCCGATTCCTCTGAGTCTGCCCGCCAAGCTGACCATAGACTCTGTAGGGGAGATACTGATGCTGGACTCCCATCCACGGAGGAGGATGCTGTATCTGAAGGCGAGGGTGGAGTGCAGAGCTGGGCGATGCCTCAAGGTGAATAGTAGTTTGAATATTTGAAAATATTACAAGGAAATTGTTACGTTCGTTGTAAATTATTTTGTAAATCATAATAAATTCATTTTAATTCCTAACAGTTATATCAATAACCAGTCAGTGTACATGCAAGCTATTTCATATTGTTTTTTCAATCTATTTTCTCTGAATGATGTTGAGAGAAAAACTACAGTAGTTGACTAAACTGGGGACATTTTGAAGCATGCTGTAACTAAAAAAAGGGAACAAATGAAAATTCAACAGTATCACAATGGAAAGGTAAAACCTATCGCTACAGTTACCATGAAATCCATTTGTGCCAAAATATGTTCTTGTTTTTGTTTATCGTTAACAAAAGGCTGTACAATTACTTTCATGCACTCTTTTGATATGCAATGGCTTTCCTTTTAACTTGATATAATTATCTGATATGAATGATTTTTTTTTTGTTTTTTTGTTATACAAATATATGTTGCTATAACCAATAACAGAATAAATCAGTTAACACTTTTTGGAGAACTTAGTTGCCTATAGTTTGTACACAGAATCAATATTTTCTAAAGAGATCATTTAATTGTTAAGGTTTATATGTGTTATACAGCTTTGTTACTACACAATAGGATTTTTTTTCCTTTGTAATGCAAATATGAAAATTTGAATATTAATAAAATATTAATTTTTTTTTTTTTTTTTTAAATCATTACTTTACATCATTGTGTGCCATTTTCTATTTTTTTTTTTAATAGATTCTGATATCAGCTCCTTATTGGTTGATCAATCGGTCCGGTCTGCCTCTCATATTCAAGCAGCAAGGATGTGACTTTGAATCAGCCGGGCAATACGAAGAACATGAGCTCGCCAGGAATGTGGCTCCGTTGATGTTCTCCTACACTGACCCAGAGAAGGAATTCATGTACGGTTTTGATATATCAGAGATTTACTTCAAGTTATACCTACCTTCCAAGCTGTAATATGCAATCTGGTTTAATGACCTGATTCTAACGCACTTCTAACTGACCTTGGAAACATAGTTACCAGCCCAGCCCTGACCTCCATAATACCTCTAATATCCCTCACTTCTTTTCACTTGCTTTCACAACATTACTGGAACTGGCTGAAAATTTTCTTCAAAATGTTTACCTTTTTCTTAACAATTTTCTTCCTTGCAGCTCCTACCATGCAAGTTTTTACTTTGTTTGTCATTTTCTCCAGCCTTTTCAAGTCACCTGAGGTAAGACAAGGTGGCCATGGGACCGGAATTCTTCGGTCCGAGTCACAGGACTTTCCCCATTAAGATTACACCTAAGTTAGAGTGTTTTTACTTCCATCCATACAAAACGGGTGGCTAGAACAAGAGCGTCCCACTCTCGTGGCGGGTGTTTTAGTCCCTAGAGCACCTGGTGTGCCTGTTTAGAGGACCCCCATCCCTTGGGTTTGAGTGTTTTTGAGTGCCTTTCCACAACACTAGCCTATATACAGTGCATTGTTTTAGCATGTTAGGATGTCTTCAGTACAGGTTCTTGTATGCATTAGGCCAACTTCTCTTTTCGATGTTGGTGCAGGTCGACATCACCACAGGCTGAATGAGGGTTGGCTTCAGCCAGCTCCAAGGAGCTACAGTTTTTACAAGAGAACCCATATATTCTTTAAAGTTACCATACATTTCGTGAGTTCATATTTCTTGCATAAAATTAAGACAAAATTGTTTAATTTATGAGCTGGATTTATGGGGCGCTGGAGGGGGTCTCCCTGGCATCCTCTTTTCAAGAGAATTCACCTTATCTTTTTATCTCCACAGACACCAAGTTCACAGTGGTTTGTGTTTTCTATGCTAACCCTGTGCATTTAAAGTTTTATGTTTCGTGCATTTTCTGTGATTTTTAAATTTTTCAGATAAGTTTATTTGATTATTTTTTCTGGTGTACTAAATTGCTGTGGCTTGCCTCACACTATGTTTGTCATCTTCTGCAGTTCTGTCTCGCCCGCATAAGGGTTGTAACTACATCCCCATAGGGGAGCTTTAGTGTCATTATATATAAGAGAGGCCACAAGAGGCGGCGTCCTAAGTGAGTTACAAGTAATTTTACAGCTCACAGTAGAGCCATTGGACTACTTTCACAAGTCCATATTGGATAGGACCCCCATACCCTACCGGGTACCGGACAAAGTCTTCTTCCCGCCGCCCCCTCCGGTGGACCCCCTGTTACTCCTAGATTTCCTAGCACAAGAGATTAAGCTGGATGTAGTAGAAGCACCTCTCGTAGAGACTGTAGCACAGTCTCAGCGCAGACTACTTACAACAGTCCAAAGGGAAACTTAAGCAATTCCCCATTGATGCCTCCCTGATGACTAGTGTACAACATTGGGCCAGGATCCCCCAAGGACTGGATGGCCTACAGCAAAGAGGTTGACTAGGCTACTCGCATCCAGCCAGCTGCCTACCAGGCGCTCTTAGGCACCCCTTGATCCTGGAAGGAATATGGCAACTCCGCCAGCCCACGAGTGGCACCCCAGCTCTGTGGCCAGGACCAGAGTTTTTTTACCCTGCAGTCCAGCAGAGGGAAGAGTCCCTCCTAGCTGCTGACAGGGCCATACGGCGGGGCTTTAAGTACCAAGCTCATGCCGTATGGGTGACTGAGGGGTTGGACTCAGTCCTGCACAGACATCTGCTGGCTGATGTCATCACGACGACCGCACCTTTGTTAGCCAGACTCTCGGATTTGCTGGACGCAACAGTTGACCAACTCACACAGTCTCTGCAAAGGTGATCATGAAAAGGCGCGAGAATGTTCTCCCCCTCCATGGACTCTCTGAAGCCACACAGGCAGACCTTTGGTGATTGCCAACAAAAGGCCCGGGCCTCTTCGCAGGTCGCTTTTGAGATGTCCTATCATGCCAGGTCGGCCGACAGGACGATCTTAGGAAGACTAAGAAGCTGTTGGCGAAGGGGAAGCCTTTGTCTTCTCTGCCTCCACATCGCCAGCCTCTGCAAGGGGTCGGGGTGCGGCTACCCAGCGGTGGGCTCCACATTGTCACTATATGACGGCAGCGAGGCCCGACACAGCTTCTTCCTCTCGCCAGAAGTCCACTTCGTGGACCGGCAGAGTGAACGTAGCAAAGAGCGGTCGATGCTTCTTCCCTTCTGCATGCAGAGTGGGGGACTCTTCCTCATAAGGTTGGGGAAAGGGCAAGGGGCAGTGCTTTTGACCCACCCCAGATGCCCCCACTGATGGGTGGTTAGGTCAAGGGGTGTTTGGGGAAATTCTCCAAGGTGTGAGAGAAAGTCACCACAGACAAGTTGGTGCTGAGAACCATTTAGCAGGGCTACCATCTGGAGTTCACAAACCCCCACCTCAGGGGGATCTTTCGCCCCACCCCAAGCCTCGATTGGGCAACCATTCCGAGTTGTTGAGGACAGAGATCAGAGAGCTGTTGGCAAAGAACGCCATCACCCTCATCTCGAATCCGCCCAGGAATCCTCGTAATGTCAACGTTCTTCCTGGCCCCCAAGAAGGGAACAAGTGGTGCCAATCATCAATCTAAGACCACTCAACATGTTTCATTTGTCCGTTGAAGATGGATACTTTACTCCATCCTCCCTCAGTTGACAAGGGGCCTGTGGGCCACCTCTGTTGACCTTGCAGGCGCATATCTTCATGTGCCAATGCACGAGGGACACAGGCATTTCCTGTTGTTCCAATTTGAGGGAGTCACGTACATTTTAGGGCATTACCCTTCAGGGAATTGACTTCCCCAAGGGTCTTTCACCCGGATTACTAGGGTTCTAGCAGCCTTTCTACGAAAGCAAGGCATCATAATCTTTATGTATCTAGATGACTGGCTTATTGTTGCAGAAGACGCAGCCACCATTGCAGAACACACAAACCTAGTCATAAAAGTGTCTTAGGAATTAGGTGGGTTATCAACATTGCCAAGTCTAGTCAAGTTCCTTCCCAGACTCCCATTTTTCTGGGAACAGTCCTGGATTTCACACAAGGTCATATACGGCCGACAGAGGAATGAATTCTAGCCGTGAAGGTGGGAGTCGACGTCCTCCTCTCACAACCGGCGTCGCCGGCGAGAGCATGACTGGTATTCTTAGGATACCTAGCCAGTCTAATAGATGTCCCAATGTGCAGGTTTCACATGTGGGATCTACAATTTCATCTACTGGATTATTTCATCCCTGTACACAGGCAGTGGTCCCCACATTTTGCAGTGGTGCGTCCACTCACACCTGTCACAGGGACTGTTTTCCCACCTGCCAGACCTTCAGTGTCAGTGGTGACAGGGTGGGGAGCGCATTTAGCACGGTAGAAGCTGCCCAAGTGGCAGCCCAAAGTCAGAGACCATCCACTTTGGGGATGTATTCTTCCAGACTTGGAATGTTCCAAGACTGGTGCCAGAATAGATCGGTTTCTCTGCATACAGTGCCTTTGGTTACGTAGCGGATTTCTTGTTGGGTCAGTTTAATCTAAATAAATTCATCAATACAGTCAAGATGTTTCGGACAGACATAGCAGCTATCCACTGGGGCTTTCCAGATGCAGCAACCGTCACCGAACTTAAAGAAATGTTCTTACAAAGACCTTTAGTTTGGAACCTTGCTCCCCGTGGGGCATTCAAGTGGTTCTTGAGACAATAGCGCGGGCTCCGTTTGAGCTGCTGTCTGAGTGTCCACTTAAAGAACTGACAATCAAAACGGTTTTCTACTCTCCGCCGCCTCTGCCATTCATGCGCTTTAGCTTAAAGCAGGCCATATTCGCTTCGATTCTTGGGGCTTACGGCTCATGCCCGACCCAGCTTTCTTGGCCAAGAACCAAACTGTAGAGTTTCTCCCGAACCGATATTCTTTCCGCCGCTCTCTACACCTTCTGACACATCAGAGGACAGGGCCTGGTGCCCATTTAATGTCTCAAACATTATATTAAACATACACAATCCTTATGGAACGACGCTAAAGCCCAATTCATGTCTTTGCAAAATCCGCATTGCGCCATTTATGTGATACGATTGCGATTTGATGATTGTTCAGGCAATCACGTACAATAAATCCGCGTTCACGGAACAATCGGTTAAGGCACATCAGGTGCGATGCATAGCTACATCAATTGCGCTATTTGGTGGGGTTCCCCTCAGCGATATTCTTAGCGCTGCAGTATGGAAAACACCAGCCATGTTCGTCTCCGCCTATGTGGAGGATATACCAGACTACCAAGGCAAGGTTGCAAGGGCTGTTCTTTCCAAAAGAAGACCGTCCCTTTCTTGAGGTGAATATTCTTCTTTTTATTTTTATTCACATTCTCTCTTTTCAGTTACGATTCTTTCGTTAATTTATTAACGTCTTAGTCGTTTTACTAACGAATTTTGGCTGCTGTTCTGGCACGTTTGATTCGTTTATTTTACTAACAAAAAAATGTTGCCATTGTTCAGGCACTTTTTATTTTGTTTACTTTTACTAACAAAGCTTTGCCGATGTTTGGGCAATTGTTAGTTCGTTGTTTTACTAACAAAATTTTGCCGGGCTTAGGCACTTTCTATTTCGTTTATTCTTTACTAACAAAATTCTGCTGCTGTTCTGACAGTTTCTGTTTAGTTTAACTTTAGGGACGGTTTGTTCCCCATATGTTTAACTAAACCGCCCCAGTCCTCTGAGGAACCTTGTAAGTTTTCGCTGTGACGTATTGGGTGTTGTTTACAATTTGACTCTGTGCACTAACAGATTCTGTTAACATGCTTTTTCAGGTGACTAACCTATTTTCTGTTGACGTCTTGCTGCAGTTATTACTAACAGGTTGTTTCCTGTTCCTTTGTTATGACTAGAAGTGGTTTACTGTTTTATAGTACTTCCTATTCACAGGTTTTTCATCCTTAAGAGGATAAGGAATCTAGTCCTTTAAGTAGGATAAAACTTAATGCGAGTATTAGGACCAGCCTTTAGAAAATTGGGCTTCGACCTGAACTCCCTTCCTTCCAATCCCAGTTGCAATCTGATTTGATATTTATAGCATGGAAGGTAAGGTATAACTTGAAGTAAATTTACGAGAGTTATAATTACCTTCCAAACATCCCGGCCCGCCTTTCCTCTCATTTCAGGCCTTGGTGGAATTTTAAGTGAGGGATATTAGAGGTATTATGCAGGTTAGGGCTGGGCTGGTAACTATGTTTTTTAGGTCGGTTTGAAGTGCGTTAGAATCAGGTCACTGGACCAGATTGCATATTTATAGCATGGAAGGTAAGTATAACTCTCGTAAACATCCCGCTACGCTTAGCGGGGTAAATTTATGGATGTTTAAATGCACTCAATAGCTAATTTGAATAAAAAACTATTGAAAGCCATAAATATAAGGGAAAATTCTATGAAAATTTTCACTCTATAATTACATATTTTTTATGCAACTTTGTAGTGTATGACAGATAGGGCAGACTTTACTATTTTCTAATGTAAGCCTTCATGCCGAAAAGTTTCTCTTTAAGTCTACCTGCACCCGACACCTGAGTTAATCCTGAAAACTCAGGTATGACAATTATCAACCCGATTTCCTGTTCAGTGTATTGTGTTTCCACTCCAAACAATGACTGTTTATCTGCCATTCCCATGCACACCACAGTCAAGTAGCCCAAGGTTATTTGTGTGTATAAGAATACAGAAAGCCAGTGCTGAGTAATCAGGGCACTTTTGTGATTGAAATCACTCGTGTTAAATGTCTTAGTGGGGAAAATTTGTTTGCAGACTGGTGATAAAAATAGTTGTGTATTATATGCTTGAGGTGAGGTGTGCATTAACTGTGAATGATTGACGGACTACTTCTCCTAAGGAAAGATATTGCTTCATGTTTGTAATTGTATGTTGTTTTTTTTTGAAGAAAAGCATCAAAAACATATAAAATGCTTATTTTATATGGTTTGTCAAAATAAAATATCTGGAATAATATTCTAATTATCTTTAATCACTAAATCTCAAGAAAGACGGTCTGGGAATTGTATTAATATTTGGAGCTGTTTTTCATAAGTTACAAAAATTTTGCATTTAATGACAAAATCTTCAAACTATTGTAAGCTGAAACTAAGAATTATAATTTTGAAATTCAAAGACTAACAATTTTAGCTTATTTTTTATTATCATAATTTTCATCCAATTGTTTGCAATGTGTGTAACTGCATGGTTACAGAACTAAATTTCAGAAATTTGATCTTTGTATTTTTATCATACGGAAAAAAGTTACAATTTTTTTATTAGAATGTAAACATGTTATGACCTTCCCAGAGCTTCCCTCCTGCCCACAACTCAGTAGCCGAGCTCTTCAAAAAAACCCTCTGGATAAAATATCTCTTTCCTTCATCATGCTTCGCTCTACAACCATATTTAGTCCTCCTTCCCCACCCCTTCTCTCTCTACATTATTTTTCCATCCATACACCTCGTCTCTCGATTCCAGCTTTCTGGCTTTTAGTCCTTGTGTTTCTCTCAATCTCCCCCTGTTTACTCTCCTTCCAACCTCTGGAATGATCTAACCTCTGTTGTGGTGCTGTTAAGCCCTCATCAAACAAACATCTTTAGAAAAGTTTTTTTTTTTTTTTTTTTTTTTTTTTAATTGCAGCAAGTTGATGATAGGGATTAGCATTTATTGTTTAAATATAAACCATGTAGTTTTATACTTGGTATCACAAAACAAGCAATGAGAATTCAAACTAATGGAAAGATTTATCAAAATGATTTTAGATTTTTAGAATAGTTTTTTTTTTTTGAGTTGCAGCAAGTCAATAATAGGGATTGGCATTTATTGGTTAAATATAAAACATTGTAATTTTATACTTGGTATCACAAAACAAGCAGTAAGAAATTAAAACTTGTGTATTTTTATCAAATGGAAAGATTTATTAACATGATATCAGATTTTTAGAATAGCTTTTTTTTTAATTGAGTAATTGTGGCCAGCTATTGACAATGATTTGTATCAATATACATTCAAATAATTGCATGGTATAAACAAAACTAACAATAAGAAATGAAACTTGTATATCTTCAGAATAAAAATAACGCAAAAGCTTTAATGTATGTAAACAATGATCTATAAAAACAAAATAACGTACGAATGATGTGTGATTTTCTTAGCAACATTGCGGACTATTGGTCTCGTAGGTGAGAGAGTATTTTTCCTTTTCGTAGCGAAAGGTTGCAGGTGCTGGTAGCACAGCATGCAGAGATGTTTAAAATTTTGTAAAATATTTCTGCCTGGTTGATATTACATGGGGTGTCCAAACTTTTCAAGAAGGTGGGGATATGGAAAGGCTAATCTCATGCATTGGAATTTGTCCTAAAAACTCAATGAAGGTTTTTGTAAAAAAAGGTCTTTTAAAAAAAAAAAAAAAAAAAAAAAGGTCTTTGTAAAAAAAAAAAAAAAAAAAAAAAAAAAAACTTTGTAAAAAAAAAAACTTGTGAAAAAAAAAAAGGTCTTTGTAAATAATAATAAAAAAAAAGGGGGCTTTGTAAAAAAAAAAAGTTCTTTGTAAAAAAAAAAAGGGTCTTTGTAAAAAAAAAAAAAAAGTCTTTGTAAAAAAAAAAAAAAAAAAAAATGGGTATTTTTTTCTTCTGGATTGTAAAGTTCTGAAATTTTTCTTTATTTTGATATGGAGAATCTAATTCCTTGTTGAAAATTTAGAAAATTTAGATGAAGTATTATGAGAACAGAACTTTTTTGTGTTACTGTATGCATTGTTCTTTTGAGTACAAGCTGATTTAGATGAATTTAAGCAGATATGATAAAGATATATTTGAATTTGGATGTTAAATTTGGATTGTTTTTGTTGATAATGAAACTTTAATGTCCCACCCTTTGTATATTCATCATGCATATTCTGTACTGCTAGATAGAATCATCTAAGAGACGCAGGTTACAAAATTATATACTCTTGTAGTAGTACACAACAATTATGTTGTTGCAGGTATCTGTGTTTCCGAGGAGCAAATGGCATGTATCAAGTGTTTATTTCGCTCTGCCGGGATTATGTACATGGGCAAAATGGGCCCACACTATTCGTCACAAGTAATAAATGCTAGATGCACTATTAGCTAATTGTACCAGTAAATCACTGACTTTAAAAAGTTCTAGTCGAGTTTATTATCGCATGCAGCATTAATGAAAAAAGTTTTGCAGGAGGTTTTGTATCACACATTGTATACACTACCTTTACTATTTTACATAAATGTTGTTATAAACATGCTTTTAAGCCTTGGAATTCCATGCGGTCGTGACACAACTGATTAGACATGCACTTTTCAAAAAATTGTTTTGCTTCGTCATATAGCCCCACAGCAATGATTCTGGTCTCATTTAAAAGAGCTTGAATAGTTCTTTTAGAAAATGTGACTTTTTGATGGTTCAAGTTCAAAACTATAGGAGCAATTTCGACCTAATTTGACCTCAAATTTGGAAATTTTAAAATTGTTGATGTTTTTTTATTGATTTTTTTTTAATGACAAAGCTTTGTACTTTGTTTAAAAAGTTTATTGTTTTAGCATTCATATAAACCCAAATTGTGATAGAAAATGAAAGGAAAATTGTGAAAATTAATTTTTTTAAAAAGAGAGTTGCAGACATGTTTTGAGCAATGTGGGTCATGAAGGGTTTAGTGAATGTTACGAATGTATGAACTCCTATTTTCCAATAAAGGTTGCATGCGCTGTAATTATATCAGGAAATGCCTATACAAGGAGAATTTTTGGACAGTATAGAAATTAAAGCGTAGCTATTAGATTCTTTCTCTTGTGCAACTTTGTATTGCATGTATATAACAGATTATCTACACTGATATTCAAGGTTAAGTCTCTCTTCAGCTGTGTGGAGAAATGGCTGAAATAAGACTAGCAGTGACCTCACAGCCTCGCATTCCTCAAATGGCTTTTGTTTATTTGTTGAAATACTAATACTTTTTGACATTTCATGACTTACAATGAGAGTATAGAAGAAAGCAGAGAATTAATGCTTTCCTCATTGAAACTTATGGGAAAAGTATTCAATTTAGGATCATTTCTATCACAAAGGAGAATTTTTACAAGTTATTCTGAAAAAGATTATATAATTCCACTCCTGTCTTTAGGGAAATAGGAGGCTTAGTCAGTATTGAGCGTATGACTGAGATGCTGTAGGTTGAACCTTTCAACCCGGGTTCAACCCTCCTGTCAGGTCTAACCTGTTTTTCCACAGCTATGCAGACAGATACACGGAACATCAAAGCTTTGTATGTAGTTTGCAGCTCCTGCTCCTCATTCAGCTGTTGAGAAAAGTGGCAATGGATAAATGGTGTTCACCATCCTTCGGATGGGACATTAAGCCGTCGGTCCCGATGGTAGGACAGTCACACCCTACCTGGTTCTCTGAACTCTATTCACTATTCACTTCCCACTGTGGCCCAGTCAAGTCCAAGTTCTTGGTGCGCCGATTCGTCTGGCTGCAAGAGAACTTATTAGGTGGCTAATTGGGTCCAACGCCATGGGCATCCATAGATATTCATGGACATCCCATAGATATCCATGGACGGATATTAGCTAAAGAAATATTCATCATCATCACCTACTTAATGCATATTTTTCCCACCACTCAGCAATAATTGCTGCGATATTTTCACAATCAAACACATTCTCATAGACTTCCTACTTCTCATCCCCCCCCCCCCTCCTCCTTCTCCAAGATTTTGTGAAAAAATTTCATTGTCCAAAAATCTCTGACATTCTGTGACATTTTGAAAAAATTGTGACAAAATGTGACCAAAAAAGGAACATAAACAGATGTATCAAAATTTGTGTGACATCTTGCAACATGTTTCACCCCTTCACTCACACTCATTGGTAATTTGATTTAGTGGTGGATTCCATTTGTCATGAAACAAACATAACCAAATGATCCATTCTACAAGTATCACAGGTCAACTGGTCATGATGTGTGAATCTATGCCAATCAAATGTGACAAAGGTAAAACTGATGGGACATTCTGTGCCAAATGTGCCAAAAATATGTGACATTTGAGACGTGACAAATTTGAAATTTTGTGAAAGCCATCAATCATCACTCCATTCTCTGCAACATCTAAATCTCTCCTTGCCATACCTATTCCCTGCTCACCTCAGTATCTCCTCTCAACCTCTTTTCACCTCTGACATAATGTAATCTCTCTGGCACAATTTGACCATTGCTGTCTTGGTGCAGTTGAAACGTTACCATAAGCCAACAAACATGATGAGATTAAAATTACTGAGGGTGCAGAAGGACCAGCAGACCCATATGAGGTGATATGGGGTAGATGTAGTTAATTGTCACCACCACTAACCCATCTAACGTTCTTTATCCCCAGGGTGAGAATGAGGCTCGGGAAAGGTTTCGAAAAGGAGGGCGCCAGAGCATTGTGGTGTCAGCGGATATCCTGGAGGGCGGCACAGGAGTCAGATCCCTGAGAATATCTCAGCCAGATAATCGACCTCATAAGTAAGTTGTTTTTAACCAAGGGATTTTGTTCAAATTTTATGCAAATATCTATGCAAGCACATTACATGATAAACACAGTAAATGAAGGACAAAGGAAATATGATTTTTTTAAATGGGGCTGTCACAATATGGTGAATTTGTTATTGATTTTTCTATGATATCAAAAATATCATTTTGTGTTATGTTATTTTCATATGTAAACTGTGTATTAAAATTAAATATGTGACACATGATAAATACATGATGAATATCTGTTGCAATGGATTTTCAGTCCAAAATCCTCAAAGCGCCTACAAGGTTGAACAAAAACATCACTTAAAATAACTCATCAATAAACAAACAAAACCTTCACTGTAGATACCATCCTATTTGTAAATTATTACTTCAAGCCAGACACTTTGACCACGGGGTAGTATTTGTGTCATTGTGTTGAGTGTGAAAGTCAGTGCAGCTGCAGTGAAATTTGTATACTATCAATGTCAGATTATGACCATGGAAAGTGAGATGAAGTATGTGGATTGTAGGAATAAGAAATCCCTGGTGTAATTGTTAATGCTTGTGCTGGATTGTGGTTTCTGTTGTGAGCAATACATAAATATAGACTCCAACAGTTGAGATTTTGTTGGGGCTTAAGATGTATTGCGAGATTTAGACTTAATGCAGAATTTAGACGTATTTCAAGGGAGTAAAAATTTAACGGAATAATTGCAGCAAATCTGATTCTTTTATGTTTCCTTTCCTTAAACCCTTTCCAAAAATAAAAAATTTACATGGTGAAAGCCCTATATTTGTGAGGTATGTTCGTAAATTAATTATCACCACTTATATATATAGTGATATATCAGGATGCTTTTGTCGATCATAATCGATATTTGATTTTTCCATATAGTAACAGCATTATTTCAAATGTCTTTGTTGATGGTCATGCGGTTGTCTAATTTCCTTATCCTAGCTTGTAAAAGGAATACATATCATAATTGGTTCAATCCTATGTTTACTTTCATAAGCAGTCATGGCAAATGTTAATAAGAATTACAATGATACAATTATATGTATATATTTATGATTGACAACAAACTTATAACCTTAAAAGAACTACAAATAATCTCTGACTTGTTTAAAAAGTTTTTATTATGCTTCAAAAAATTAAAAAAAAAAAAAAAAAAACCTTAAAGGCCATCTATCGTGATTAAAATGTGGCGGCGTACATTTTATTCTAAAACGATACTGATTGGCCTATGAATGCAGGTGCACACTGTACCATTGTGTTTCGACCAATCAAAACACAATTGAAATCTATTAACCGCATACGTTAGAGACGACAACTGGCCTTTAACATTTCTTTCTTTTAATAAATCTTCATGATACAGAGTGGGTCCATTGAGAAAAAGCAAACTTATCAAAAGATTTCGAAATGTGGATTTGTAAGTGCTCCTTATTCATTTACAGCCATATGTAGCAAACACATTCTTTTCCATATGCTATACTCCCTGCTACCGCCAAATCCAATCTACAGTTTGCATTCTAGAAATACTCATCAGTGTTCACACTAGTGTTCAAAATCATCCCCCCTCCCCCTCGTGTATTTTTTTTAGTTTTATTTTGGAGGGGAATTTCTATTAGGGAAAAAAAATGCCACACACAAAAAATGGCCCAAATTTGTCATGTTCTGGCCAAATTGTCATTTTTCAGGCCAAAATTGACATTTTCCAGGTCAAATTTAGCATTTTCCTGGCTAAATTTGGCATTCTCCAGGCCAAATTTGGCATTTTACAGGCAAATTTGGCATTTTACAGGCCAAATTTGGCATTTTACAGGCCAAATTTGGCATTTTACAGCCAACATTTTTTCTTTCTATTTCTCCCAGGAATTTCCCCCCTTCAATTATTTTTGTGGGGGAATTTGATAATATGTGCAGGAATCCTGCAATACCGCACCTTTATGTGAACACTGATACTCAGATACAAATTCAAAAGCATGTTTCATTTATGCACTTCTTTAATTAGTCATCAGCTTTTTTTTCAAAATGTAAAGAACATTATGTAAGACGAACACTAACAGTACATGTGAGAAAAATATAACAAGCCATTGCATTGTTGCATATTGTATTTGAAGCTGCCATGCACACTTAGTCGTTTTCATTTGTTTCATCCTATGTCTGTGCTTTGTCTAGGTGCCTACAGGACCTCCCCAATTACCAGCCTTCATGTTGAAGATAATGAACCCCTCTTTCTGCTAAGGTGTAGAAAGCTTAACCTCTCCTATGCTTTTAGAGTCCTCACCAACACCCAGAACCCCGTTTATAACCTCATTAGGTACCTTAATTTCTCCTCCTTCTTTGATAGGACTAAAACCCTATCTCCTCCCTTCAGCTTACGCATTAAATCAGACCTCTTCCATCTCAGCATCAAACCCGCCACTCACGGCACCTACTCCTGACCCACTTTTCCTCCTTGGGCCACCCCCCTCCCTTCTGTCCACCTAGATTTCTCCATTTATCACAAAACTCAAACCCACCCTAACCTCTTCATCAATCTCCACAACCAAATCAAAGTCCAACTTTCAAATTACACCTCCATCTATACTGATGGCTCCAAGGAAGGCAACAAGACAGCTGCTGCTGCCATCATCCAAGACATCACCCTCAGTAGCAGACTTCCTGACTACTCATCCATCTTTTCAGCCAAGGCTAAAGCCATTCTCCTTGCTCTTAATTTTATTAAGTACTCTCCTCTCAGCCTCTTTGTCATTTTCTCTGACTCAAAGGCTGTTCTTACTTCATTACTCAATCGTAAATGGGATAACCTCACATGCCACCTCCTCCTCCGGAAACTCTTTTCTCCCATCCTCTGCAGGAAAAGTGTTCTTTTCTTCCGGATACCCAGCCATGTAGGCATCCCTGGCAATGACAGTGCTGATGCAGCCGCTAAGCTTGCCCTCAACATCCTCCCTACTCCTTTTCCCAAAACCCTCTCTGACATCAAAATGCTTATTGCTTCCCTCGTTCGTGACTGCTGGCAAACCTCATGGAACTCCCAAATAGATAACAAACTCCATGTCATCCAGCCCACAATCCCGATCAAATCCACCATCAACAACTTCTCTTGTATCAATAACGTTCATATTACCCATCTTAGAATTGGTCACACCCACCTCACTCACTCCCACCTCCTTTTTGGTTCCCCCCAACCCCTCTGTAACAATTGCCACTGCACCTTTACAATCCATCACGTTTTCCTTGCTTGCCCCCTGTACAACCTTCCCAGAGCTTACCTCGCTCCCCACAACTTAATTGCTGAGTTCTTCCAGAAAAATCCTCTGGATAAAATTATCTCTTTCCTGCATCATGCTTCCTTCTACAACCATATTTAATTCTCCTCTTCCACTCCCTCTCTACTTTGATTTTGTTTCACCCATGCACCTCTTCTCTCGATCACAGCTTTCTGACTTTTGTTCTTAAATTTCTCTCATTTTCTCCCTGTTTTCTTTCCTTCCTACCTCTAAAATGATCTGACCTCTCAGGCACAATTTGACCCTCGTTGTCGTGGTGCTGTTAAGACTTCATCAAACAAACAAACAAACTTATGTAGATATTCTTTTGCAACCATATACTATGGAACACGTGAAGGGCGGGTTTTCTGACCACTGGTTTCTAAACCATGACCATATACCCTTAACAATTTCTAACTGCAGTTATGGTAAAGGAATTCTAATCATTTGAAAAGAGTAAAGTAGTTTTGCTATACAAAATATCTTATTGAGTGAAGGGGATGTTAACATTTAAGATCTCCAATTTAATGTTATAGAAACGACTGGTATGAGACTAAGAATGACATCACAGCCTCACATTCTTCAAAAGTCTGTATATTTCATTTAAGTTTTTTTGTAAGTTGTATCAGGTATGTAAGACGTCCAGATTTTTCGGACTTCCTGGAGTTTTTATGTTTTTTTATTTTCATTTTTAGCAAAAAATCAACAAGATATGTGAAAGGTTTAATAGTACACTAATATAGATGCAAGTGTATACACTAGAAATAAACTATTGGGTATTTCAGCAATAATAGTTTCATTAGTTTTCAATAAGTTACTTTAGCAAATGTAGATATCATGAGTGAGCATGAGATTTGAAGATAAGTATGAGATGTTGTGAGTGAGCGTGAGATGTTTCATTAGTTTTCAAGATACTTTGGCGCAAATGTGAGACATCGTGAGTGGCGTGAGATGTGTGGGCGGCGTGAGATGTTGTGAGTGAACGTGAGATGTCGTGAGCGAGCGTGAGATGTCGTGAGCGAGCGTGAGATGTCGTGAGCGAGCGTGAGATGTCGTGAGCGAGCGTGAGATGTCTTGAGCGAGCGTGAGATGTCGTGGCGGCGTGAGATGTCGTGGCGGCGTGAGATGTCGTGGCGGCGTGAGATGCCGTGGCGGCGTGAGATATCGGGTGGCGTGAGATATCGTGGCGAGTATAAGATGCGTGAGTGAACGTGAGATGTCGTGAGCGAGCGTGAGATGTCGTGAGCGAGCGTGAGATGTCGTGAGCGAGCGTGAGATGTCGTGAGCGAGTGTGCGATGTTGTGAGCGAGCGTGAGATGTCGTGAGCGAGCGTGAGATGCCGTGAGCGAGCGTGAGATATCGTGAGTGAGCGTGAGATATCGTGAGCGAGTATAAGATGTCGTGAGCTAGCGTGAGATGTCACGTTTGGGAAGGTAACCATTAACATCATACAAACAAATTTGTGACGCCTTTAAACGTAAATATATCTAGGACTAAAATAAAAATTGCACAGTGTCGTCCACTTGTCCTCTATTGATTGACTGACATTTTAGATTACTTAACTAAACCTTCAATGTTTTTTTTCTTTACAGGGTGTACCACATTGGTATTGACATCAGACCAGGTAGAGGTCGTTACTGCGACACCACCATCGTGACCTTTGTACCTCGCTTCCAATTGGACAATCGCACCAGTCATAAACTGGCTTTTGCTCAGCAGTTTTTCACCAAAGGAAAGGTATGAAGTGTGTGGGATGTTTCAGATCTATATTTAGGTTTAATGCAACATGACTTAAAGGGGCAGGCAGCCAAAAGCAAGGGCATCTTTTTTGCTAAGTCAAAGGGAATTTTGAAATATTGCAGGTCTAATTATTGATACTTGTGTTGTTGAAAAATTACTTTGGTGGTTTATAAGAAATAATTATGATTAATTTGAAAATTAAGATCTTATGGCCGCATTAAAAATGTGTCCTAAACACCCGATCATGAAAAGAAAACTGGTCGGGTGATCATATTACGTACCCCTGCTTCCAATTTTCATTACTTGCTCACTTGCCCATTAAATTACAGGATACAGTTTCCAAGCCCCGCCGGCGTGTAGTAGTTACCGGCTTGTAGTAATTGACGAGATGAAATTCTAGTGCTTGAAAGGCGATATTACGTTGTGTTTTTTTCCAATCAGTGGAGGAGAGATGTTGCATGCATCATTAAACAGGTATTCCCCCAAATTGGACAACTTTTTAATGCAGCCCACTAGATCATCGTGACATTTGTATGGGAAGTTTTCAGTTTCATCACATGCATGAATATTCTTGAGACTCCAGAAAGATATGCCCTCACTTTTCGGCTGCCAGCTCCTTTAATTCACTACAGCTTCTACCTTGTGGAAAAGTAGGGATTGATGGCTTTAAAATCTGTTTAAAGCATTTACGGATTTGTTTAGAAGTGACTCATTAAGAGGTTTTGTCCTTGGACCCCTCCAGCCCGACACCCCTGATTTCTCAAAATCAGGGGTAATTCACACCTTCCAATCCGAGAGTCTCTTCACACTTCTCTTGCTAGCAATCAGCCATTGTAATTAACACCCTCTGGCCTGAGGGCTACACGGTTTACCTGCCAGCAACAAGCTACTGTTACACTGTACACTATTGGTCATTCATCTAAAGCTGAAGCCACATGTCTGCTTTGCAGTGAAGTGGAATCGGATTAGTCTTTGACTGACTCTCAAAATAAATATGCATTAATACGCCTGGAGGAATTTGTGCAATGTCCATGAATGATTGAAGGACCATTTTTCCTAAAGAGAGTTATTTCATCATGTGAAGTCAGACTATGAGAGATGTCACTTCCACACATTTCTTGGAATCCATGCTCTAACCAAATCCCCAGTTTTTTTAGTTTGATCAGTTTTTAATTCATGCAAAATTTGTGATTGTGGGTGGACAACTCCACATCTTTATTTAATTCTTTCATTTTCTTTTCTAAATCTTACAAAAGAAAAAAAATAAGGTTGCTGCCCTGTAATAGCTCACATGATTTGCATATAGTTTGCATACAATATGCAAATTGATGCCTGAAACACTATAAAATAGTCAATGTTTTGATGAATGTTTTTGCTACTATGGTGGTTCTTGATATGTTTTAAATCAATCTAATCTTATGTTGTCTCTAAGGGTCCACATGCCTGTAAAGTCAACATCAGAAACTCTTTTGTCATCCAGTTACTTAGCGCAAGCAAACCTGTTTATTATTACCATTATTATTCTTGTAAGAAATTTTTCTATCTTGGTCCACAGTCCACCACCAACCCTGAGGAGCACCTGGATGTGATGTCCGGGTCGTGCGTGATCTTTCATTGGCCGAGAGATGACCTCGACAAGCTTCTTTGTGTTCGTCGATCTCAAGATTCAAACTGTAGATGGTCAGGCGGGATCAGGATTGATAAACCAGGATCGGTTAACATCAGTATGAGGTGAGCTTTTGTAGAGGGCGGCCTTGGGAGGAGGGGTTAGGGCCATAGGAGGAAGGGGTGAGAGCCTTGTTAGGAAGGAGCAAATTTGGTTCTTCCTCCATAATTGTCTTTTTGCAATGAAAAGTGTGATTCCTTGTTTTCTATATGAGGAATTCCGAAGGCAGGTTAGGGTGGTGAAACAGCCCTTATTGTGAGATGTGTAGCATTCTATTATTATTTTTTTAATACAGTACAAGACAAACCTCTTACTCACCACTTGTAGTGACCACTGGATATAGAAATCATGGCACACAGAGAGAAAGGAGTAACTTTAGTGTCTCTAATAACAGTTTCAGCTGACATAACAAGGTCACATGGCTTTGTTTACATTGCCATTTTATCGGTCAAAACCTCTGTCGTCTGCTGTACAATTAATTAGACTTACAAACGTTTGCATGTTGTTATATGATATTATTTTTGTAAGATAATTATGCTGGAAACTTGCTGTGCCATTGGTTGCACTAATATATGTGTGCAGGGGTATAAAAAGACATTTTCTCGGTTTCCATCTGATTCTGATCGACGTTTGAAGTGGGTTTCTGCTCTACGACGCAACGGCTTTTAACCTACAGTAGGCCTTACACACTATATTTTGCAGCGAGCACTTTATATCAGGGATGTAGGCTTTGTCTAAGTATAACGGACAATCAGATGGTGTTAACGTTAAAGTTACTCTTTGTATACCCGGTGAAAATATAACTCACTTAAGGAAATTATGAAGAAAAATTTGAAGCGAGCAATAAACTACACTTACTAAAATTTGCTGAACTGGTATTGATAGGTTAGCATGTAGTAGGTTTGTTGTACGTGTGATGTGACCAAGCTGTGTAAAGACACGTGAAACGCAACGGCGCCGCTGCCCTGCAAAATGGAGTCCAGTTGAGTAAAGTCATGTGATGAAATCCTCTATTGCTTATCTTACTGTTGGGGGAATTTTCCCTTTGTTACTCAACCAAGCAGCTGCAGTTGCTGGTAGAAAAGTTGTAAGCAACAAAGCATTTGCAGATGGGTAGAATCCTAGTATTTGATTGGTCAATAAAAATCTCTCAGTATACGATTGGTCCATTATGGACTCGTGAACTTCAGCTAGTGACTTTATTTCAATTAATTTTCAGGAAATTGCTGATTCAGAATAGAAATGGTGTATGCAACAGGGTAGATATATGTTGGAGCTCTAGCTACCTTGGGTCTCTCTGCTCATTCCCTTCATTCATGGAAGATTCACTTGCAAAGTGAACACGAATGTACGATGTTTTATTCAAGTATGATCAATTGTTGTTTGTCTCCCTACAGAGGTCCAAACAATGAGTGCTACATTCTTCATGTGGAGATCCGTCTGCAGGGCGCCATCTTCTTTGTGATCTTTAATGACACGGACGACTTGCCTCCACCGTTTAGGATCGACAATGAATCTGATGTAAGAAGTTTAGCGTTTATGCATATTTTACATAATGAGTAGTTTAGTGGTTAGGGAGTGCAGTAGCCCAGTGGTTAGGGAGTGCAGCCCAGTGGTTAGGGAGTGCAGCCCAGTGGTTAGGGAGTGCAGCCCAGTGGTTAGGGAGTGCAGCCCAGTGGTTAGGGAGCGCAGCCCAGTGGTTAGGGAGCGCAGCCCAGTGGTTAGGGTCCAGTAGCCCAGTGGTTAGGGGTGCAGTAGCCCAGTGGTTAGGGCGCGCAGTGCAGTAGCTCAGTGGTTAGGAGTGCAGTAGCCCAGTGGTTAGGGAATGCAGTAGCCCAGTGCTTAGGAGTCTAGTAGCCCAGTGGTTAGGGAGTGCAGTAGTCCAGTGGTTAGGGAATGCAGTAGTCCAGTGGTTAGAGAGTGCAGTAGCCCAGTGGTTAGGGAGTGCAGTAGCCCAGTGGTTAGGGAGTGCAGTAGCCCAGTGGTTAGGGAGTGCAGTAGCACAGTGGTTAGGGAGTGCAGTGGCGCCCAGTGGTTAGGGGCGCAGTGCAGTAGCCCAGTGGTTAGGGAGTGCAGTAGCCCAGTGGTTAGGAGTGCAGTAGCCCAGTGGTTAGGGAGTGCAGTAGCCCAGTGGTTAGTGCCCTGTAGGGAGTGCAGTAGCCCAGTGGTTAGTGCCCTGTAGGGGGTGCAGTAGCCCAGTGGTTAGGGAGTGCAGTAGCCCAGTGGTTAGGGAGTGCAGTAGCCCAGTGGTTAGGGAGTGCAGTAGCCCAGTGGTTAGGGAGTGTAGTAGCCCAGTGGTTAGGGAGTGTAGTAGCCCAGTGGTTAGGGAGTGCAGCCCAGTGGTTAGGGAGTGCAGTAGCCCAGTGGTAAGGGCATCTGTCTCGCACTCAAAAGATACCGAGATCAAATCTCAGCCAGGGCTCTGCGCTGTGTCCTTGAGCAAGACACTTTATCCCATTTGCTCCAGTTTACTCAGCTGTGAAATGAGCACTAGTTTCTGCTGGGGAGTTAACCTGCAATGGACTGGTGTCCCATCCAGGGTAGTCTACGTACTCTCATTCACTTAGCACCATGGAATCTGGATATAAGCACCGACTCTATAAGCCCTCTAGGCTTCATGGCTGACTTTATTCATGTTGATGGTGATAGTTTACTAACAGTCTTAGCACAATTACTCTTCAGTCTGTGGTCTAAAATGAGGAAATATAGCACTGAAGGCTTCTGGAAAGCTCTGATTTGATTACTGTACTCTATGTAGACCTCTGTCATAGTTTATGCTTGTCTTGCTAGAGGTCCCAGGTTAAATTCTTAGTGGGTCTTTATTCACCAGTGCTTGACAACTGAATTATCAAACGTTCATCCTTATATAGCGTTTTAGAAAGGGATGTTAAATTCCCAAACTACCTACCTACCTTATTTATTTTGATAACTTTAAGCGATAATTCCTTGTAGTATTTGGCTTAACCTTTAATATAAAATACCGTCTTGGTTGAAATTTTAAACGTTTCATTTGACTTCTTCTCCTTTTTTTTTTAGGTTGGAATCATCTTTTGGCAGCATAAAGTGGAAGATCGTTCTCTGAGAACACCAGTCAAGCCACATTCATCAGGTAAGAGATGATCATTAACTGAAAACTACAGATATGAAAGGGTTGTTGTCAAGTTCTCGCTTGTAGGAGAAACAGTTCATACAGAAATGTACATTAGGCCCAATCCTCGCTACAAATTTTCCGTATTTTCACCCGCAAGAACCTCCATTTCGGCGGGTATGACTTGCAGACTCTGCTTGAAACAATTTTGAAACCCACCACAGATAGATCAGTGATTTTACGCATCAGTAATTACACTCCTTTATCATCTATATGCACACAATAGAACTTACTGTGAAGGGCCAGGTGTTGTGGATTTGGTTACTGCAGGGCCAAGTCATGCATGTAATGTGGGGCTGAGGATTCATTTTGACTTTTAAAAGGATGTTTTTATCAGTAAGCTATAAACACTAGACTTATTCCCGAAGTAAGAAATCTCTTTTATGAATCTAGGTTGTGAATTCTTGGTTTGACCACGCTTGAGTTGAGAAAAGTATGTGGCGATATGATTCAGGTTTTTTAATTCCTATCTGGTAGTGATGCTTTGACTTCCTGTAATTTCTTAATTGTTTCAGCTAATCCTCATGTGACAGGTGGTAATAGTTTAAAGTTGACCAAAGAGCTCTCACGAATAGATATTCGGCGTTTTAGCTTTTCGCAAAGAGTCGTCAATGAGTGGAATGGTTTGCCTGAGTGGGTAGTTAGCTTCAATTCTGTTCACAATTTAAAAGTCAACATTGATAAGTTCTTTACTAACTCTGGGCGTCTTTTAGTTTTTTTTTGTGGTGTTGGTGTTATAGTTTGGGCTTTTTGTGGGGTGACTAACCCTTCTTAGCCCGTAATCTTGTTCTGTTATGTGAAACACTCTGGTGAGTTAAAATTCATTGGACTGAAAATTTATAGCCAGTGTATATTCATCATGATGTTGACTTTAGACTACGACTTCTACAATACTGCTGTAGCAAAGAACGGGAACCAAAATATTTGTAAACAAACACATTTTGAAGAGATATATTTGTGTAACTGGTATTCCCGATATGATTTTAGACTAAATCTAAACAAGCAAAAAAAAAGTTAACAAAGTCAAAAAATTAATTCAGTCTTAAAATTATTGTTAGGATGAAAAATCCGGCTTTATTGAGCTTGTTGAACTTTGCAGAAATCAAATTTGAACAATAATTCATTGCTCTTTCAGCATAGTGATAAATTTAGGAAAACACGGTTTAGAGAAAATCTATTAAAGATGCTTTAATGTATGGATATACTATTGATCTTAAATGGGGTAACCTTACATGCCACCTCCTCCTCCGGAAACTCCTTCTCCCACCCTCTGCAGGAAAAGTGTACTTTACTTCTGGATACCCAGCCATGTTGGCATCCCTGGCAATGACAGGGCTGATGCAGCCGCTAAGCTTGCCCTCAACCTCCTCCCTACCCCTTTTTCCAAAACCCTCTCTGACATCAAATCGCTTATCGCTTTCCATGTTCGTGACCGCTGGCCATTCTCATGGAACTCCCAAATTGATAACAAACTTCATGTCATCCAGCCCACAATTCCGATCAAATCCACCATCAACAACCTCTCTCGTATCGACAATGTCCATATTACCTGTCTTAAAATTGGTCACACCCACCTCACTCACTCCCACCTCCTTATTGGCTCCCCCCAACCCCTCTGAAACAATTGCCACTGCATCTTCACTATCCATCACGTTCTCCTTGCTTGCCCCCTGTACAACCTTCTCAGAGCTTACCTCGCTCCCCACAACTCAATTGCTGAGTTCTTCCAGAAAAATCCCCCGGATGAAATTATCTCCTTCCTGCATCATGCTTCCCTCTACAACCATATTTAATTCTCCTCTTCCACCCCCTCTTTATTTTGTTTTTTCTTCACCCATGCACCTCCTCTCTCTATCACAGCTTTCTGACTTTTGTTCTTGAATTTCTTTTATTTCCCCCCTGTTTCCTTTCCTTCCTACCTCTAGAATGATCTGACCTCTCAGGCACAATTTGACCCTTGTTGCCGTGGTGCCGTTAAGCCCTCATCAAACAAACAAACAAACCTATTGATTACTCATTCATTAGTAAAGGCACAGTTTAAAAATTGACCTGCAATTTTGAAGGAACAAATTAACCACATCATTCCACAAGATTAACTTTGCATCATAACATTGAGGTATAAATATTTCTATGCTAATAGTTCACTTTACCTTTCCCCAGCAGCAAAGAGAAACAATGCCAGATTGATCACAGTTACTACTTATATTACCGAGGATTGCCATTATAATCAGATGTATGTCACTAAAAAAACCATGTAACACCAGTGGGAGTAGTTGTTATCTTGAAGGAGCCTTGGAGAGGTGAAACTGTATACAGTTTTGTGGTTTGGGAAACAAAGAAATTTACTTCAAGTTATACCTTACCTTCCATGCTATAATATGCAATCTGGTCACACGACCTGATTCTAACGCACTTCTAACCGAACCTAAAAACGCAGTAACCAGCCAAGCCCTGACCTCCATAATACCTCTGTACCACCTCACTCTTTTTCAGCGTTTGTTTCACAACATCGCTGAAAACTGGTCACTATATTTTATTTTTAATTAACCTTTCTAACTCTTTTCTCTTGGCAGCTTCTACCTGAAGGGTTTTTACGCTGCCCGTTCTCATCTGGCTCGCCTTTTCAAGTCTTCGAGAGAAGGGTGAGATAGCCATGGGTCCGAGATTTCTTGGCCGACCTACGACTTTACCCGTGTAGCCTACACTTAGGATAGCGGGTTTTTGTCTCCATTCGTACATAGCGAGTGGCTAGTTCGAGAGCGTCCTACTCTCGTGGTGGGTGTTTTAGGTCCTAGAGCACAGGTTGTGCCTGTCTAGGGACCTCTCGCCCGGGAATTAGTCTTTTTCTCCCTTAGCCCCACCCGCCTCGAGGTGACCCTAGCGTTATACTATGTATAGTGTTTAACACGTTAGGATATTTCAGTACACCTTCTCGTATGCATTAGGCCAATTTCCTTTTTTCGATTTTTGGCGCATGTGCATTGGGTCTTAGTCACCGCTGGGTAAATGTGGGTTAAGCCCTGTAACAACTCTAGGGAGCTACAGTTGTTACTAGCGAGCTTATTTTCGTTTTCACGTTAACAGCATATGAATATTTTTATTTTTTCTCACACAGTTTGGAGATAAAATATTTAATTTTCAGGATTGAACTTGGGGTGTCGGAGAGACCGTGGGTGGAGTCTCTCCGACGACCTAATTACAGGAAAATAATCTTTCCTTTTTATCTTTACAGACCTCAAGTACACAGTGGTTGGTGTTTCCCACGCTACCCCGGCGCTAGTAAAGTTGGATCGTTTTCTCGGGTTTCTAAAGTTTTTCAGATAGAAAATTTTTGGTTTTAAATTTTTTCTGTTAAAGCAAGTGTTGTTGTTCTGTTTAGAATGCTATGCCTCGTCTCTCTTTAGCGTGTCCGTAAGATCATAGTTACTTTGCCGTGTTTAGGTTTGTGCGCTTGGACTTACGTTCTTCTCTTAAGAAATTTATTTTTCAGTAAAAAATTTTTCTGTTTAAGAGAGTTTTGGTGTTCTGTTTAGACTGCTAGGCCTCGTCTCTCTTTAGCGTGTCCGTAAGATCATACTTACTTTGCCGTATTTGTGTATGTACGCATGGATATATGTTCTTCTCTTTTCAGATATATAAAAGAGATCCACTGAGAAGGTTACGCTCTTAGAGGCGTTGCGCCTAGAACGGTAAGAGAGAGAGATATCCTCTTAGGGGCGTTAACGACGTCGCCTAAGTTGTAAACACGGTTCCAAGCGGTTCCATTGGACAGTCCCTGTCGACTCCACAACCCTTGTAACGCTGCGCGCGGTTGTTGTGAGTTGGGGACAGTTCCATAAGGTTCGGGAGTCCATACGGTTCCGCGGCCCGTAAAAAGTTACGGGCGAACGGTTCCATTGGGCGGTTCCGTAACGGTAAGTGAGAGAGAGAGAGAACCTCTTAGGGGCGTTAACGAGCGTCGCCGCTAAGTTGTAAACACGGTTCCATTGGACAGTCCCTGTCGACTCCACAACCCTTGTAACGTTGAACGCCGGTTGTTGTGAGTTCGGGGCGGTTCCATAAGGTTCGAGGAGTCCATACGGTTCCGCGGCCCGTTGTTACGGGCGAACGTTCCATTGGGCGGTTCCGTGAAGTCCATAAGGTTCGCGGCCCGTTGTTACGGGCGAACGGTTCCATTGGGCGGTTCCATACGGATTCCGCGGCCCGTTATTCACGGGGGCAGTTTCATTGGGCGGTTCCGCGGCCCGTTATTACGGGGGCGGTTCCATTGGGCGGTTCCATACGGTTCCGCGGCCCGTTATTCGGGCGAACGGTTCCATTGGGCGGTTCTATACGGTTCCGCGGCCCGTTATTCTGGGCGGGCGGTTCCATTGGGCGGTTCCAGCGGCCCGTTGTTACTGGGCGGGCGGTTCCATTGGGCGTTCCGCGGCCCGTTATTCGGGCGCCGGTTCCATACGGTTCCGTTGGACCATCCCTGACGGTTCCGCAGCCCTATGTGCGGGCATTGTGCGGTTCGGGACGGATCCATACGGTTCCGGGATCCATACGGTTCCAGCGGCCCGTTATTACGGGCGGGCGGTTCCGTGGTCCATACGGTTCCAGCGGCCCGTTGTTGCGGGCGGGCGGTTCCATTGGGCGGTTCCGTGATCCATACGGTTCCGCGGCCTGTTATTCTGGGCGGGCGGTTCCGCGCCCGTTATTCTGGGGCGGGCGGTTCCATACGGTTCCAGCGGCCCGTTGTTACGGGCGGACGGTTCCATTCGGCGGTTCCGCGGCCCGTGTTTACACGGGTCCGTATTTAACGGGTTCCGCGTTACATCGTGCGGTTTAATCGATTATACGCCCACTAGCTCGTGGTCAGGTGACAGGTGACATTCTTGACAAGAAGTATAGCATTGACAGTTATTTTTCTTCTTGGTCCTGTAGCCATTAGCTCGCAGTTCCACGGCTCGTGTGAACGCAATTAAGACTGTCTCGTTGAACGTTACAAGTTCCGTATTTATTTTCACCAGTATCATGGACATGAAGGACAGGTCCCCGAGTGTCGATGTTTTACACACCCAGGATGTCTCGTGATGCGTGGCGTGCAACGCTTCTTTAAATTACGCTCGGTGACATCCATCTCACGTGTTACGCGTGCAGATTATGCTGCGAGTCAAATCCCGTACTCTTTGCAGCGATTGGGATCTAGCGGCGTGGTCGGAGCACAGACTCCACCGCGACCGGTACTTTCAAAGAGCGGCGGAGAAAGTGGAGAAGCGGCGGTCTGAGAGGCCCTCTTCGTCTCCCCCCGCCACCCAGGTCCAAAGCCAGGGAGGCGGGGCCGCCGCCCACTCCTGGCGGGCGCCTCTTGAAAGACGTACACCGCGGTTCATCGGAAGTATAGCATTGAGACAGCTATTTTTCTTCTTGGTCCCGTAGCCAACGGCTACGACAGTTATCTGGTTCCACGGCCCATGTTTACGGGTCCGTGCGTTCCACGGTCCGTGTTTCTGGGTCCGTGCACGCCATTGGGCGGTTCCGCGGCCCGTATTTACGGTCCGTGCGGTTCCATACGAGTCCACGGTCCGCGTTCACGGGTCCTTCGCTTCCATTGGGCGGCTCCAGTGAGCGGAACTTATCTCTAATGGGATAACGTTACACACTGTGCGGTTCGCCCGGTTATACCCACTAGCTACTACGCTCGTGGTCAGGTGACAGATGACTTTCTTTACAAGAAGTATAGCATCAGGACAGCTATTTTCTTCTTGGTCCCGTAGCCATTAGCTACGCAGTTCCACGACTTCGTGTGAACGCAATTAAGATTGTCTGCGTTGAACATTACCGTTCCGTAATTATTTTCACCAGTATCATGGACATGGAGGACAGGTCCTCGGCGTCGATGCTCTACACACCCTTGATGACCCGGCATAGCGTGATAACGCTTCTTTGCTTTACGCTCGGTCACATCCATCTCACGCGTTACGGCGTGCAGATTATGCTGCGAGTCCATTCGTGGTACTCTTTGCAGCGATTGGGTTCCAGCGGCGTGGTCGAGCACAGACTCCACCGCGACGGTATTTTTTAAGGTGCGACCGAGAGCGCCGCGGCTCCGGTGTTCGGATGCGTGCGGCTCCGTAGTTTTGTAACGGGATATCGTACACGTGCGATTTACCCGGATATGCACCCGCTAGCTACGAGCTATGTGGCCAGGTGACAAGTGATAATCTTCACAAGTAGTATAGCGCCGTGAGAGCTATTCTATTCATGGTTCCGTGGCCATTAGCTACGCAGTTCCACGATCATGTGAACACCATTTATACGATTATCCGCGTTGAACGTTACATTTCCGCAATTACTTTCACCAGTATCGTGAGGCACGGAGGACAGGCCTCCGTCGCGTCGATGCGTTACGCACCTCAGAGGTCCCGCTTTGCATAGCGTGCAAACGCTTCTCTGACCGTGCGGGCCTGTACGACCGGAGTTTTTGCAACGGGATAACGTACACTGCGATGAACCCCGGTTGAGTTCGCTAGCTAGGAAGCTGCTTGGTCATAGCTACGCTGTCCCACGGCCGTGTGAACTGCCTCTGTAGGATTTTCCGCGTTGAACGTCACAGTTCCGCGATGTTTTGCGCCTATATCATCGACCGCGACGGGCAGGTCCCTGAGTGTCGGTGCGTTCTGCGCCTTGACTGTCCTGCGGTGCGTCGCATGTAAACGCTTCTTAGGTTGCGCTTTGGTGTTATCGACTTGTTCAAACCCGTGTACACCGCTGTGGTCCTCGGTTCAGCGATGGGACCGGTCGGCCAACAAGAGGGCGCCCTCACGGGTCTTCGTGAGTTAGTCCCCTTTTTACGGCTAGTTGTAGAGCCATTGGATTCCTTGCACGGGTCCATTAGGGTCCGTCGGCTCGATCGGTTCCATACGGCCCCACGGCTTGTTTTACGGGTCCGTAACACAACTTGGCGGCTCCGTCCGGGGCATGGGATGACGTTTGGGTCTGTAGTGCTGCTTAGTTCTACAGCAAGGTAACGTACAACGTCGTCACACCCGTTAGTTTCGAGATCCCCGTCCGTGTGAGCTGACTTGGTGAGATTTTCGCGTTGAACGCCACGGTTCCGCATAGTTTTTCACCAGTTCATGGACACGAGGGCGAGTCCCGTTTGTCGATGCGTCACGCTCCCAGGATGCGTCGCGTGTTAGCGCTTGCTCGGGTTTGAGGCCTAGCGCTCGGGTGATAAGATTTCCTTCTTTACGGGAGGCATACCATCACGAGCTATTCCCTCCGTGTTACGTAGTTCCACGACCGTTCAAACTACTCTGAATGTGATTCTTGCGTCGAGCGAGACCCTCGGCTCACATTCTACAGATATTAACGCGGTTTCGTAAGCGTCACGATAAACCCGGTATCGGAACCGGGATATTGCGACCGTTAGCGGCGTGTTGCAGTGTTCGCGGTCGTCTTTCTTGCTGGGGCGTTTTTAGCGTTCGGCGGCAGTCCCCACGCCAGCGTAGCCGCCCGGCCGCGGCTCCGTAGTGATTTTATACAAACGGAGTTAACGGCCTATACCAGCGGCGCGGCTGTGTGGTAGAGGACCAGTAGCCATGAACTACTGCGTTCGCGGCCGTTTCTCTTACCGGGACACGTACTGAGTACGGCGGTCGTCCCCTCTTCCCCACGCAGCTACGGTTTCAGAGCTCCGTGATGGAACAAACTCAGTTTACGACTCGTATAGCTTGCGTGGCGTGAACTCCTCCGTATTTCTTACGGCCTCAGTTTATATATATTTTACCTATTCTCAACGGAACGCCAGCGTACTGTGTACTTCTTCCCTACGCGTCCGCCACTTACTCGGTGGCCCTGTGGTGAATGGAGGTATAATGAGATAACGACTCACGTTACAGGTGTAGTGCGTTCACGCTATCGTGGACCTAGGCGGTCCTTTGGTACTGATCGCTACCGTTCGGGACACGCATCCAGTACCAGTTGTCCCCTCGCGTAGCCACGAGCTTTTTGCTCCGTGGTGCACAGCGACATCGTTAGCGGTGAACTCGTGGTTTTTACTTGTCATGCTGACGCCTTTGTAGACCCCATAACGGATCTATTATACTTAACGGGTTGCGTGCTTTGTATGCGTAAGTCCCCAGTAGCCACGCCGCTTTTCCGCTCCGTGGTGCAGGGTGTTTAACGTCCGTGTAGTATACACAGGGCGTCACCTCTTCGTGATTTCTACCCCAGTGTTGGGGTTTATGACTCATACGGTTGACGTGTACGTTACCCCTACTTGTCAATATTACCTCCATGAAGGATATTTTTCTTGACCATAGGTGGCCTTTTGGTAGACAACCTTACGTTTGGGGTAGCTATTACCAACAACGGCACGTATGGTTCCTTCCATACTTTAACACCTTACAGCTGCTTCCTTGCGGTTTTACGGCCTGTTACTTAACTGCCCGTACAGACATACGGTATTCGTTTTCTCGCGCCCGTAGCGTAGGCTCCGCGGTTTCAAGGTTGTTACTATACGTGATACGTTAACACTTTCTCCAGTCAACTTCTTAGACAAGTTTCGCTGTTGATAGGCGTGGCCTGGAGCTACGCGGTCCCGAACTGCTACGGTTTTCACCCGTCAGATATCACCGTCGGTGCCGGCGGGGCTTCTTGATCAAGGTCGGGGCACTTTTCTTGTGACCCCTTCTGTCGGAAACTTGGGGGGCCTTGACCCTTTTTCGTCTCGGCGCAGGGGCCGAACTTTGGCTGCTCGAGACCTTGCAGGCTTCACGTCGAGCCTCGGGTCAGGGGCGATTTTTGTCATAGTTCCGTCATGAGCTCTGGGATACCTTGCAGCTATCCACCAGGGTTTTTCGGTGGGGTCTACGGTCTTTGACTCGCGACCACTGGTGAGTTCTGGGAGATCTCTTCGTAGTGTGTCATGTGACATTTTCCTCCGATAGATCATCCAGTGGCTTTCTGTTAAAGTAGTCTGAACTGTTCATAGAACGGCCGCGTATGCACTCGGGTTCGGGGCATAACCTCTTTTCACGGGATCTCGTGCGGCGTTTCGAAACCGCTTTTTGCGGTTTTTCTCTTGTTTTTGGTCTGACTCACTTTTCGACGTTCGTGTTCCCCGCTAACTTTAGCTCTTACGCGGTTATGCGCTAACGAATTTTCCCTTGTCGGGATTTCTTCAATTCGTTTTCATTGGTACACGCCGTTCCCAATCGTAGTTTCCTCGCCGGTTCTGTCTCGTGGACGAATCCGTGTGGCTTGTGGCGTTTTTGTGGACACTTTGCTGTAATTGTGTCCAAACGCTCTTCCGGTTGGCTTGTTTTTCTGGGCTTTACGCTCAGGTTCTTTCGAGGTTTGCCTCCGTTACTGTCAACGAATGGTGCCTTGTTCGGTTTGACTGTACCTCGCCGTGGTTTCCTATGTTTTAGTTCCTCCCACTCTTGAGGTCTTTCATCCTTCCGAGGTGAAGGAATTTCGCCCTTTAAACGGGATTCGGTTCGTGTGAGTTTTCGTACCAGCCAAAAACAACAAAAAATGTGCGGCGATCTGAACTCCCTTCCTTCCTATCCTCGGTTGCAATCTGATTGCATATTATAGCATGGAAGGTAAGGTATAACTTGAAGTAAATTTACCCGCTAAGCGTGGCGGGGATATTTACTGAGTTATACTTACCTTCCATGCATCCACTCCGCCTCCCCTCTCGTTCAGGCCTCGGTGGAATGTTGAGTGAGGTGGTACAGAGGTATTATGGAGGTCAGGGCTTGGCTGGTTACTGCGTTTTTTAGGTTCGGTTAGAAGTGCGTTAGAATCAGGTCGTGTGACCAGATTGCATATTATAGCATGGAAGGTAAGTATAACTCTCGTAAATATCCCCGCTACGCTTAGCGGGGTAAATATATAACTTTTTCTTCGACTGGCCCTGCTCCATTCTAGGGCAGGTTAAGATGTTCCTGGTTTTAAGCAGAGCCATTTCTAATGATTTACATCCTGGGTTGGGTCATACCAAAGACTTAAAGAAAAGTGACACCGGCTGCTTGTTTGTCTGGCGCTTAAGATTTAGTGGACATTGATAATTTCATGTGTTTAGTTGCGCTGTTGTGGTTACACCATTGTGTAGCATTCAACAAATTGATCAGAATTTTACTTGTCCGCCGGGCAGCAACAGCTTTATTTTTAGTTGCCCGGTCATAACAAACCACTTGCCCAGCCACAACAAGCCACTTGCCCGGCCATAACAAGCCACTTGCCCGACCTTAACAAGCCACTTGCCCGACCTTAACAAGCCACTTGCCCGGCCATAACAAGCCACTTGCCCGGCCATAACCAGCCACTTGCCCGGCCACAACAAGCCCCTTGCTCGGCCATAACAAGCCACTTGCTCGGCCATAACAAGCCACTTGCCCGGCCAGCCATAACAAACCACTTGCCCGGCCATAACAAGACACTTGCCCGGCCATAACAAGCCACTTGCCCGGCCATGACAAGCCACTTGCTCGGCCATAACAAGCCACTTGCTCGGCCATAGCAAGCCACTTGCCCGGCCATAACAAGCCACTTGCTCGGCCATAACAAGCTACTTGCCAGGCCATAACAAGCCCGGCCATAACAAGCCCGGCCATAACAAGCCTCTTGCCCGGCCATAACAAGCCCGGCCATAACAAGCCTCTTGCCCGGCCATAACAAGCCTCTTGCCCGGCCATAACAAGCCTCTTGCCCGGCCATAACAAGCCTTTTGCCCGGCCATAACAAGCCTTTTGCCCACCTATAACAAGCCACTTGCCGCCATAACAAGCCACTTGCCCGCCATAACAAGCCACTTGCCCGCCATAACAAGCCACTTGCCCGCCATAACATGCCACTTGCCCGCCATAACAAGCCACTTGCCCGCCATAACAAGCCACTTGCCCGCCATAACAAGCCTCTCGCCCGGCCATAACAAGAGTTTTGCCCAGCCATAACAAGCCACTTGCCGGCCATAACAAGCCACTTGCCCGGCCATAACAAGCCACTTGCCCGCCATAACAAGCCACTTGCCAGGCCATAACAAGCCACTTGCCCGGCCATAACAAGCCACTTGCCCGCCATAACAAGCCACGTGCCCGGCCATAACAAGCCACTTGCCCGCCATAACAAGCCACTTGCCCGCCATAACAAGCCACTTGCCCGCCATAACAAGCCACTTGCCCGCCATAACAAGCCACTTGCCCGCCATAACAAGCCACGTGCCCGCCATAACAACCAACGTGCCCGCCATAACAACCAACGTGCCCGGCCATAACAACCAACGTGCCCGGCCATAACAAGCCACGTGCCCGGCCATAACAAGCCACTTGCCCGCCATAACAAGCCACTTGCCCGCCATAACAAGCCACGTGCCCGCCATAACAACCAACGTGCCCGCCATAACAACCAACGTGCCCGCCATAACAACCAACGCGTGCCCGCCATAACAACCAACGTGCCCGCCATAACAACCAACGTGCCCGCCATAACAACCAACGCGTGCCCGCCATAACAAGCCACGTGCCCGCCATAACAAGCCACGTGCCCGCCATAACAAGCCACGTGCCCGCCATAACAAGCCACTTGCCCGGCCATAACAAGCCACGTGCCCGGCCATAACAAGCAACTTGCCCGCCATAACAAGCCACTTGCCCGCCATAACAAGCCACTTGCCCGCCATAACAAGCCACTTGCCCGGCCATAACAAGCCACTTGCCCGGCCATAACAAGCCACTTGCCCGGCCATAACAAGCCACTTGCCCGGCCATAACAAGCCACTTGCCCGGCCATAACAAGCCACTTGCCCGGCCATAACAAGCCACTTGCCCGGCCATAACAAGCCACTTGCCCGGCCATAACAAGCCACTTGCCCGCCATAACAAGCCACTTGCCCGCCATAACAAGCCACTTGCCCGGCCATAGCAAGCCACTTGCCCGGCCATAGCAAGCCACTTGCCCGGCCATAGCAAGCCACTTGCTCGGCCATAACAAGCCACTTGCTCGTAAATATGAGTAGAAATTCTGGTATATATACTAATGTTAGGCTCATTAAACATTTTGCTCCCTCTTAATATCCGCAAATGGGACGCTACATGCACTAGTTATTTTAGTACTTCTCAATCTCCCCCTGTTTACTCTTCTTCCTACCTCTGGAATGATCTAACCTCTCAGGCACAATTTGACCCTTGCTGTTGTGGTGCCATTAAACTCTCATCAAACAAACCAACAGTTATATGTGTCTTACTGAACATCAAATATTCCATGAAATTGTAATTACGTATTTATTTACATTTCTCTTGGACGGATTCTTAACCTCCTCCCTTCCCCTTTTCCCAAAACCCTCTCTGACATCAAACCGCTTATCGCTTCTCTTGTTCGTGACCGCTGGCAAACCTTATGGAACTTCCAAATTGATAACAAAGTCCATGTCATCCAGCCCACAATCCCGATCAAATCCACCATCAACAACCTTTCTCGTATCGACAACGTTCATATTACCCGTCTTAGAATTGGTCATACCCACCTCACTCACTCCCACCTCCTCATTGGTTCCCCCCAACCCCTCTGTAGCAATTGCCACTGCATCCTCACAATCCAACACGTTCTCCTTGCTTGCCCCCTGTACAACCTTCCCAGAGTTTCCCTCGCTCCCCACAACTCAATTGCTGAGTTCTTCCAGAAAAATCCTCCAGATAAAATAATCTCCTTCCTTCAGCATGCATCCCTCTACAACCATATTCAATTCTCCTCTTCCACCCCCTCTCTACTTTGTTTTTGTTTTACCCATGCACCTCCTCTCTCGATCACAGCTTTCTGGCTTTTGTTCTTGAATTTCTCTCATTCTCCCCCTGTTTCCTTTCCTTACTACCTCTAAAATGATCTGACCTCTCAGGCACAATTTGACCTTCGTTGTCGTGGTGCCGTTAAGACCTCATCAAACAAACAAACATCAATGAGTCACCTACCGAACTGTGTTTCTTTTTTTCCTTAATGACTGTATGCTATATATGTGTATGATACTGTTACCACTAGACAACGTATGTACAATGTTGCAATATAGTTTGGTTTTGAAGAAACTTGCAGAAAGTTAGCTGGAACAAGTTATGAATATGCATTATCAAGAGATCTTAGAAGACTTGTGATTGGCTCAATGGCTTATAGTATAAGTTCAGTTACGTTAGCACTACTTACATGGCACAGTACTGTGATCTGGCCAGGCATTTCGCTCAAGCTGTCAAGGGAGTGAAATCCCGTATGTCATATGTGTGTACGTACGTACAATTCTTACACATGTCGTATTCTTTACATGAAAGGTTATTCAAACCGTTCTGGATTATCCCAGCTGTAAGTCATATTTTGACTATTTTTACGATTATTTTTTGAATTTCTTGTAAAGTACAGACCATGTAACATGTTGTATAACCTGTTTCAATTTTTCTTTAAGGGCTGTTTTGGGTAGAATAAATTGTTGCCCGACAGGCAAGTTGTTTTGAAATTGAGCTTTCCCTGACAAATTTTTTGGTTGGCCTGGGCGTCTCTACAGGCGATTTGTTAAACGCTGCCATTGTGATTGCTCTGTGGAATTGTTCGCCCACCATAGTATGTGGGGACTTGGGTTTTCTGTTTTTTGACAATTGACTATTGCAAGCATGTTGTAAGCATTATGGTACTTTGGTGAATAGCTCATCAAAATACTGGTGATTACTATTAATTTAATTTTTCTCTCATGTTTCACAGTTCCTTACGCATTTGATGAACCCATCGTGTCAAACCTTGTGGAATGTGAAGTCAAGGATGGGACCAAAGGCGTGTACAATCTCAGCAAATTGGAAATTCAGTCAAACTTGGAGTACGAGAATTACATTTACATTGCAATGTCGGAGACCTTTGAGAGGTAATCATCGTAACATTCTTTCACGATATTTTGAAGAAATGCAATCATTCATAGACTTAAAAGATTGATAGAGTTCAAGATTTAAAAGAGATTTTAATTTTGGATAGCACATTCTTTGAATTTGAGAAATAGATATCCCTTTTAGTGTCAGACTTTTATGATTTTTCAATACATGCTATGTTTGTGATGTATGACGGGGTGGACAGTCCATCTAGACTAGTTTATGACCTTAAGCCATCGATTGCAGCAGTAGGTTACTCAATGGGCAGTTGTTCTGCCTTAACCCATCGATTGCAGCAGTAGGTTACTCAAAGGGCAGTTGGTTTACCTTAACCCATCGATTGCAGCAGTAGATTACTCAATGGGCAGTTGTTCTGCCTTAACCTATCGATTGCAGCAGTAGGTTACTCAAAGGGCAGTTTTACCTTAACCCATCGATTGCAGCAGTAGGTTACTTAAAAGGCAGTTGGTCTACCTTAGCTCATCGATTGCAGCAGTAGGTTACTCAATGGGCAGTTGTTCTGCCTTAACCCATCGATTGCAGCAGTAGGTTACTCAACGGGCAGTTGGTCTACCTTAACCCATCGATTGCAGTAGTAGGTTACTCAATGGGCAGTTGTTCTGCCTTAACCCATCGATTGCAGCAGTAGGTTACTCAAAGGGCAGTTGGTCTACCTTAACCCATCGATTGCAGTAGTAGGTTACTCAATGGGCAGTTGTTCTGCCTTAACCCATC
Source organism: Chiridota heheva (assembly GCA_020152595.1). Taxonomy (NCBI): domain Eukaryota; kingdom Metazoa; phylum Echinodermata; class Holothuroidea; order Apodida; family Chiridotidae; genus Chiridota; species Chiridota heheva. Next base: position 147,348 of record JAIGNY010001695.1, on the reverse strand, counting down.
GATTGCAGCAGTAGGTTACTCAACGGGCAGTTGGTCTACCTTAACCCATCGATTGCAGTAGTAGGTTACTCAATGGGCAGTTGTTCTGCCTTAACCCATCGATTGCAGCAGTAGGTTACTCAAAGGGCAGTTGGTCTACCTTAACCCATCGATTGCAGCAGTAGGTTACTCAAAGGGCAGTTGTTCTACCTTAACCCATCGATTGCAGCAGTAGGTTACTCAATGGGCAGTTGTTCTGCCTTAACCCATCGATTGCAGCAGTAGGTTACTCAAAGGGCAGTTGGTCTACCTTAACCCATCGATTGCAGCAGTAGGTTACTCAAAGGGCAGTTGTTCTGCCTTAACCCATCGATTGCAGCAGTAGGTTACTCAAAGGGCAGTTGTTCCAGCAGTGTTTACTCAATGGGCAGTTGTTCTACCTTAACCCATCGATTGCAGCAGTAGGTTATTCAAAGGACAGTTCTACCTTAATCCATCGATTGCAGCAGTAGGTTGCAAATGGATAGCTTTTATAATTCCAATAGTGAAAGGGAAACATTTCACCTTAACCTTTTACTTGCAACAACATTTTGCATACTGGTAGTTTGTAAAAAAGGTCAAGCTGGATTTCACATTTTTTGCCTTTCTCTTTCAGCTCTGCAGATTCCTTGGAGCCAATCAAGGACTACTTCCTGGGAGGTCAGACCTGGTCATCATCACAGCTAGTCCTGGATGTACTCCACGTCAATTCTCCTGTTGTTTTGAGAAAGAAGGTGAGGAAGTATTTTTGTGTAAAGATAAAATCTTCCTCACCAAATGTTTCACATCTTTCTTGCTAAGATAAACAGACAGGTGCAGTGGCTCAGTGGTTAAGGAGTTTTGCTCATATGTGAATACTAATGGGCTTGATCCTGTCACAAGGCCCGCATTGTGAACAAGACATTTCACTCTGCTTGCTTGCCCCCTGTACAACCTTCCCAAAGCTTCTCTCGCTCCCCACAACTCAATTGCAGAGTTCTTCCAGGAAAACCCTCTGGATAAAATTATCTCCTTCCTTCACCATGCTTCCCTCTACAACCATATTTAATCCTCCTCTTCCACCCCCTCCCCCTCTCTCTACTTTTTTTCTTCACCCATGCACCTCTCTCGATCCCAGCTTCCTGGCTTTTAGTTTCCGTGTTTCTCTCAGTTTCCCCCCTATTTTCTTTTCTTCCTACCTCTGGAATGATCTAACCTCTCAGGCACAATTTGACCCTTGTTGTCGTGGTGTCGTTAATCCCTCAATAAACAAACATGCAAACAAACCGGCCTGATGGGCCTTCATGGCTTTAGTATGGATTTAACTTTAACAGGTACGGGGACTATCAAAATTGATTTATTTGTTGTCGTTTTGATGGTTTGGTTAACTAAATATTGTTTCTTTCTGTCCATAAACATTTAGAAGCCATTTGGCATAGCCTGGCTTTGAGGAGAGTGGTAGGCATGATGAATATCTCTGGCTATACATTTTCAGTCTATTGCACCCAAGCTCACCAGAGTGTTTATAAAACATCCTGTTAGAATTCCGAATGAATCCTCATTCCCACATTACATGCATTTGAAAATTTTGTGACCAAATAAACATAAACAGATGTATCAAAATTTATCTACCATTTTGTAACATGTTTTACCCCTTCACTCACACTCCTTGGTAATTTGATGTTGCATTTTAGTGGTGGATTCCATTTTTCATGAAACAGACATAACCAAATGATCCTTTCCACTGGTCAATTGGTCATGAAGTGTGAATCTATGCCAATCAAATGTGACAAGGGCAAAACTGATGTGACATTCTCTGTAAAAGGTTGAGACATTTACGTGAAAAATTTGAAATTGTATGGCGTGACATCAATCATTACTCCATTCTCTGGAATAGACTTTTTCACAATTTTTCATTAACCTCTTTCTTTACCTCTGTTGTTTAAATACACCATGCGTGGGCAGGATTTGCTGACCGAAAGTGGGGGCAAAGTCAAATGTGGGTGCAAAATCACGCTAAGATGCGAAAAATCACCGTACAATATATACAAATTCTGAGAAAAAAAGTGGGTGGAAGGGGGAGGGGGGGGCAAGAGCCCCTTCCCCTTGAATCCTGCCTATGACACCATTTGTATATTTTGATATCATTTTACCACTCTGGCACTATTGGAGTTTTGCTGTCAACATCCTGACAGGTCACATCAGTCAATCAATCAATCCCATAATCAAGTAATCAATATTAGCACTCTGTAGTGTGCATCCCTCTGCCCCACTTGCAGTTCCAACTTGCCTAGAATAATTGTAGAGTTTATTCGATCCCCATACCCACTATAATCTACCTCAGAAATCTTAGGCCTATCAAGATTCATCCCAAAATATTGATCTGTAATGATCATTTGCATTCTGAACACTTGAAGATTATCTTCTGACTGATTCCTTACAAGGTTATATCAGTTTTCAGTTTCATTTAGACTAAGCATTCATTGTTTGAATTCCTTTTAGTTAAGATTCTTTGTTGACTTCTCGGACTGGAGGGTTCACCCTTCACTCTACGGGAGTAACCATTTTCCCATCCTCATCTCCACCCCAACTTCTTTATCTCACCTCTTCCCAACCAACTGGAGATGCCAGCATGCAGACTGGGGCTTCTACTTCACTTTGTGCAATGTCTCCATCACTAATGACATTCTCTTCTCCAATCATCCTGTCTCGCTCTTCACCTCCAAACTCTTGGAGGTTGCCAATTACACTATCCCCACTTCCACCTTCACCCCACAGAACTTCAAATCCTGGTTCACCACCGACTGTAAAAAAGCCATCTCCCTCAAAAACAAAGCCCTCCGTCTCTTCAAAACCCACCCATACCTCAGAACCTTGACAACTTTCGCATTCTTAGAGCCAAAGCCAGGATGACCATTAAACTCTGCAGCAAAAAAAGTCTTCTGGGAAACCTATGTCTCGTCCCTGGATCTCTAGACCGCACCCTCCAAGGTCTGGAATATGATCCGAAACTTCAAAAGGAAAAGCTCCTCCAACAACATCCTCTCACCTCATCCACAACAACACCAAAATCACCAACCTCAAAGACATCACCAACTGCCTGGCCTCCACGTTTGCCAATACCTCCTCAAATGACAATCTTTTTCACTCCTTCCGCAAACATAAAATCGAGGCCGAAAAGAATCCTCTTAACTTCCAGTCCAACATTCAGAAAACTACAATCTCCCCTTCACCTTCTTTGAGCTCTCGTCCGCATTCAAAAAATCTGGGTCCTCTCAAGTTCTGATGGCATCCACTACAATCTACTCAAAAATCCCCTCAAGATTTACAATTATCTGTGGTCCTCAAATTCTTTCCCCATTACTTGGAGAGAGGCCATCATCACCCCAATCCCCAAAACTAACAAAGATAGATCCAACCTAAAAAACTACAGACCCATTGCTCTTACCTCCTGCCTCTGTAAGATCATGGAACGTATGGTCAAGTACAGACTCTGCTGGTACCTGGAGAGGAACTCAATCCTCTACCCCACTCAAACTGGCTTCAGAAGAAAAAAACAGCCTGGACCACGTCCTCAAACTCGACACCTTCATCCGTGAAGCCTTCATCAGAAATCATCACGCCATCTTTATCTTCTTCGACCTTGAAAAAGCCTTCGACACTATGTGGTGGTATGGTGTCCTCAAGGATCTCCACTCCTCTGGTCTCAGAGGCTCCCTCCCCACCTTCATCTAGAACTTCCTCCACTCCCGCCACTTCTGAATATGCATTGGTAAGATCTACTCCCAAAGGTACACCCAACACCTGGGTATCCCCCAAGGCAGCATCCTCTCCCTCACTCTCTTTATCCTCAAAATTAGCAGCATCACCAAAACTCTCACCCCCAACATCAAAAGCTCTCTCTATGAAGACGATTTCACTATCTACTCATCCTCTCCATGCTTCCATACTCTCCAAAAACACCTACAACACTGTTTGGATAGTCTGGCTCACTAGAGCGACTCTAACAGTTTCAACTTCTCAAAAGACAAAACTGTTCTCATCCATTTTAACAACAGCAACTCCTTCTCTCTCCACCCCAATCTCCGCCTCAAAGATTCCATAATCCCCAGTAAAGACAATTCTCTCTTCCTCGGAATCACTCTCGACTCCAAACTTTCCTATCTTCCCCAGAGCAATTCTCTCTAAGCAAAATGCCACAAAATCCTATCTCCTCAAGGTCCTCTCAAGCGCTGACTGGGGAGCAAGTCGGCCCACTCTGCTCACCTTATACTGCTGCCTCCTCAGATCCAGGCTGGACTATGGCAATTTCATATTCGCCTCCGCCTGTAAATTTTACTTGAAACACCTGGAGGTCACTGAGAACACTGCCCTAAGGCTTTGCTTTGGCGCCACTCACACTTCCCCTATCACCAGTCTCCACGTCGAGGCCAATGAACTCCCCTTCGACCTCCCTTGCACGAAGGCCGGCTTCTCCTTTGCTCTCCGCATCCTCACTGATCCACGTAACCCTTGCTTCCATTCCATCCATTCTCCCGCCTTCACCAACCTCTTCAATTTCAACAAACGCATCCTCCCACCTTTCGGGATTCGGATGCACTCCCACTTCGCAAAAGCCAACATTAGCATTTTCTTGATCGCCAGATACACCATCCCACCTACACCCATTTGGACTATTCACCCCCCCCCCCCCTCCTCTCCTCCTCAAGGTGTAACTTTACTCCTTTATGAAAGCTCTTCACAACCCAGCCTTCTTCCACTCCAAATACTGCCAACTCAGTAGACATTTCCACGACTACTCCTTCCTCTTCACACACGAGAAGGCTCTTCTGCAGCCTCCTCTGCCTGTCCCGGTCTCACCCTCTCCTTAAGTTTACCCGATGGCACCTCTATCTACTCTGCCGAGCCGAAAGCCATCCTCCTAGCCTTAAACTTCATAGAACTCTCGTTCTGCCCCCGTTTCGTCATCTTCTCTGACTCTAAATCCGTCCTTACTGGCATCCTCAACATGCTTTGGCCCAACCCTCTCATTCTACAAATCCTTAACAAACCCTACACTCTCTCCTCCTTGGAAAGAATATTATCATCTAAATTCCCAGCCATGTCGGCATCCCTGGCAACGAGAGAGCCAATCAGAACCGCCAACAAAGCTCTGTCAAACATCATCTCTCCTTTTTTTCTATTCCACACTCAGACCTCCGTTTCTCCATCTCCAAAGACATAAAAAAACCTGGCAAAACTCCTGGAATCATGAAACAAGTAACAAACTCTACAACATCAAACCCAAAGTCGGGACCAACACCCCTCTGCACAGTCCCAACCGCAGAGAAGACATCATTGTCACCCGCATCCGCCTCAGCCACTCCTCTCTCACTCAACTCCCATCTCTTATCCGGCTCCCCTACCCCTCTCTGCCCCACTTGTAACACTGATCTCTCCATCGAGCATATCTTCCTAACATGCCCCCAAAACCAGAACTCCAGATCTCTTCTGTCCTCGCTATCCTCAATCTCGGACCTTTTCGAAAACAATTCTTCCTCGAACATCAACTTACTCCTCAACAACAACCTCTTCCACCACATTTAACTTCCCCCTTCCCCCTTTCTACACCTAACCTTATGTAGTACTTACCTCCTTTTTTTTTGTGTCTCTTTCTGTTTTTCCCCCTTTTCTCCCTTACAAACCTTCCTTTCCTCACTATCCTAAATCTTACACCATAATTTATTAGCACCCTCTTGGCACATTTGACTCTGACTGTCGTGATGCCGTTAAACATCAACAAACCAAATCAAACCATTAGTGAAGATTTACATTCCATCATTTTCCATTCATGGCAGAAATTAATTGTTTTTAGTACCTTGATAGTAGAGACCACTTAATTTGATATTCAATGAGTCCAGAAAATTGATTGTTGGATTTCTTTTCATGGCATGAATAAATTGTTTATCACATTCCATTGGAAAGTTTAACTGTATCTTGACAAACCTTATCCTATACATCCACATCCCCTCCTTGTCTGCCCTTCCCTTGTATCAATACACCCTAAACAAAATCACATGATCCTTATGTAATAATAACACCACACATCAAATTTAATCCAAATTCTCATGATCAATTAATCAATAAATCCCCCAGTCAGCCAATCAATCAATCCATTGATTATATTTCCTCCTTACAGGAACCAGGAAGGAGAAGCCAGCTGTGGAGAATTACAGAAGATGGCATGCTGCAAAACGAAGCTTTCACCCCTCCCAGGGATCCCAACTCCCCCGGTCGTCATTACAGACAGGGATTGATCCTGGACATCAGCACAACAGGGCCAGTCCTGAATGGATGTAGCACATTGGTCCTCAAGAAGCAAGACCCTGCGAGGGGTCTTACCCAGCGATGGACATTTGAATCGGTAAGAAAAAGATTCCTTGAGAAAATTAAAAAGAAGAAGAGACAAAATTACTTACCATATTCGACGTAATAAGCACCCCCCTTCCCTCTCTAATAAGTGGCCACCCAACATTTTTTGACTGATAACATATCCCAACATCAATATATAATGAATGCTGTTTATATGTCTTTATGTTCCATACCTTTTTTGTACACTAGCCTAAATCCCTGTTGATACGAGGAAAATAAATTTGTGATAAATACTTAGAATAGGGCTATCTTTCCCTTTGTTTCACTGAGTTTGCACTGTATGTAAATCCTGGGCATTGGCATTTGTTAGGAAGAAACTTTGCGCCTGAAAAGTGGTACAGTTGTATTTTTATAGGTGCCCCTGGGTTTACGTCGAATACGGTATGTTTATTTTGAAGGAACATAAATGCAAAGAAGCACACAGCACGTTTTCAGTGTGCCTCTGTCCACACCAACAGCTTCCCCAATCAAAAAGAAACAAATGAGGTAGAGATGATTACATCAAAATATGTTTTTTCATAATTTGAAAGTTAGGCCTAAAAGAATTGGAGAAAACATCGGCAGCATTTCAAGTTTCTTCATTTGTAAAAAAAAAAGAAGAGAAATGTTATTTAAATTTACACAAATATATATCTTTCATACATCAAGAAATTAAATATAGCACAATTACCACAAAATTTACATTCAGCAAATACATTTAAGCTTAAGAAAAGTATTCATAGTGGGAGTATGGAGACACTAAAAAGCTAGATATTTTGATATCTTTCCCTGGCGTGATCGATACGTGCCAGTACAGTACATGCCCGTCCAAAGTACAGCTTCTATTATAGGGCAAATTTCTGGTGTGTGTGTGTGCTGGAGAGAATATAACTTGTATTGGCTGTGATTGGTAGTCAGGGGATGTGTGTGTGTGTGTGTGCTGGAGAGAGTATAACGTGTATTGGCTGTGATTGGTACTCAGGGAATGTGTGTGTGCTAGAGAGAATATAATGTGTATTGGCTGTGATTGGTACTCAGGAGATGTGTGTGTGTGTGCTGGAGAGAATATAACGTGTATCGGCTGTGATTGGTACTCAGGGGATGTGTGTGTGTGCTAGAGAGAATATAACGTGTATTGGCTGTGATTGGTAGTCAGGGGATGTGTGTGTGCTGGAGAGAATATAACGTGTATTGCCTGTGATTGGTACTCAGGGGATGTGTGTGTGCTGGAGAGAATATAACGTGTATTGGCTGTGATTGGTACTCAGGGGATGTGTGTGTGCTGGAGAGAATATAACGTGTATTGGCTGTGATTGGTACTCAGAGAATGTGTGTGTGCTGGAGAGAATATAGCGTGTATTGGCTGTGATTGGTACTCAGGGGAGGTGTGTGTGCTGGAGAGAATATAACGTGTATTGGCTGTGATTGGCATCAGGGGATGTGTGTGTGCTGGAGAGAATATAACATGTATTGGCTGTGATTGGTACTCAGAGAATGTGTGTGTGCTGGAGAGAATATAACGTGTATTGGCTCTGATTGGTACTCAGGGGATGTGTGTGTGCTAGAGAGAATATAACGGTATTGGCTGTGATTGGTACTCAGGGGAGGTGTGTGTGCTGGAGAGAATATAACGTGTATTGGCTGTGATTGGTACTCAGGGGATGTGTGTGTGTGCTAGAGAGAATATAACTTGCATTGGCTGTGATTGGTACTCAGGGGATGTGTGTGTGCTGGAGAGAATATAACGTGTATTGGCTGTGATTGGTACTCAGGGGATGTGTGTGTGCTGGAGAGAATATAACGTGTATTGGCTGTGATTGGTACTCAGAGAATGTGTGTGTGCTGGAGAGAATATAGCGTGTATTGGCTGTGATTGGTACTCAGGGGAGGTGTGTGTGCTGGAGAGAATATAACGTGTATTGGCTGTGATTGGCATCAGGGGATGTGTGTGTGCTGGAGAGAATATAACGTGTATTGGCTGTGATTGGTATTCAGGGGATGTGTGTGTGCTAGAGAGAATATAACGTGTACAGTACTTGCTGTGATTGGTACTCAGGGGATGTGTGTGTGCTGGAGAGAATATAACGTGTATTGGCTGTGATTGGCATCAGGGGATGTGTGTGTGCTGGAGAGAATATAACATGTATTGGCTGTGATTGGTACTCACGGGATGTGTGTGTTCTGGAGAGAATATAACGTGTATTGGCTGTGATTGGCATCAGGGGATGTGTGTGTGCTAGAGAGAATATAACGTGTACAGTACTTGCTGTGATTGGTACTCAGGGGATGTGTGTGTGCTGGAGAGAATATAACGTGTATTGGCTGTGATTGGCATCAGGGGATGTGTGTGTGCTGGAGAGAATATAACATGTATTGGCTGTGATTGGTACTCAGAGAATGTGTGTGTGCTGGAGAGAATATAACGTGTATTGGCTCTGATTGGTACTCAGGGGATGTGTGTGTGCTAGAGAGAATATAACGGTATTGGCTGTGATTGGTACTCAGGGGAGGTGTGTGTGCTGGAGAGAATATAACGTGTATTGGCTGTGATTGGTACTCAGGGGATGTGTGTGTGTGCTAGAGAGAATATAACTTGCATTGGCTGTGATTGGTACTCAGGGGATGTGTGAGTGCTAGAGAGAATATAACGTGTATTGGCTGTGATTGGTACTCAGGGGAGGTGTGTGTGCTGGAGAGAATATAATGTGTATTGGCTGTGATTGGTACTCAGGGGATGTGTGTGTGTGCTAGAGAGAATATAACTTGCATTGGCTGTGATTGGTACTCAGGGGATGTGTGTGTGCTAGAGAGAATATAACGTGTATTGGCTGTGATTGGTACTCAGGGGATGTGTGTGCTGGAGAGAATATAACTTGTATTGGCTGTGATTGGTACTCAGGAATGTGTGTGTGCTAGAGAGAATATAACGGTATTGGCTGTGATTGGTACTCAGGGGAGGTGTGTGCTGGAGAGAATATAACGTGTATTGGCTGTGATTGGTACTCAGGGGATGTGTGTGTGTGCTAGAGAGAATATAACTTGCATTGGCTGTGATTGGTACTCAGGGGATGTGTGTGTGCTAGAGAGAATATAACGTGTATTGGCTGTGATTGGTACTCAGGGGATGTGTGTGTGCTGGAGAGAATATAACTTGTATTGGCTGTGATTGGTACTCAGGGATGTGTGTGTGCTGGAGAGAGTATAACGTGTATTGGCTGTGATTGGTACTCTGGGGATGTGTGTGTGCTAGAGAGAATGTAACGTGTATTGGCTGTGATTGGTAGTCAGGGGATATGTGTGTGTGCTGGAGAGAATATAACGTGTATTGGCTGTGATTGGTACTCAGGGGATGTGTGTGTGTGTGCTAGAGAGAATATAACGTGTTTTGGCTGTGATTGGTAGTCAGGGGATAAGTGTGTGCTGGAGAGAATATAACGTGTATTGGCTGTGATTGGTACTCAGGGAATGTGTGTGTGCTGGAGAGAATATAAAGTGTATTGGCTGTGATTGGTACTCAGGGGATGTGTGTGTGTGCTAGAGAGAATATAACGTGTATTGGCTGTGATTGGTACTCAGGGGAGGTGTGTGTGCTGGAGAGAATATAACGTGTATTGGCTGTGATTGGTACTCAGGGGATGTGTGTGTGCTGGAGAGAATATAACTTGTATTGGCTGTGATTGGTACTCAGGGGATGTGTGTGTGCTAGAGAGAATATAACGTGTATTGCCTGTGATTGGTACTCAGGGGATGTGTGTGTGCTGGAGAGAATATAACGTGTATTGGCTGTGATTGGTACTCAGGGGATGTGTGTGTGCTGGAGAGAATATAACGTGTATTGGCTGTGATTGGTACTCAGGGGATGTGTGTGTGCTGGAGAGAATATAACGTGTATTGGCTGTGATTGGTACTCAGGGGATGTGTGTGTGCTAGAGAGAATATAACGTGTATTGGCTGTGATTGGTACTCAGGGGATGTGTGTGTGCTGGAGAGAATATAACGGTATTGGCTGTGATTGGTACTCAGGGGATGTGTGTGTGCTGGAGAGAATATAACGGTATTGGCTGTGATTGGTACTCAGGGGATGTGTGTGTGCTGGAGAGAATATAACGTGTATTGGCTGTGATTGGCATCAGGGGATGTGTGTGTGCTAGAGAGAATATAACTTGTATTGGCTGTGATTGGTACTCAGGGGATGTGTGTGTGCTAGAGAGAATATAACTTGTATTGGCTGTGATTGGTACTCAGGGGATGTGTGTGTGCTGGAGAGAATATAACGTGTATTGGCTGTGATTGGCATCAGGGGATGTGTGTGTGCTAGAGAGAATATAACGTGTATTGGCTGTGATTGGTACTCAGAGAATGTGTGTGTGCTGGAGAGAATATAGCGTGTATTGGCTGTGATTGGCATCAGGGGATGTGTGTGTGCTAGAGAGAATATAACTTGTATTGGCTGTGATTGGTACTCCGGGGATGTGTGTGTGCTAGAGAGAATATAACTTGTATTGGCTGTGATTGGTACTCAGGGGAGGTGTGTGTTCTGGAGAGAATATAACGTGTATTGGCTGTGATTGGCATCAGGGGATGTGTGTGTGCTAGAGAGAATATAACGTGTACAGTACTTGCTGTGATTGGTACTCAGGGGATGTGTGTGTGCTGGAGAGAATATAACGTGTATTGGCTGTGATTGGCATCAGGGGATGTGTGTGCTGGAGAGAATATAACATGTATTGGCTGTGATTGGTACTCAGAGAATGTGTGTGTGCTGGAGAGAATATAACGTGTATTGGCTCTGATTGGTACTCAGGGGATGTGTGTGTGCTAGAGAGAATATAACGGTATTGGCTGTGATTGGTACTCAGGGGAGGTGTGTGTGCTGGAGAGAATATAACGTGTATTGGCTGTGATTGGTACTCAGGGGATGTGTGTGTGCTAGAGAGAATATAACTTGCATTGGCTGTGATTGGTACTCAGGGGATGTGTGAGTGCTAGAGAGAATATAACGTGTATTGGCTGTGATTGGTACTCAGGGGAGGTGTGTGCTGGAGAGAATATAATGTGTATTGGCTGTGATTGGTACTCAGGGGATGTGTGTGTGTGCTAGAGAGAATATAACTTGCATTGGCTGTGATTGGTACTCAGGGGATGTGTGTGTGCTAGAGAGAATATAACGTGTATTGGCTGTGATTGGTACTCAGGGGATGTGTGTGTGCTGGAGAGAATATAACTTGTATTGGCTGTGATTGGTACTCAGGGAATGTGTGTGTGCTAGAGAGAATATAACGGTATTGGCTGTGATTGGTACTCAGGGGAGGTGTGTGTGCTGGAGAGAATATAACGTGTATTGGCTGTGATTGGTACTCAGGGGATGTGTGTGTGTGCTAGAGAGAATATAACTTGCATTGGCTGTGATTGGTACTCAGGGGATGTGTGTGTGCTAGAGAGAATATAACGTGTATTGGCTGTGATTGGTACTCAGGGGATGTGTGTGTGCTGGAGAGAATATAACTTGTATTGGCTGTGATTGGTACTCAGGGGATGTGTGTGTGCTGGAGAGAGTATAACGTGTATTGGCTGTGATTGGTACTCTGGGGATGTGTGTGTGCTAGAGAGAATGTAACGTGTATTGGCTGTGATTGGTAGTCAGGGGATATGTGTGTGTGCTGGAGAGAATATAACGTGTATTGGCTGTGATTGGTACTCAGGGGATGTGTGTGTGTGTGCTAGAGAGAATATAACGTGTTTTGGCTGTGATTGGTAGTCAGGGGATAAGTGTGTGCTGGAGAGAATATAACGTGTATTGGCTGTGATTGGTACTCAGGGAATGTGTGTGTGCTGGAGAGAATATAAAGTGTATTGGCTGTGATTGGTACTCAGGGGATGTGTGTGTGTGCTAGAGAGAATATAACGTGTATTGGCTGTGATTGGTACTCAGGGAGGTGTGTGTGCTGGAGAGAATATAACGTGTATTGGCTGTGATTGGTACTCAGGGGATGTGTGTGTGCTGGAGAGAATATAACTTGTATTGGCTGTGATTGGTACTCAGGGGATGTGTGTGTGCTAGAGAGAATATAACGTGTATTGCCTGTGATTGGTACTCAGGGGATGTGTGTGTGCTGGAGAGAATATAACGTGTATTGGCTGTGATTGGTACTCAGGGGATGTGTGTGTGCTGGAGAGAATATAACGTGTATTGGCTGTGATTGGTACTCAGGGGATGTGTGTGTGCTGGAGAGAATATAACGTGTATTGGCTGTGATTGGTACTCAGGGGATGTGTGTGTGCTAGAGAGAATATAACGTGTATTGGCTGTGATTGGTACTCAGGGGATGTGTGTGCTGGAGAGAATATAACGGTATTGGCTGTGATTGGTACTCAGGGGATGTGTGTGTGCTGGAGAGAATATAACGGTATTGGCTGTGATTGGTACTCAGGGGATGTGTGTGTGCTGGAGAGAATATAACGTGTATTGGCTGTGATTGGCATCAGGGGATGTGTGTGTGCTAGAGAGAATATAACTTGTATTGGCTGTGATTGGTACTCAGGGGATGTGTGTGTGCTAGAGAGAATATAACTTGTATTGGCTGTGATTGTTACTCAGGGGATGTGTGTGTGCTGGAGAGAATATAACGTGTATTGGCTGTGATTGGCATCAGGGGATGTGTGTGTGCTAGAGAGAATATAACGTGTATTGGCTGTGATTGGTACTCAGAGAATGTGTGTGTGCTGGAGAGAATATAGCGTGTATTGGCTGTGATTGGCATCAGGGGATGTGTGTGTGCTAGAGAGAATATAACTTGTATTGGCTGTGATTGGTACTCAGGGGATGTGTGTGTGCTAGAGAGAATATAACTTGTATTGGCTGTGATTGGTACTCAGGGGAGGTGTGTGTGCTAGAGAGAATATAACGTGTATTGTCTGTGATTGGTACTCAGGGGATGTGTGTATGCTGGAGAGAATATAATGTGTATTGGCTGTGATTGGTACTCAAGGGATGTGTGTGTGCTAGAGAGAATATAACGTGTATTGGCTGTGATTGGTACTCAGGGGATGTGTGTGTGCTAGAGAGAATGTAACGTGTATTGGCTGTGATTGGTACTCAGAGAATGTGTGTGTGCTAGAGAGAATATAACTTGTATTGGCTGTGATTGGTACTCAGGGGATGTGTGTGTGCTAGAGAGAATATAACTTGTATTGGCTGTGATTGGTACTCAGGGGAGGTGTGTGTGCTAGAGAGAATATAACGTGTATTGTCTGTGATTGGTACTCAGGGGATGTGTGTATGCTGGAGAGAATATAATGTGTATTGGCTGTGATTGGTACTCAGGGGATGTGTGTGTGCTGGAGAGAATATAACGTGTATTGGCTGTGATTGGTACTCAGGGGATGTGTGTGTGCTAGAGAGAATATAACGTGTATTGGCTGTGATTGGTACTCAGGGGATGTGTGTGTGCTGGAGAGAATATAACGGTATTGGCTGTGATTGGTACTCAGGGGATGTGTGTGTGCTGGAGAGAATATAACGGTATTGGCTGTGATTGGTACTCAGGGGATGTGTGTGTGCTAGAGAGAATATAACTTGTATTGGCTGTGATTGGTACTCAGGGGATGTGTGTGTGCTAGAGAGAATATAACTTGTATTGGCTGTGATTGGTACTCAGGGGAGGTGTGTGTGCTAGAGAGAATATAACGTGTATTGTCTGTGATTGGTACTCAGGGGATGTGTGTATGCTGGAGAGAATATAATGTGTATTGGCTGTGATTGGTACTCAAGGGATGTGTGTGTGCTAGAGAGAATATAACGTGTATTGGCTGTGATTGGTACTCAGGGGATGTGTGTATGCTGGAGAGAATATAATGTGTATTGGCTGTGATTGGTACTCAAGGGATGTGTGTGTGCTAGAGAGAATATAACTTGTATTGGCTGTGATTGGTACTCAGGGGATGTGTGTGTGTGTGCTGGAGAGAATATAACGTGTATTGGCTGTGATTGGTACTCAGGGGATGTGTGTGTGCTAGAGAGAATATAACTTGTATTGGCTGTGATTGGTACTCAGGGGATGTGTGTATGCTGGAGAGAATATAACGTGTATTGGCTGTGATTGGTACTCTGGGGATGTGTGTGTGTGCTGGAAAGAATATAACTTGCATTGGCTGTGATGGGTACTTGGGATTTGGGCATTGGTGTGTGACCAATAAATCCTTAGAAACAGCTCATTTATAAATGTTCAGAAAAATATTCAGCGATCCATGCCCGTTAAATAAATGCCTGTTTCCTAACTTGAAGGAAAATTTTTGAATAAGGCTTTTGCAGATTGCTCACATCTAAGAAAGCAAAGAGCATTTGGTCAATCGTACTGTACTTTGCTAATATACAGCAAAGAAATAACACAAATCAATTGAAAAAGGTTATTTTACTATTAACCCTTGTCAGACTGAAATTGAGTGAAGCGCAGTTCCCCTGCAGTCCCATGCAGTCCGACAAGGGCCAACTGCAGTTACTTGATTGTCATATTCCTTAATAACGTTTTGTCTTTTCTCCTTCTCTCTCTCTCTCCTTTTTTGTTTGGTCGGATTGATGAATATGTCTTTTTGACATCTCTGAATTTTGTTTCGTTTTGTTTTTTACTACCTCCAGGATGGCACATTGAGGTGTAGGTATGCATCATATGCTGTGCAACCAAGGTACAAGATTCTTGGGCTGAAAGAGGGTAAGTCTGGGGAACAGTGGCAAGCCACTCACTAATCTCAATGTCAATATAACATGTGATTTGGTTTGGTTGAAGTGATCGATCTTGCCATATGTTTGAAAAATAATTGATTTACTGAAGGGAAAAGCAGAATGTTTTTCCATTCATTCATTCAATCACAACGTTGCATTAAAGTGCATATAGTCCTAAAAATTCAAAATCATGTGGCGTAGTCAAATTTTTATTATAGTTTTTTATTTGTTGGTTAGTGTTTGGATGAGTCTGTTATAATAATGGAATTTTGACATGAATAGCACTTAACATATTAGTCTTGGGATGAATGAAGAAGTAAGCAAAAGATTTCTCCAGAAATTTGTTTGCTATGATAATGATATTCCTGACATGAATAGCTATTATAATATGAATTTTATATTTGGTGTCTTGGGTATGCAAAGAAATTAAACAATAAGTGGAATGTTGGGTAGAAGATGACATGATGATAAATAGATGTAAGAATTAGGATGAGGTTGGGATTTTATGTGGGACAGGGTGGAATTGTATTTAGAGCAGGTGGGGTAGCATGTGGGACAGAAATGGGATGGCATGTTGGATTCATCTGGATTTTAAATGAATTATATAATGAAAAATAACACAAAACGTTTGTTGGGTGGGTTGGCATGTTGGACAGGATGGGTTGGCTTGTGGGATAGGGTGGGTTGGCAGGGCATGTTGGCATATGGGACAGGGTGGGTCAGCATGTGAGACAGGGTGGGTTGGTATGTGGGACAGGATGGTAGTTTGGTAAAGATATGAATGAACAAATAATTGCATCATGCCACAAGGATGCTTTAAAAAATATATATATATATATATATTCATTGTGAGGTGAACAATATCACATGAGGTATGACCAGGGCAAACACAAGTATAAGCAACAAGACACTATAAGAGATGTCCTCATGGGCCAAGCAATGGGTCACAGCAGCTTAGGGATGGAATAGAAATAATCGTCTGCAATGGTGCTGGGAGAGGATGTTGATGCACCAGCGCCTTGAATGACTGGACCCCTTTGTCTTGAATGACCGGACCCCTTTGTCTTGAATGACCGGACCCCTTTGTCTTGAATCTCTCTAACAACGCAGTCTGGGAGACTGTTCCAAGCTTGGACTGCAGTGTGGATGAAACTCCTGCCAATGGAATAGGTTCTTGAGACAGGTTCAGTGAGTGCATGAGTTGGCATAGACAGACTGGAGCGGGTTCTTCATCCAATTTGGCTGAGGAAGCTTGGCCTTTAGGTCTGAAGGGCTCAAGCTTGTGTACATCTTGTAAAGAAGAGTTTTGGCGGCAACTTGACGTCTATGATGAAGAGTGGGGATGTTCGGTTAGTGGTTGCCTCTTGTAAACTAATTTTGTCCAAGATTGTAGCATATCTTCTACCTGTCCATATATCTGTAATATTTCCCCTCGCTCTTCTTCAAATGGTGTGACACAGATGCTGAGATGGTTCTGGCAGGAGCCCCTACTGTAGACTCCTTGGGTGCTCAAGCCAACGAATCTGCCCACCTTGCTATAGAGAAACAGAAAAACCGGCCAGGGTCTGGCGTTCTGACGTGTCAGGTGATCACAGATGGACCAACCAGAGTACTCAAAATTGAAGACCTTTGGAAAAAGGTGACTTTTTGCAACCTTTAGTTTACCTGAATATTTTCAAGAAATATTACATATATTAAACATATTATACATACTAAACATATTACACATATGAAACATTTTTACACATATTAAACATATTACACATATTAAACATTTTGTTGATTACCATACAGGAAGAGCTTTAAAGAATTAGTTTAGAGAAAATGATAAAGAAATAATTCACAGATCTTATTCTTTTAATAGAAGGATATTGAAATTGTTTTCTTATTTGTGCTGAAATGATACTGAAATCTGAACTTGTGTAATTGTTTGCCTTTTTTCTGAGATTTTGTGACTTAAAACCATTGGATATGTAAGGAAAGTACTAAAACAGAATACAGTCTATTTACCACCTGAAGAACGTTTGAAAAATTGTTTTGGCTTTCAGGCAAGTATCAAGAAATCGCAGCCCATCCCCGGCTCAGTTGGTGGCGCATATGAAGTATATGAACACAGCCTTCACAAAAACAGGCAGCTCATGCCAGGCTTAGATTCGGATGTTGACGGAGCAGACAAGAAAAAAGGCCAAACACTTGAGGTAAGATTTGATCCACTTTTATCCTCAAATTGTTCTTGGGTGGGGCAAAGCATATTGCAGGGGGGTCTAGATGGAAAAAAAACAAAAAAATCCTAAGTCTATTCGTAGATCCCAATCTCTCCTACGAGCAACGTATTACCAACCTGAATCAGAAGTGCAACAGCTCCCTCAACATTCTCCGCCTCCTTTCCAATGCAACTTGGGGTGCGGATCCCTACGCTCTCCTCAAAATTTTCTGGCTCACTATTCGTGCCAAGCTTGACTATGGCAATGTTGTCTACTGCGTCGCTCACAACTATCAACCTTAGCCACATCAACATAATCCAAAATGACGCCCTTAGGCTTTGTCTGGACACTTACAAGACTCTCTCATCCCTAGCCTTTACAATGAAGCTAACGAACCCCCTTTTTTGTTTAGGTGTAGAAGGCTCAAGTCTTTTCTATGCCTCTAGAACTCTTGCCAACACTTGTAACCCTGCTTACAACCTCATTAGTATCCAAATTTCCCCACCCTCTTTGATAGATTTAAAACCCTATCCCTTCCTTTCAGCTTTTACATCAAACCGGACCTCCAACATCTCAACATCAACCCCCTCCACTCTTGGCACCTCCTGGCCCTCTTCTCCTCCATGGGCCACCCCTCCCCCTTCTATCCACTCGGGCCTTTCAACTTATCACAAGGCTCAAACCCATCCCAACCTCTTCTTCAACCTCCTCAACCAAATCAAGCACCACCTTTCCAACTATACCATTTATACTGATGGCTCCAAGGAAGGCGACAAGACAGCTTCTGCTGCCATCATCCAAGCCATCACCATCAGTAGCAGGCTCCCCAGCTACTTATCCATCTTTTCGGCTGAGCTAAGGCCATCCTGCTAGCCCTCAGCTACATTGAGTACTCTCTGCTCAGGCGCTTTGCCATCTTCTCAGACTCCCAAGTCTGTTCTTACTTTTTTACTCTACCTTAAATGGAATAACCCCACATCCCACCTCATCAACTGTAAACTCCTTTCCCCTCCCCTCTATAGGAAAAACATTTTCTTCTGGATACTCAGCTATGTGGGCATCCCCCATCCCCTTGTTTGTGACTGCTGGCAAACTACATGGTACTCTCAAATGGATAACAAACTCACAATGTCCAGCATTCCATTCCGGCCAAACCCACTATTATTCACAATCTGTCTCGTTAAGACAACACCCACATTACCTGTTTTAGGATTGGCCATATTCATCTCACACACTCCCACCTCCTTGGTGGCTCCCCCACCCCTATGCAATAACTCTAATACTGTCTATCATGTCCCATTGATTCCATTGCCGAGCTCTTCCGGAAAAATAGCCCGGATAAAAGTTGATCCTTTCTCCATCATACCTCCCTCTACAATTATATTTAGTCTTCCTTTCCCATTGCTCCCCCCCCCCTCTTCCGTCTTCATATGTTATCTTTATTTATTTTTCTTACCCCATTGCACTTCTTCTTATGGACTTCATGTCTATTGACTCTCAACCTTTTCTCAGATAATTCCTCTTGCCTTTTTTGTACCTCTAAAATAATCTAACCTCTCGGGCACAATTTGACCTTTGCTGTCGTGGTGCCATTAAGACTCACTTTTTTTTTAAATACTGCTGTAGGGCTACAAAAAACTTAACAACAACAACTCATGTTTTATTTTAAAAACATTATCTAGACATGCTTGAGAGGAAAACCCACCTTTCCACAATAACCATCTAAAGCCATGCACTTAGTAAGGTTTCAGAAAGGACTTAATCTCGCAAACAATACATGAACTAACATCAAAATGTGTATCGGCTGCAAGCACACCAAGCCACACAACTTTTCACTAGTGGTGTTGAAGAATAAGCTACACTATCCACCGGTAACATGTTGTTCAGCAGTGATGAACTAAGAAACCGTCTCTCCATCAGATGCATATTTTTTCACACCTCCCGTCACCAAACAATTGATTTTAGTTTGATGCTCATTTCCTTTCATTCTGCAGGTTTTTTTGTGGCTTAAGGATGGCATCGGTTTATCCATCGTGAACAAGCACATGGAGGAATTGGTGTACGCAGCGTTCTCAGGCATCAATGTTCACTGCATTCAGAGTGAGAGGGAGACGGAGCTGAATGCGAGTATCGAAAATATCCAGGTATTGTGCCATCATATTTTCATTTTCTCACCCCTCATTGGTACTCATCAATCCACATATCCCCTCAGTCATAACTTGCTCTCTGTTATTCTTATGATCTATCCCTCCTTAAATCTATTTCATTCTGACTGTTCATTTCTGCAGTAGCCGTAGACTTACATCTTAGGGCTTCTTTGAAATACCAATATTACAACCAATATGAGACCAGGTTTTATATCTGACCCCTACCCCTCCCTACCCTTCCCTACCCCCTCCCTACCCCTCACTACCCCCACAACCCCTCACTACCCCTCACTACCCCCTACGCCCATTAAAACACCTCACAAAGGTGTAAAATCTCCTCTTTCACTCAATTAACTTCTAAAATTGATGCATCTCAATTGAAAATTTGTATTCACTAACCTGTGAGTGCTTCCATTCTCAACCAGAATGGTAATTCTCCACAAGGGTGCAGGGGAGAGAAAGGAGTGTTAACTGGAGCACTACCCCTCACAAAGCTCAAATTTGTAACCTGGATCCTAAATCCAAGTGCAAGAAATGAATAGTTCCTGTCACAAAATTTGCACTTAATTTTTAAACTTTTGCCTGAAAGTAGCAGGACAGCCTCAGGAATTACAACCCTTCCCTCACCTAAAACTGCTTTTTGTAACCCCTCGGGCACAAATGTCTTTGATCTTTGAAGGCAAGGATTTATCATCGAACTTATAAATTCATCAATATGTATTTTTGTTTTTTTTGTCATTTCTCAGTATGAAATAAATGATTATGTCTTGTCTAGATCGACAATCAACTCCGCCAAGCTAAGAAGCCAGTGGTGTTGTTCGTTACAAAGTCAGATGAAGATAAGAAGCCTGCTAGCGCACTCACTCTGTCGGTAACCAAGCAGTATGACCCATCACATCAGATTGAAATATATAAGGTGAGTGTGTAGGCTTATGGTCCTGCGGATGATGAGGTGGGGGGCTTGGATAAGACTGTATTTTTTGCCACATTTTGGCCAATTTTTGTAAGAAAATGTGCAACTATTGGTTAATTATGTTCAACAACCCCCTCCCCTTTATCCTCCACACCACATCTCATTTTTTTTGTATAGTTACATTGCTAGTTTTAGCATAGTTTGGACCTTTCGACTTCCCCATTTTTTCAGAATGCATCTATCTGGTTTTGCCGAATTTCCTATTTCCTTTGATCGCTTCCTGTCCCATACACATTTTGTGAAGTTCATATAGGAATATCTCATTTATTCAAATTGTCCATGTTCAGTGTTGCCCTATACCCCCACTGTCCATATGCTATAATTACCCCACGCTATCTTTGCAATAATTACCCCACCTTCAGAGTGAGATATATAAGGTGAGTGCATGGGCATAGGATCCTGCAGATGACTGGGAGGGGGTATTGTTTTGTTCAAATTTTTAAAATTTCTTGGTGGCCAAAGTTTGGCCAATTTTCCTTACAATTTGGTATAGAAATTTGGTAGTTATCAGCAAATTATGCTTATTTGATTCAAATTATTTTGCTAGATATGCAAGCCTGACCCAACTTGTGTCAGTACACCATATACAACCTTACACAACGCTAAAAAAGTAGCCTTCCCATGAGCGTATGCCTCCACTAAGCCTGTCAACTTTGTTTCTTTTCAACACATGCTTGAGACCTCTTGGATTACCTGAAGATTTTTAGACTTCCAAGTCCTCCTTTCATGCCTTCACCAAACCAAGTTGGTCTTTACTAAGTTTTAAGACAAGGCTTGGTCAAGTTTGCATATTGGAGCATAAAGGTCAGCTATAATTGATGTAAATACTTCCACAAATCAAGTTGGTGGAATTAAACTCAGTTTGAAGTACATTTGTGTTGAAGAAATCTTATAAACATTTCAGAATATATCCACCAGAATTCTTTCTTATGCAAATTGCTAAAAAGAAAGAAAGAAAAAAAAAAAACACCAATATTTCTCAGCATGATTTTCAACAATTGTCTTTCTCTCTCTACATTGTAGAAACTAATTTTGACAGTGCACCCGATGAGCCTCCATATTGAAGAGATGCTCCTTCTCAAATTCTTGGAGTTTTGTGGCTTCGCCCAACCTGACAGCGCCATAGAGAAGATGGATGAAGCATACTATGAAAGCCTCAAGTGAGTCCTGTTTCTACATTCCTTCCTTCAAATGTCATAGGAAATATATATATTTTTATTGTAAATAATGAATATTCAAATATGCAAATCTCCATTAGCATACAATCTCATTTCTATCTGAACCTCACACCAACTCCTATATTTCCTATATTTTTCTATAAAAAATTTCCCTGCTATACTTTCCTATATTTTTTATGATTTTAGGCTTAAATTTCTATATTCTTGCATATTCTCCTATATTTTTACTTGAAAGGGCAAAAATCTTAAAACCAACAAAAAACTGATGGAAAACTTTAAAAAGTAAAATGTAACTTTAAATACAGTATTGTACAGGTACAAGTTTTAGATTCTTGATTAAGGTACTGGAATAACATTAATGCTGCTTACACAGTTGTTACTGTGTATTGGTTTCATTTTGTAAGAAAAGGTGTTGACAGAGCTCTATCACATTCTGATGTCACAAAGAATTTGGAAGGGTTGTTTGTGACCATAACAAGTGCCATTTTTGCCTCAGAACAAGGTTGTTACTTCTGAGTATGATGAAGAAGATGATAAACCAAAGTAAGTCCGAACCAATTATAGGCAAATGAATTTATTCTGATGAAAATAAGGGGTTGTATCATTAATATTGCAGTCCGACTTTTAATCTGGAAAATGAAATAAAGCCATGATTTTTGAACTCAATAAACTGTATTCAGTGCAAAATTTCCCGAGTTTCTTCATTCTTTGAGGTCCCTATCTGCATAGAACAACACTGTTAAGATCATTTCCAAATATTAGTATGTGATTTAGGTTATAAAAGACATTGAAATGAATTTTTTAACAGAGATAACATGTAAAGAATTTACATTTGTCACTTGGTGAAAAGTGTAAAGTTTGTAAGAGCATAAAGTGTCGATAGTCTGAAATCATTCAAATGAATTTAAAGTTAGTGGACTACAAAGTGTTGATATTATAATTTAGAAAGTGGAATAATGAACAGTATGAGAAATGATTGGGTATTGAGACAGCATTTATTTAAAGAAAACCGCTGATCTCGCAGCAAGAAAGGTGCTCTTCACTATTTATTTAGGCCATCAGCCCAATTGTCTCAATTTTGTTTGAACTATAAAGCACACATTAAAATTACATAGCCCCAAAACCTATATTTTCCCCCTTAGAACCCTAAAACCCTATATTTCCCCCTCAGAACCCTAAAACCAATCTTTTCCCCCTCAGAACTCTAAAACTGCCTATATTTTCCCTCTCAGAACCCTAAAACCTCATATATTTTCCCCCTCAGAACCCTAAAGCCTATATTTTCCCTCTCAGAACCCTAAAACTTTTCCCTAAAAACTCAAATATATAAAACCTTTTTTCCCCAGAACCCTCAGAACCCTAAAACCTATATTTTCCCTCTCAGAACCCTACAAACTCATATACTTTCCCCCTCAGAACTCTAAAACCGCCTATATTTTCCCTCTCAGAACCCTACAAACTCATATATTTTCCCCCCCACAGAACTCTAAAACTGCCTATATTTTCCCTCCTATAACCTTACAAACTCATATATTTTCCCCCTCAGAACCCTAAAGCCTATATTTTCCCTCTCAGAACCATACAAACTCATATATTTTTCCCCTCAGAACTCTAAAACTGCCTATATTTTCCCCCTCAGAACCCTAAAAACTCTTATATTTTCCCCCTCAGAACTCTAAAACCTCTTATATTTTCCCCCCTCTCTAAAACCTCTTATAACCCTAAAAACTCATATTTTTCTCCTCAGAATTCTAAAACTGCTTATATTTTCCCTCTCATAACCCTAAAAACTCATATATTTTCCACCTCAGAACTCTAAAACTGCCTATATTTTCCCTCTCATAACCCTAAAAACTCATATATTTTTCTCCTCAGAACCCTAAAAACTCATATATTTTCCCCCACAGAACACTAAAACTGCCTATATTTTTCCTCTCATAACCCTAAAAACGCCTATATTTTCCCCCTCAGAACTCTAAAACCGCTTATATTTTCCCTTTTATAATCCTAAAAACTACTATATTTTCCCCCCCACAGAACTCTAAAACCACCTATATTTTCTCCCTCATAACCCTAAAAACTCCTATATTTTTTTCTCAACCACTCCTCAGTATAAAATTCCTATATATTTTCTAAACCTTGGTGCGAGGGCCTGCATTCGTATCTCCTTCCTTTCTTTAACTTGTCACCTCCACACCTACAGAACTTTCAATTTCTCTCACATTAACCAACCCCTCTGTTGTTTAAAGGAATTCCAGAATATTGATTTCCAAATATATGACGGATTATTAAGTTCAAAGATTTCACCTGTATGTTGATAAGTGACCTCACAGTGTGAAGTCCATAAATCCGATTCTTTAGTCCACCACTACTTATACCCTACTTACCTCTCACTGAAACAACTTATACTCTTTTACTTCACAGAATTGTTACCGCAGAAAGCAAAGCAACCGCCTACTACTTTGAAGTCCTAAGGATAAACTCGACCGATTTCGGTTCAGTGTCACCACTTCTGGAGTACTCCCTAAAGACCTGCAAGATCTTCGTACCAAGCTCCACTTATTCTTGATCAAATTTGAGGATGCACCTGTCTCATTGGATGCCTTTGTCAGCCTTCATCCATTTGAAAACCGGCAGTTTTTTATAAACATGATTATGGAACATTACAAAGAGGTGAGAGTATGATTGATTAGAACATTGATTGATTGATTGATTGTTTCATTGATTGATTTTTCCCTCGCCAACGAAGTTAGTGAAGGGGGATATAGCATCTTTACCATTTGTTGTCCATCCATTTGTCCATCCGTCCGTTCATCCGTCTGTTCATCCATCTGTACAGGATGGTAGGTGAATGAAGGATGGCAGGTGAAGGGGGATGATAGGTGAATGGGGCATGTTGAGTTGATAAAGTGAGGGGGTGAGAGTTAGAGGAAGAATGTTGGGTGGAAGATGGTAGAATGATCGGTAGATGTAGGAAGTGGGATGCAGGTGGGATGGCATGGGGAATAAGATGGGATGAAATGTGGGAGTTTGTGATGGCATGTGGGACAGGGTGGCATGTGGACTGGGTGGAATGTGGGACAGGGTGGCATGGCATATAGGACAGGGTGGGATAGCATGTGGGACAGGGTGGCCGTAGCATGTGAAACAAGGTGGTGTCGTGGCATTTATGACAGGCTGGGATGGCATGTGGGAGAAGGTGGGATGGCATGGGGGACAGAAAGAGGGGCATTTGGAACAGGGTGGCATGGTATATGGGACAGAGTGGCATGGCATATGGTGAGATGTTATTTTGATTGCAGGTGTGATGGCATATGGGTCATGTTGTGGACTGGTACCTGGATTGCATGTATGATTTCCTGTAGGGAGGGATATTGGATGGGACATGCAGAACAGAGGGTGGGATGGCAGTTGTGACAGAGGGTGGAAAGCATGTTATTAGGGGCGAGGGATTTGTATCATTTGCGATGTCTGGTTGTTTCATTTGATTGATCGATTGTTTCATTGATTGATTGATTGTTTCATTAATTGTTTCATTGATTGATTGATTGTTTCATTGATTGATTGATTGTTTCATTAATTGTTTCATTGATTGTTTCATTGATTGTTTCATTGATTGATTTGACTCATTTAATAATTGGTTATTGATTGATGGGTTGATTGATTGGTTGTGTGATGAGTTAATTGATTGGTTTATTGATTGAATGGTCCATTGATTGGTTGATTGTTGGATTGATTGATTGGACTTGTCCACATATCGACTGTTCAGATCAAATTGTGTTTAAATCAATGCACTGAAAGGACTGATGATGGGTCGGATCCATAGTTGTCATTTTTGGTTCGCACGCGAAGCATTATGTGAAGCATTATGTGAAGCATTATGGGAAGCATTATGCGAAGCATTATGCGAAGCATTATGTGATTATCTTGGCATTATCGGCATTATGCGAAGCATTATGCGAAGCATTATGCGAAGCATTATGCGGCATTATGCGAAGCATTATGCGGCATTATATTATCGCATTTATCGACATTATCACGCATTATGCGAAGTTATGTAATGACGATTACGTCTGTCCGGCTGTCCCCAGATTTGTCCTGAGATTTCCTCAGAAATGTTACAGTTTTTTTAAGAATTCCTCAAAAAATGTTAAAGCTTCTTTAGAGTTCCTTAGAAAAGGTTAAAGTTGCTTCAAATTTCCTTGTGGAAGGTTAGAATTTCCTTATAAAATGTTAAAGTTTTTTAGAGATACTTAAGACAGGATTGAAGACTAGTTTCCTTAAAAAGTCTACAAAACATTTGATATTTTCTTAGAATTTAACTGTAAAATGATATAATTTTCCAATATTCTTCAGAGATTGTCAAGTCTCTCTTGTAGCATTTGAGATTTAAAATCTTTAATATTCTTTAAAATATTTGGGCACCAACAGTTGTATCAGGCATGATTATTAAACTCCACCTTTATTATTGTGCTCATTTGCATAAAGTTGCTACAGTATATGACCTGACCAGACTTATTAATTTAATATGCTTATTCAGGGAATGTGACAGTATGTGATTGCATATGGACATAGGAAGGGATGCCATGTGGGACATGGATGGGGGCCATGAGGGACATGATATAATATTTACCATGTTGTATACACCAAGGGCTTTATCAGGCATAATTGTTTGACTCCACTTTTTTTTTTCTTATTTAACAACTCATTTGCGTATAAGTTATCATATGAACTGACACTTTCATACATAGCATGCTCAATCAGGGACTGTGATAGCTAGGATGAGACTTCTTATGGAGCCTATGGGACGTCATGTGGGACATAAGGTGGGATGCCATGTGGGACATGGGTTGGGATGCCATGTGGGACATGAGGTGGGATGCCATGTGGGACATGGAGTGGGATGCCATGTGGAACAGGATGGAATGCCACGTAGGATATGTGGTGGAATGCCATGCAGGACATAGGGTAAATTGCCATGGTATGGAATGTCATGTGGGACATGCGATGATATGAAATGTCATGTGGGACATGGCGTCCCACCCCATTTTAACAAGTTATTTGCATATAACTTATTATATGAACTGACACTTTTATACATAGTATGCTCAATCAGGGTTAAATTTATTCGCTTAATTGCAGACTTTTTATTTAACAGGCAAATTCGTTTTAAAGTTAATAATGTTTTTTCTGATCCTTTGCTCGTGAATAAGGGCACCCCTCAGGGTAGCCCTCTTAGTCCACTACTGTTTTTAATTTTTGTAAACGACATTCCTAACCCATCTTCTGATTACATTTATATCTCTCAATATGCAGACGACTTGGCTGTCTGGTCGTCGGCCATTAATATTCTTGCCGCAAGGGACGACTTGCAATACTATATTAACCTACTTCAATGCTGGTGCAGCAAGTGGAGATTATTCCTTAACCCGTCTAAATCACAATCTATTGTTTTCTCTAAATGTCGCCCTGTTTTAATCCCAATCTTAGTTTTTAACGATACCGTAATTCAAATTATAATTCAGTTAAGTTCTTGGGTATCACGTTTGATACTAGATTTAATTTTAAGCTGCATTTTGAAAGTTTGTTTAAGGAACTAAAAATCCGCACTTCCCAATTATTTACTGTCTGTGGGACAGCTTATAATCCAAGAGCTCCATCGTCTTCAACCTTAGTTTTATACACTAGTCTTATTCGTTCACTCATTGAATACTCATTTATTGTTTTCCCTCTACTCTCCAAAAGTAACCGTTGTAAATTAGAGCAAATTCAAATTAATGCTCTAAAAATTACTTTTCACATACCTCGTTGGGTTTCACCAATTGCACTTATTGATCTTCACTCTCTTCCCAGCGTTCAATCACGGATTGATTCACTTCTTAAAAATTACTGTAAAAACCGTTTAGAAACTAATAATCACTTTATAAAAACCTGTATTTTTGATGAACAGTTGATCCTCTCGAATTTCATTGAGCCTAGCGTTAAAGGCCCGTTCTCGGTGCCTCTTATTTAGTTTCCCTTGGCCTAGCCTAGTCATTCTTCTTATATTTTTATTCTATCTGGTGTTACTCCTATGTTTCCACCCTGGGAATTGTTGGTATGGTGTTTATTTATAGTTACCATTTGTAGTTTTCCTGGGGTGGGGTGGCTTTGAAACGAATCCTTTTGTGTTCACGTTTACTTGTGTGTCCCCTGGCTGTTGTCAGGTTTTGTTTATTCGTGTGGCCTTTGGCTACCCTTTTCCGTGCTCATTCCTCGCTCATATTTTTGCGCTTGTATAATTTTTGTTAGACTTTGTAGCACGGCCTGCAGCTGTGGAACCCAGTCATTGAACTAAGTCAGTTTCGTTCGTTCAATCAGGGACTAATAGCTAGGATGAAACTTCTTATGGAGCCTATGGGATGTCATGTGGGACATGGGGTGGATGCCATGTTGGACATGGGGTGGAATGCCATGTGGGACATGGGGTGGGATGCCATTTGGAACAGGGTAGAATGCCATGTGGGACATGGTGGGATGCCACGAGTAACGCAGAGTGTGACATAGGTTGGAATGCCGTGTGTGACATAAGGTAGGATGCCATGTGTGACATAAGGTAGGATGCCATGTGTGACATAGGGTAGGAGGCTATGTGGGACATAGGGTAGGAGGCCATGGGGACATGGGATGTGATGCCATGTGGGACATAAAGTAGGATGTCATTGGGAGGGATACCATGTGGAACATATGGTGGGATGCTATGTGAAACATCGGGTGGGAAGCCACTGATGCGGGACACAGGGACGGATGCCATGTGGGACATAGGGAGGGATGTCATGTGGTACATATGGTTGGATTAATGTGGGACATACATGTAGGATGGGATCCATGTGGTTCATAGCATGGGGTGCCATGCAGGACATGTGGTGGAATGCCATGTGGGACATATGGTGGAATGTCATGTGAGACACTGTATGGTGGAATGCCATGTGGGAGATATGGTGCAATGCCATGTTGGACAAGGCCTGGGATGTCATGTGGGACATGAGGTGGGATGTCATTTGGGACATGGGGTGGGATGCCATGTGGGACATGGGGTGGGATGCCATGTGGGACATGGGGTGAGATGCCATGTGGTACATGGGATGCCATGTGGAACTTAGTGTGAGATGCCATTTTCATAATTGGCCGGGTCATATAATATGGGTGTCAATTTGCATGGGCATGCGAACCATGACGGTATTTACCATTCTAGTTGTAATTGACATTTGATTTTATAGGCCATTTTTGTGTTAACATGAAGATCATAACAATTATTTAGCAATATGATTTTAAATATTTGGTCAAAACATTGTCTCAAATTATGACAAGACAATCAGTAATTGGTTGGGAATGCCAGACACCTCTCTGGCTAATAGCTTAATTCCCACTTCACGTTTGTGACTGCCAGGCTTCCAGGTACAGTGCACCTCAGATTGTCTCATCATACACTCATCATAATGGTCCATCCATTATCACACACACTTGTATTGGATTCACAGTGGTTCACAGTGTATTTACATTTACCTGTGTATGTATGAATCACATCATGGAAATTGTCCTATCATTTCGCCACAGAGAGATTTTTCCTGAAAAATCCACCATAACACATCAAAAAACTTACTCAGATCTTCTAAGTTTGTGCGGTTTTGAAGGAAGGATCATTTTGGCAATTTTTTAATGCAAAACGTTTCTCGATAAGAACTTCTATAAAAAAAGTTTGCTCATCTCGCTGCGAATTTGTGTAAAAAATATCATATACACAACGATGTTAATTTATTTCTCAGTTTTAGTCCATTTTAAGGACTTACTGGTATTTTTGATGTCATACCTTGCAGGTCATAATTGTTATTATTCTAATATAAAAATATATCATCAAACTCTTACAATTCAAGATAAAATAAAATTTAACATTCTATTACAAAGTATATGATTTGTTAGAAATATCAGTCTAGTTTATGCATTATGTCACAGCATTTTTCATATCCTTCCGCTTGCTAGAGGTTTAGCATTGTTATCCCGGGAAAAAATGAAAAAAAATTCACAATCCGAATATTTTCCTTTATCTCACACTTTACATGGGTTTCTTATTTTTTAATAAAATGAAAAAAAAGGAAATACATCAAGAACTGCAGAAAACTCTTCAAAAAGATAAAAATTGATTGCGAAACACGATCAAAGAAAGAAGGAGTTAAAGTTTTGAAATGTTTTTCAACTTCCGGTTGGTTCTGACAAGTTCTTCAAACAAGTTTGAACCCATCAATAATGGTACTTTCTAAGAGAAGGTCAAGTGTGAGGTGTTAAAATGGAAGTGCTTGCAGGAGAAAGAGTAGAAGAATAAAACAGCAGTGTAGGAGTAATCAGTTGTAAAGGAAAGCAAATTTCACACCTCTTTATTCTTTGTTCCAAGTGTTTTTTTTGCCAATTTTCCAATTTATGAATATTGTTGAATTTGTTTAAAAAAAAAAAAATGATGGTCACTCACAGCTGCTCCAAAAAAAAAAAAACAGGTTAATTTACCTTTTAAAACAAACTTTGAATTTTGAATACAATTTTAAGAAATCTCAGTGGCACTGTTCTACAGTGAGTATCCAACCATTGGTCCACAACTGGTGAATCAAATAGACAGGTTTATAACCAGTGTGGGGCATGTGCCCCCTGCAAAGGTCTGTGCCCCCTATCATGAAATCTGATGGAAAAAATATATAGCAAGGGTATATGGAAAACCACCCAAGTGCCCCCTCTTGAATTGCTACCACCCTGTTTGAGAAAAGTCCTTAAAACAAACATGGGTGTCTTGGCGTAAATAATCCAATTTAGTTCCGTTTAACTCCCTCTTGAACTGCTTTTACCCCATTTGAGAAAAGTCTGTAAAACGAACATGGGTGTCTTGGCGTAAATACTCCAATTTAGATCTGTCCAGATCCCTCATAAACTGCTTTTACCTCCTTTGAGAAAAGTCCTAAAAAGGAACGTGGGTGTCTTAAGGTAAATATTCTAATTTTGTTCTGTTTAACTCCCTCTTGATCTGCTTTTACCCCGTTTGAGAAAAGTCGTAAAAAGGAATGTGAGTGTCTTGGCGTAAATACTCCAATTTAGTTTTGTCTAGATCCCTCTTGAAGTGCTTTTACCCCTTTGAGAAAAGTTGTAAAAAGGAACGTGGGTGTCTTAGCGTAAATACTCTAATTTAGTTCTGTTTAGATCCCCCTTGAAGTGCTTTTACCCCCTTTGAGAAAAGTCATAAAAAGGAACGTGGGTGTCTTAGTGTAAATATTCCAATTTAGTTCCGTCGAGATCCCTCTGGAAGTGCTTTTACCCCGTTTGAGAAAAGTCCTAAAAACGAACATGGGTGTTTTGGCGTAAATACTTCAATTTAGTTCTGTCGAGATCTCATAAACCTCAGTATTTCTAGTTATCAAGTATAATAATAATGATGGACTAAGAGAAGTTTCACAAATAATTTACTTTCTTAATATTGTTGTTTTTGTTCACAGGAGTTGAAGAGTCAAGCCATTAAGATTCTAGGAGCCATTGATTTCTTGGGTAATCCGATTGGTCTGCTACAGGACTTACGAGACGGACTGAAGGAGCTGGTTTTGGAGCAAAGCGTGTCTGGCTTAGTGAAGAACGTTACCCACGGAATGAGCAACTCAGCAGCCAAGGTATGGGGTTATTTATTCTAAGAGTTTTCATTTCATTAATCAGTTCTAATGAGCTCGTATCATTTTATAAAATTCTCTTCATTATAAGGTTCAGTGGGGAAGAGTCATGCTCGTATGCGAAAGTACCGGATTTGATATCCATTGCAAGCCCTGCATTGTGGCCTTGATCAAGACACTGTACTTGTTCCAGTCCACTCCCTGCTGTAAAATAGCCACTAAGAATGCTGGGGAATTAGCCTGTGATGGACTGATGTCCTATCCAAGGGGAGTCATGTGCTCTCATCTGCCCACACCAAAGAAACCGGGGATAAGGACTGGCCTGATTGGCCTTCATGGCTCTAGTATGGATTTTACCTCTGCTAATACTCTCATCAACAAAGCTGGTGAATGAGGAAATAGCATGCTGGTTATCTTTTGTCCGTCTGTCCATCGGTTTTTTTCCTGCCTTGTGCAAACCTTGTTTGCTTCAGTAAAAATGATGCAAATTTTTGATAGAAAAAAAACCCTCTGCATTGCTTGTGTTGTTGTGTAGGTTGTGTGTCCATGTCAGCCATAATTGCACTTAGATTAGTACCATTTATAGAACACTAGCTGTTTGTGTCAATTCATTAACCTTTTTTCTTAGGGAAAAATGAGGTTTAAAGACTTGGTCAACCTTTGACAATTGTGTTTGCTTTGGGGTGGCCAACTTAGCAAAAACCATGTTCCATCATTTCCAAACTTTTGATTACCAAAATTGTTAAGTTACTTGCCAATACAAAATCCCTTCTTCCCCAAACAGTTTTCCTGCATGACTAATTTAACTTCATACTTTATGACAACTCTTTTTAATTTCAAAATGCACAAAACAATTATTGAAAGTAAAGACCAATCTGCTGGTCCATTAGGAAAATTACAGGTGATTTCAATGCTCACAACCCTCGTTGGGGTTCTTCTACTTCTACTGTCAGAGGGAAACACATCGAAAATCTCCTGAACCACCACAACCTCCGCCTCCTTAACAACGGCTCCCCTACTTATTTACACCCAGGTACTGGCACTTTCACCAACCTTGACCTCTCCATCTGTGACCCTTCCCTCTTTGTTGACTTCTCAGACTGGATGGTTCACCTTTCACTTTGCTGGAGTGACCACTTCCCCATCCTCATCTCCACCCAAACCCCCTTATCTCACCCCTTCCCAACCAACTGGAGATTTTGGCACGCAGACTGTGGCTTCTACTCCACTCTGTGCAATGTCTCCATCACTTAAGACACCCTTCTCTTTAACCACTTCTTTACCTCCAAACTCTTGGAGGTTGCCAATCTCACTATCCCCACTTCCACCTTCACCCCACAGAACTTCAAACCCTGGTTCACCACTAAATGCAAAAAAAGCTATCTCCCCCAAGAACAAAGCCCTCCGTCTCTTCAAAACCCACCCCACACCCCAAAACCTTGACAACTTTCGCATTTACAGAGCCAAAGTCAGGAAGATCATTAAACTCAGCAAAAAGGTCTCCTGGGAAACCTATGTCTCATCCTGAATCTCCAGGCCACCCCTTCCAAGATCTGGAATATGATCTGTAACTTTGAAAGGAAAAAGATCCTCCAACAACATCTCTTACCTCATCCATAACAACACCAAAATCACCGACCTCAAAGACATTACCGACTGCCTAGCCCCACTTTCGCCAATACCTCCCCAAATGACAATCTTTCTTACTTCTTCTGAAACCAGAAAATTAAGGCTGAAAAGAACCCTCTTAATTTCCAGTCTAACAATAAAGAAAACTACAATCTCCCATTCACCTACTCCAAGCTCTCCTCTGCCCTCAAAAAATCAGGGTCCTTTTCTCAAGGCCCTGATGGCATTCATTACAATCTACTAAAAATCTCCCCAGGAACTACCTAGAAATATTTCTTAAGATTTACAATTACCTGTGGTCCTCAATTTCTTTCCCCAACACCTGGAGAGAGGCCATCATCACCTCCATCCCTGCAACTAACAAAGACAGATCCAACCCAAAAAACTACTGACCCCTTGGTCTTACCTCCTGCCTCTGTAAGATCATGGAATATATGGTTAACTACAAGCTCTGCTGGTACCTCAAGAGGACCTACATCCTTTCCCCACTCAAAGGGTTTTAGAAAAACCGATACTGCCTGGACCCCATCCTCAAATTTGACACCTTCATCCGTGAAGCCTTTGTCAGGAATCATCACACCATGGCAATCTTCTTCGACATCAAAAAGGCCTTCGACACCACTTAGCGGTATGGTGTCCCCAGAGACCTTCACTCTTCCAGCTTTAGAGGCCTCCCCACCTTCATACAGAACTTTCTCCACTCCCGCCACTTCATAGTGCGCATTGAAAACACCTACTCCCAAGGGTACACCCGACATCTGGGTGTCCCCCAAGGCAGCATCCTCTCCCCTCACTCTCTTTATCCTCAAAATTAACAGCATCACCAAAACTCTCACCCCAACATCAAAAGCTCCCTTTATGTTGACGATTTCTCTATCTACTCATCCTCCCCATGCTTCCATACTCTCCAAAATAAGCTACAACACTGTCTGGACAGTCTGGCTCACTGGAGCGACTCCAATGGTTTAATTTCTCAAAAGATAAAACTGTTCTCATCCATTTGAACAACAACAACTCCTTCCTCCTCCACCCCAATCTCTGTCTCAAAGATCCCATAATCCCCAGTAAAGACAATTCTCGCTTCTTCGGAATCACTTTCGACTCCATTTTCCTATCCCCCCCACATCAACACCCTCAAAACCAAATGCCACAAATTCTTCAATCTCCTCAAGGTCCTCTCAAGCACTGACTGGGGTCTCACCCTGCTCACCTTATACTGCTGCTCCTCAGATCCAGGCTGGACTATGGCAATTTCATCTTCGCCTCCACCCGCATATTTTACTTGAAACACCTGGAGGCCACTGAGAACACTGCCCTAAGACTTTGCTTTGGTGCCACTCACAACTTCCCTATCACCAGTCTCCACGTCGAAGCCAACGAACTCCTCTTTGACCTCTGGTGCAAGAAGGCTGGCCTCTCCTTTGCTTTCTGCATCCTCACTGATCCACGAAACCCTTGCTTCCACTCCATCCGCTCTCCCTCCTTCACCAACCTTTCAATCTCAACAAACGCATCCCCCCACCTTTCGGATCTGGATGCACTCCCACTTCTCCAAAGCCAACATCAACATTTTTTATTGCCAGACACACCATCCCACCTACACCCACCTGGACTATTTACCGCTCCCCCCTCCCTCCATCCTTAATAGTACCTTTGTCTTTCTTCCTTCACGAAAGCTCTCCACAACCCAGCCTTCTTCCACCAAATACTGTCAACTCAGTAAACATATCCATGACTACTCCTTCCTCTTCACCGCCTGTCCTGGCCTCACCCTCTTCTCAAGTTTACCCGACGGCACCTCTATCTACTCTGCTGATGCGAAGGCCATCCTCCTAGCCTGAAACTTCATAGAACTCTCTTTCCGCCCCCGTTTTGTCATCTTCTCTGACTCTAAATCCGTCCTCATTGGCATCCTCAACAAGCTCTGGCCCAACCCTCTCATTCTATAAATCCTCAAAAAACTTCACACTCTTTCCTCCCTAGAAAAGAATTTTTTTTTCTGGATTTCCTGCCACATCGGCATCACTGGCAATAAGAGAGCGGAAAGAGCCGCCAACAAAGATCTGTCAAATAACATATCTCCTTTTCCTATTCCACACTCAGACCTCCGTCTCTTTATCTCCAACTACATCAACAAGACCTGGCAAAACTCCTGGAATTACAAACCAGTAATAAACTTTACACCATCAAACCTAAAGTCAGGACCAACACCCCTCTGCATAGTCGCAACCGCAGGGAAGACATCGTTGTCACCCACATTCGCCTCAGTCACTTGTCTCTTACTCACTCCCATCTCTTATCTGGCTCTCCTACCCCTCTCTGCTCCACTTGTAACACTGATCTCTCCATCAAGCATATCTTCATAACCTGTCCCCTCTACCAGAACTCCAGATCTCTTTCCTCACTTTCCTCAATCTCGGACCTATTCGAAAACAATTCTTCCTCAAACATTATCAACTTCCTCCGCAACAACAACCCCTTTTTCTTAACTTTTTCTCCCACATTCAGCTGTTT
Source organism: Chiridota heheva (assembly GCA_020152595.1). Lineage (NCBI taxonomy): Eukaryota > Metazoa > Echinodermata > Holothuroidea > Apodida > Chiridotidae > Chiridota > Chiridota heheva. The sequence goes on along the minus strand of JAIGNY010001695.1, from coordinate 111,920 downwards.
CCCTTTATCTCCCTTAGAAACCTTCCATCTCCTCACTATTCTAACTCTTATACACCATTATTTATTAACACCCTTTGACTCTGACTGTCACGGTGCCATTAAACATCAACAAACCAAACAAACCTATTGGTATCCTTATTCATCTCATATACTTTGTACAGGCAATCAAACAATCCTGGCCAAAGTGTTGGGACAAAACTGCTCAAAAATTTTAAACAACGTTTTCCCCATCTCAGTCACATTCAATGTTGTGCGCTTTGCAAAAAACAGGGTAAAATGCGACATTCAACATTGATAAGAGGAGAGTGGGAATTTGTCCTAACTGCTTTTGGCCATGATTGTAGGATGTAGTTATACTGTTTACCAATAAATCCTGTTTTCTAATTTTTAAGAGATACACCTGTATTACTTTAAAAAATCATTAATTATAATAATTGATGAAATAAATTTGCAATCCACTTTTCATCATTGTTGGATTTATGTCCAATAGAAAAATTAGCATTCAGACACACACTATCCCAGCGATTAAAAACGGGTAATTGAAATGTGGAATTGATCATTTTTATTTAAAAATTATGTTAACGTTTTGTAAATTTATTTTGACAGGTAACTGGCAGCATATCGGATAAGCTTGGTGACGTTGCCATGGATAATGATCATCAGGAAATGAGGGATCATATCCGAGGGGAGCATGATGGCTCTAGCGGGGGTCACCTGACTGCTGGCATCAAAGGATTTGCTTTTGGGGTCGTGGGAGGCCTGACCAGTATGCTCACTCAGACATACAAAGGGGCTACTGAAGAAGGAATGGGGGTAAGTCATCAGTGTGATGGTATTTGATTCTACACCTCTCACCAACTCAACCTCACACCAACTCAACCTCACACCAACTCAATCTCACACCAACTCAACCTCACACCAACTCAATCTCTCACCAACTCAACCTCACACCAACTCAATCTCACACCAACTCAACCTCACACCAACTCAATCTCTCACCAACTCAACCTCACACCAACTCAACCTCACACCAACTCAATCTCACACCAACTCAACCTCACACCAACTCAATCTCACACCAACTCAACCTCACACCAACTCAATCTCACACCAACTCAACCTCACACCAACTCAATCTCACACCAACTCAACCTCACACCAACTCAATCTCACACAACTCAACCTCACACCAACTCAATCTCTCACCAACTCAACCTCACACCAACTCAATCTCACACCAACTCAACCTCACACCAACTCAATCTCACACCAACTCAACCTCACACCAACTCAATCTCACACCAACTCAACCTCACACCAACTCAATCTCTCACCAACTCAACCTCACACCAACTCAATCTCACACCAACTCAACCTCACACCAACTCAATCTCTCACCAACTCAACCTCACACCAACTCAACCTCACACCAACTCAATCTCACACCAACTCAACCTCACACCAACTCAATCTCACACCAACTCAACCTCACACCAACTCAATCTCACACCAACTCAACCTCACACCAACTCAATCTCACACCAACTCAACCTCACACCAACTCAATCTCACACCAACTCAACCTCACACCAACTCAATCTCACACAACTCAACCTCACACCAACTCAATCTCTCACCAACTCAACCTCACACCAACTCAATCTCACACCAACTCAACCTCACACCAACTCAATCTCTCACCAACTCAACCTCACACCAACTCAATCTCACACCAACTCAATCTCACACCAACTCAACCTCACACCAACTCAATCTCACACCAACTCAACCTCACACCAACTCAATCTCTCACCAACTCAACCTCACACCAACTCAATCTCACACCAACTCAACCTCACACCAACTCAATCTCACACCAACTCAACCTCACACCAACTCAATCTCTCACCAACTCAACCTCACACCAACTCAATCTCACACCAACTCAACCTCACACCAACTCAATCTCACACCAACTCAACCTCACACCAACTCAATCTCACACCAACTCAACCTCACACCAACTCAATCTCTCACCAACTCAACCTCACACCAACTCAATCTCACACCAACTCAACCTCACACCAACTCAATCTCACACCAACTCAACCTCACACCAACCCAACTTCCCACACGTCACAACAACACAACCTCACACCAACCCAACTTCCCACATGGCACACCAACCCAACTTCCCACATGTCACAGCACAACCTTACACCAACCTAACCTCACACCAACCCAATCTAGTCTCCCACACTTTAAACCAACTCAACCTCACACCAATGCAACCACCTACCAACCCAACATCACACCAACCCACACATCACATCAACCCAGCCTACCATTACAACACTAACCCAACCTCATCTCACTCCAACTCAACCTCACACCAACCCAACCACCTACCAACCCAACCTTCCACACATCCCAACCTCCCACACATCCCAACCTCCAACACATCACACCAACCCACACATCACATCAACCCAGCCTACCATCACAACACTAACCCAACCTCAACTCACTCCAAGTCAACCTCACACCGACCCAACCCAACACATCACCAACTCAACCTTTCTCCAACTCAAATCTCCAACAAGTCCCTTAAATCAACCTCACACCAGTTGAAAAGATTGATATAAAAGTTCAATGATGAAACATCAAAATTTGATGTTGGTGTTGCCATTTCTAATTTAATCTTTAGCACCTAAAAAGCTGAGCAAAATTTATTGCTTGGTCATTCAACTGAACATGACACCCTGTCTTCCCCATACCCCTCACCCATACACACTCGGACAAAAATTACTTTTGTCATGTCCCTGGTTATGTGAAATCTAGTTCAGTTACCTGTCTTAGAATAGGTCACACCTACCTCACTCACTGCCACCTCCTTACTGGCTCCCCTAACCCCTCTGCAACAATTGCCATTGCACCCTCACAGTCCATCACGTTATCCTTGCTTGCCCCCTGTACAACCTTCCCAGAGCTTCCCTCCCCCCCCCCCCACAACTCAATAGCCAAGCTCTTCAAGAAAACCCTTCGGATAAAATTATCTCCTAAATCATGCCTTCCTCTACAACCATATTTAGTCCTCCTTTCCCACCCCCCTCTCTCTTTACTTTTCTTTTTTTTTCACCCATGCACCTCCTTTCTTGATCCCAACTTTCTGGCTTTTAGTTCTCGTGTTTCTCTCAATTTCCCCGTTTTCTTTCCTTTTACCTCTAAAATGATCTAACCTCTCAGCCACAATTTGACCCTCACTGTCGTGGTGCCGTTAAGCTCTCATCAAACAAACAATCAAACCAGGTAATTTTGGAAGGGAGTAGGATGGTCGTGATATCATTAACAAACAAGTCATTTGGGCCCGTTTATACCATCTTGTTTGGATTTCTTTTCTTAAGGGACTGGTGAAAGGTTTTGGTAAAGGAATTATCGGTACTGTCTCCAAACCCGCTGCTGGAGTGTTTGACTTGGCGTCGGGAACCATGATGGCGATCAGGAGTCACACAGCCAATGAGAGTCACAAGATGCCGTCCAGGGTGCGATTACCAAGGTGTTGCATGAAGGCTAGAGGAGTCCTACCGAGGTACTCTAAGTCGGATGCGGAGGGGCATGACTATGTGCAGAAGTTGTTTGGGGGACCACTTGGAGAAAGGTATTGGCTTTATTCTGATATCAAAGAAAGGTTGTGCTGTATTGTGCAATTATTAAGAGTTATCCTGATTATAAAATTAATAAAGACTTTGCCACCAGGTGGCATACGAGTAATTCCTTTGGGTGTTGGTTTCTATCTTCTATTATCCAAGGTTTTTTGCTTGTACTTTTGCTCGCTGTAAGCACTTTAGGTTTAGCAAGTAACTCGCGTGAGCATTATTACACCAAGATGTTTAACCCTTACTCTACCAGGGCTTTAAAAATAGCGACCCCAATTTTCGTAACTTTTTTTTCATATGCATTTTTGACAACTTTCCTTTCATTTTCTTTCGTTACAAGTTTGGTTGGAATAGATGCTAAGATATTTATCTTTTGAGTAATTAAAACCAATTTAGGAAATATTGGACAAAATTATGCAAATTAAGAAAGTTTTGGCTAAATTTGGTCAACAAATGGTCAATCTTTGCAGAAGTATAACTTCTTGTCAGTATTGAAGACAGAGATTTGTGTGACATATTTAGATTCTTTTTGAAATTTCCTTTTTAATGATACTAATCTATAATTTTTAGAAAGAAAGGAAAGATGAAAACACATCAAAAATGATAAAAGTCAAACGTCCCCTGAAAGCTGCAGCAGAAAAATAATTACGCAGTGGTCACGGCGAGACTCGAACCCGGAGCGCTCGCACGCTAGTCGCGTACATTTCCTCTGCACCACGTAGTCGTTCAAATTGGATAGGTGTAATTTTATTGTTGTAGGATAGGTTCTAAATAGAGGGGGGTATGCCTTTATTTATATATCAAATGAAAGGAAATTTCAAGCGCTTTTGAACGGCAGTTCAATAAAGCATGTGTGATGTACGGTTTGGGTTACGCGATTTTTTGGAAAAAACGGGTCCAAAATGTCAGAAATTCATGAAATTTTGAAGAAATTTCTCCTGAATAAAAGAGTGGAAGTAAGGATTATAAAATTTATACCAGAAACCAATACTATCATGTCTTAGGACTTGCATGTTTGATTTTGAAGCAAAAATGTGATCTTGAAATTATCGTAAGATGTAAAAGAGAAAAATTAAAAAAAATGTAAATTTTTTAGCAATTATTGAGTTTAACCCTTTTTCGATGTAATTTTTCTATAAATTATGTAATATGACCCCTATGAAAAAGTTTCATTTTGTGAAAGAAATATCCGAGTACTTTAAAATGATACCAAGATTACTCTTATAGGACTGTGGTGAAGTCCCGATTTTATTTTTAGAAAAAAGTGGTTTGAAAACGGCAATACTATCGCCGCGTGGTAGAGGAAGGGCTAATTAAGCAGTTATAGAGCACTGGTTGGAGACTCACCTGGGAGTGTACTTGGATTTTTAGGGAGGTGTTGCCTTGGAAAGAGCTGTATAATTACAGAACGTTTCTGTTTTGCTTTTCTTTTTGTAACTTTGTCTCATTCTCTCTCTCTCTTTTTCCTCAGATTCTTTGTCCTGGAAACTGTGCGGAATACGTCCTCTGATGGTCTGTATGTTCTTATAACCAGTGAATGTACATACTTCTTACCATTTGACAACCCCAAGGAACCAGTGTTACAGGTCCAACATTCAGAGCTTATTATGGCCAAGCATTTAATAGGTATGTGGATTTCAACGCCTATTTCCCCCCAAAAATGAATATAGAGGCTGCGTAAGCCTACCTGCTTAACTCTTTTACTATGTAGAGGATACATAAACCTAACTGCTTATCTCTATTAATATGTAGGGGCTACGTAAGCTTAACTGCTTAACTCTTTTGCTATGTAGAGGATACATAAACCTAACTGCTTAACTTTATTACTATGTAGATACATAAGCCTAATTACTTAGCTCTATTACTATGTAGAGGATATGTAAGCCTAACTGCTTAACTCTATTACTATGTAGAGGATGCATAAGCCTAACTGCTTTATACTATGTTACTATGTATAGGCTACATAAGCCTAACCGCTTTAAACTTTATTGCTATGCAGAGGCTATATAAACCTCAGTGCGACGTGTTGAGAGCAACATGACCTCTATTCTTTTCTCTCAACGTTTCATTCCGATACACTTTACCTTGCACTTTACCACCTAAATTTGGTTTTGTATCTTCATTTTCCGGGATTCTCTCTATGTTGGGGAGTATCTGCTTTCGGTGAGACCGTTTTTTGGGTTTTTTTCTTCCGTTGTGACCAGACTTTCACGCCCTTATCGATACCTGTACAGTGGTTCTCCTATAGTAGTTCCGCAAAATATTTTTTTTAGTTGCCTCGGGTCTATCGGCCCTTGTTTTTTGTTTTGTTTTTCCATCATGATGAAACGCTTCTGCCTTGACCAAGACCTTCCCTCCCCTCTCCGTGACCCACCTGCCTCCTCCATTGACCATTCTACAGCCCCAGTCCCCAATATTTGAATGATACAGGCCATCAATAAACCAGAAAGTTTCAAAAGAGTTTCCCCTTTTCTCATACACAAGGCGCTCCACGGTCTTGTCGGTACCCTCCCCAAGGATTCTACCCTCAGATCCGGTGATCTCCTGGTGCACTGCACCAGGACTCTCAAGCCACCACCCTCTTTACCACCAAAACCCTACTTAGTACTGGTATTGACGTTACAGTCACCCCCCACCGTTTTCCTGAACTCCAGCAAAGTCGTCATTAGAACTAGAGACCTTACTTGACCGATGAAGACCTCATTGAGGAACTTGCCAACCAACATGTTACTGAAGCCCATCGTCTCATCCTCAAAAGAGACGGTGCCGAAACACCCACCAATAAATACCATTTTCCTGACTTTTGCCACACCAACTCTCCCCTCCCACATCACTGCCGGCTACCTGAGAATCCCAGTCGCCTCTTACATCGCCAACCCCCCTCCATTGTCATAAGTACCAGAGGTATGGCCATAGAAAAAACTCCTGCCGCAGGCAAGCGCGCTGTAGCAACTGTGGAGCCCCGAACCATGACAGCGCCTCCTGCACCAACACCCCACTCTGCTTCAATTGCGAAGGTGCTCACCCAGCCAACCATCCCTCTTTATCAAAAGAATGCCCCACCTGGCTTCAGGAAAAGCAGATAACCAAACTGAAAACCGTTAATCCCAACATCACTTACCCAGAGGCCAGGAAGCGATTCTTCGCTTCCCCACACCAAACCTTCCTACTCGAGCGCAGTCTCTTCTTATACCAATACCGCCCCCCTCCCATAACACAACTAAAACTGACACACATGCCCAAACCGACCTCACCTGCCTCTTCTTACCCAGTCCTATGCCCATCATCATTGCCAACAACCCAACCACACCATTACCCAAACCACCTCCACCAACACTTCTCTCCCCAACCTTCCTTCCTTCTCTAAGACCCCCGCCATCCCCTACCTCAACACCTCTAATGCCATCAAACTCAGGCCAACCAGACTAACAATCATCAAAACAACAAACTAAACAACAAACCAATAAACAACCAATCAACAAACAGCCCACCATCCAAACCCACACGTATGACCTGAAAAGAGCATGGATTGTTCGGTTACCGAACATACTTCTCATCCAACTTTCAAAAACAACCGCTCCCAAAGAAACAGGGATAGATCAAAAAAAAAAAAAAGCCAACAGATCTTTCTCTAGATAACCCCCTGCTTCCTTATGGCATGCAACATAAACAATTACAATAACACCCACAACATCATACAATGGAACATAAGGAGCCTCAAGGCCAATTCTGAAGAAATTGACCTATGGCCACCACCTTCAACCCGGTCGTCTTCTGCCTACAAGAAACCTTTTTGAAAACCACTGACCATTATTTCCTTCACAACTTTGCGTGCTACCATAAACATCAAGTGGACGCCGACAGGGCCTGTGGGGGCGTCTCCATTCTCGTTAGACCCTTTACGTAGGAGCATGACTCCTTAACCACAGTGCCACTGCACCGCTTATATAATGAATGTAGCTCATTACTATGGCTGTGTTTGGTTCCACAATATCAGAACCAGATTGGAACCAGACTCTCTTTACCACAGAGCCGCTGCACTTGTAGTGTGTAAGCAAACCTAAACATTTATACACTGTCTGTCCTGATTTCTTCATCAACTCAACAATTTTTATTTTTTGTGACAGGCGAGATGGGCTACGAGAGGAAGTTTTTCATTGAGCTGACAAAGTTTGGCACAGACTTTTCTTATGCAGTAGGGTCTCCTGTGTCCTCCAGGGAAAAACCAAGGGTTGTGTGTGATAGTGAAAAGATTGCCAAAAAGGTTTGTGAAATATCTTCTTTTTTTTTTGGAGGGGGGGGAATTAACTCCAGTTCACTGGTTGAGCATGTTTATCTTCAATAAAGGTGTAAGAAAATGAACAAAATTGTAGAGAAAGCATAGTTGAGAAATTTTACTCTGTTAAAGTGGTAAAAAGATCTATCTTGTACATGAAAGAGAGCTTTAAAGGAATATTCCCTGTGAATTTTTATTTTCATATATATGATAGAGGACAGTTACAGAAACAAAATCTTATCGATATCTTTTTCCGTTTAGGAATTATTGCCATTCAAAGATTTTGAGTGTGTTGTAAAAGTGACCTCTCAGTGTAAAATGTGATGTCAGATCCTGGCAATAGGTATGTGTATTTTTATGCCCCAAGGGTGCGGTTCCAGGGGCAACACTCCCTTGGATAACCAGGGGGCAAAGTCCCCCAAAAAAAATAATTAGCGGTCATGATTGGTTTCTACCAAAAAAATGTTTTTGTTTACTTAGAGTGTAAGGTTCACGAGCTGATTGGCAAAACACGTGCTTGATATCATACCCTATCAATAATTAAACGAGAAATGTTTCCAATAATTTAGAAAAAGGCAATTAATTTCCAAAGAAATACATCAACATTATTTCGGATCTGCAATTGTGACATCACGCTTAACACCGGTCACTTTTCAAGACACTGGTGAAATCTTTGAAACGGAATAACTCCTAAATGATATCAATAGGATTTTTTCACTCACATTATTTCTGAAATATTCCTCTATCACATATATGCAAAGATAAAATTCACAGGAAAAGTGGTCCAAATATCTATCTTGTATAGAGAGCTTAAAGACCAAACAGGATGAGAAGAACCTCACTCACTATCTTCACGAGATATTCATGTGTTTAAGTTTTAACAAATTTGTAAGAAATAACTGGTGTAGAAAGTTTGATGTATTCTAGTGATGTCACACCCTCTTTTTCAAAACAGTGTTAGTGCATTTGCATTTGAAAATTACTGAAACCAGGCCCATAGCCGGTGATGGTTGAGGAGGGGGGGGGGGGTTGAGCGAATGAAACCCCCTTTTGTTGAGAAAGTGCCCTGTGGAAATCTAAAACAATAAGAACCACCTGCAATTTCAGTTTGTTGCCCTTTTGTACAAAAAACGAAACCCTTTTTGTTGAGAAAGTGTCCTATGGAAATCTAAAAGAACAATAAGCACCTGAAATTTCAAAGTTTATTGCCGTTTTATATAAAAAAACAAACCCCCTCCTTCCTGAAATTTCTTGCTGCAGGCCTGGTGAAACCATTATCTTTCAATAAACATATCAACTTTGCATTGTTATGCATAATGCACTGTTATGCATACAGTGTCCTTCCCCCCCCTCCCTTTGAAATTCCTTACTACAGGCCTGATGAAACCATTATCTTTCAATAAACATATCAACTTTGCATTGTTATGCATAGTGTACTGTTATGCATACAGTGTGCTATCCCCTCCCTTCCCCCTCCCTTTGAAATTCCTTGCTACAGGCCTGATGAAACCATTATCTTTCAAAAAAATATATCAACTTTGCATTGTTATGCATAGTGCACTATTATGCATAGTGCACTGTTATGCATAGTGCACTGTTATGCACAGTGCACTGTTATGCACAGTGCACTGTTATGCACAGTTATACACAGTGCACTGTTATGCACAGTGTACTGCTATGCACAGTGCACTGTTATGCACAGTGCACTGTTATGCACAGTGCACTGTTATGCATAGTGCACTGTTATGCATAGTGCACTGTTATGCATAGTGCACTGTTATACATAGTGCATTGTTGTACATAGTGCATTGTTATGCATAGTGCACTGTTGTGCATAGTGCACTCTTATGCATAGTGCACTGTTATGCATAGTGCACTGTTGTGCATAGTGCACTGTTGTGCATACAGTGCACTATGAAACTCCATTGCACTGATTTTCCAACTTATACTGTAAATGAAAGGAATTTTGTATCAGTTGTTACAATTTATTCAATATTTTCAAAGATTTGTTCAAGACTAAAAACACAACTTTTTAGAATTGTACTTGATTATGCATTTTACTTGTAACATTGTTTAATATGAAACTATTTTAGTTTGGTTGCATTATTTCAATGTTCAGTATTCTTCCAGGTTTATATCATATTTTTTCTCTGTGAAGAATTTTAGAACTTTTTAATTTTTAAGTAATTTTAAACACTTTAGAACTGAAGTATACCTGATTTTACTGCCATTGTACTGTTTTGCATGCAGTGCGGTAATGTTGTTATCTTGTGTCTTGTTTTGCAGGTCACGCAGCAGATCAACTACGCAAAAGGTTGTTTTGAAGAATTAAACAAGAGGTGCAATTGGAGAAAATGGATGCTAGTCTTACGCTACAGTTGCCAGAAGCAGAGAGCAGGTAGCAGTAGACATGGGTGTGCAATCCTTCTGACACAACAGTAACACAGATACAACCCTGTAATCTCCCCTGGGTAAGACAACCCTTGGTAAGACAACCCTGGATGAAACAACCCTGGGTGAGACAACCCTGGGTGAAACAAACCTGGGTGAGACAACCCTGGGTGAAACAAACCTGGGTGAGACAAAGCTGGGTGAGACAACCCTGGGTGAAACAACCCTGGGTGAGACAACCCTGGGTGAAACAACCCTGGGTGAAACAACCCTGGGTGAGACAACCCTGGGTGAGACAACCCTGGGTGAGACAACCCTGGGTGAGACAACCCTGGGTGAGACAACCCTGGGTGAGACAACCCTGGGTGAGACAACCCTGGGTGAGACAACTCTGAATAGTGTCATTATATGGAGACTTTCTTAAAGCACAATTGAACAGTTATAACCCAGGGTTATACCTGCTCCTGGGGCTCATTAAGTCTTAGATAATGACTAAGTTTCTGCCGTGATCAGTGACATCATATGGAGACTCCCTTAAAGCACATTTAAACAAGACACACCATTTCCCAGGATTATAAGTGCATATTAAATATGTCACATTATATTTCCAGAGGACATGGAAATGTAAGCTACATTAAGTCTTAACCTCACAATACATTTTGTGTCATAAGCCCTGACAAAATCTCAAATCTGTGGGGTCTACATTGCTCACAACAGAAACCACAATCCAGCACAAGCAATTAGCAATTACACCAGGGATTTCCACACACTTCACCTCACTTTCCATAGTCATAATCTGACATTGATAGTAAACAAATTTCACTGCAGTTGCACTGACTGTCACATTTAACACAAGGACAAAAAGTATTCTCCTGTGGTGAATGTGTCTGGCTTGAAGTTACAATGTACAAATAGGGTGGTATTTAATAGTGAAGGTTTTGTTTGTTTATTGATGATTGATTTTAAGTGATGTAGGACATGGAAATGTAAGCTAGATATGGGCATTATGGCCCCTGGAAAGTTGTGGAATTTACTAGAGAGTTGTGAAATTTACTAGATTGTTGTGAAATTGCTAGAATTTCAAAATTCTTGCAGTGTTTTCTTTCCTACTTAGGGTAATAAAGTCATGGAAATTCAAACTGGGTTGGGGTGGGTGGTTGGGGGTTGAAGGGGCAACGGTCATGAAAATTTATGAAAAAATCATGGAATTTGGGTTGTTTATAAGTGTATGATCCATGAGTGATGGACGGTTTGATGGGGCACACCCTTCGGGGCAAGAATATTTGGATACGATTTGCTTCTGTAAATAAAGTTTGTTAGTTATAACTCAATTAAGATGCTGTTTATTCTTTTTCATTTTTTGCATATCTAACACATATAGAGGAGGGTCACATGGGACAAACCATTTTAGACTAGATTAAAGCTAGCGGTAGCATTTGAAAGAGTTGATCAAATCAACCTTGTTTTAACTCCACTGAAAAGTGTCTGCTTTCCATTTCTCTGGCCGCTTTTTATTTCACATCCATCCTCTGCCATTATTTAGCTTTTTCAGATTTTGTTCTTGTAATGTACCCAGATGTTTTTAAAAGTTCTTGAAAAGATTGCCTTAACCGAAGTAATTCCTTCTTTCTTTTTTTTTCATTTCATTTATTGCTTTTTTATTGTTCACTACTGTCTGTTGTAGTACAAAGAATGACAGTAATTTTGTACACCATCTCTTAAAAACTTATCTATAAACTTAATTGTAAAATACTTTGTGTCTTTCAGTTTCAGTCTCTATATAGGATGGTTAAATGGGTTAACATTTACCAAGGTTAATCGAGTTTGTTTTAACCAAACTTAAAGAACAATGTATGCTTCTTTCTTTTTCTTTCGCTTTTATTAACACCTCCAATCTCTTCCTTTATTTTTGTTTTGTAGATTTTTTTTCATACCCAGACATTTCAGGCAATTTTTTCTTTACTGTATGATAGTTTATTTCAGGCTGTTTGATAAATAGAATAACAGTGCTGTCATGACATGTCGATTAACGCGATATCTCTTTTTCGACGACATGAAATATGCTTCTCGCGACATATCGCGATACCAAAAACTAATGCTCAACTAAAAATTTCGCGCAACTAGGCTAGGCTATTTCGTACGTTGCAATTCTAATGTTGTGGTATTAAAATTAATTAAAAGTCAAGTTTAAGCCATTAAAAACGTGCAAAAATACAGTGAAACATAAAAAAAGACATTAGTTAGTGCTCTGTCATCCCACACTGGCACGCTCTGATATAAGTTGGCAAAAAGAACAAAAAATTGGCCCAGAACATGCGCCTCAGGCTCTCACTTTGATGATTCATGGTCATGTTGGCTGAATTACCAAACTAATGCATGACGAACGTAATAGTCACACGATCGTGTTGTCAGCTAGATATGCAAATTATTTTTTCTTACATTCACCATAAAAGAAGTCAAGTTAAACTTTTTGTGTCGTGAGTCAAGTTTTCTTGAAAAGTATTGCAACATACCAATATATCGTAATATTTTTCTCCACTATAATCGATACGTAATACAGCCATGTCGTGACAGCATTAGTAATTTGTCAAGTTATCTCTTAACAAGCCTTCTTGAAAGTGCAGATGTAAAGTATGTTTTGATTTGACTTTCAGATACTGTAAATAAAATGCAGTATAACCCTTGAGACAAGATTAAAGGGGTATCATTTATAAGAGTTAAAAAGATCAAGTTTGCTTAAAATTCCATTAATGTATAGTGTATGGTTTTTACTTTTTTTTCTTTCACTTTTATTTCACATCCCGCCGTTTCCATTATATTGCTTTTTCAGTTCTTTCTTTAAGTTTTTCTAATACCCAGATGTTTTATGAAAAGGATTTCCTCTACCCAAGTAATTTTGTCTTCTTTTGCCTCCTGCTGGTGTATTTCTTTTGGTCATTCCTAGAAATTGTAGGCAATTCTTTCTTTGCTGTATAATAGTTTATTGCATTCTGTTTGATAAAAGAATGACAAGAATCTGTCAAGATATCTCTTCACATGCCTTTTAAAAGTTCATATGTAAGGTATGTCTTGATTAGACTTAGCCACTGTAAATGAAATGCAGTATAACCCTTGACACAAGATTAAATGTGTATCATATATAAGAATGAATAAGGCTCGTTTGTTTAAACGCCCGTTAATATTGTGTAGGCCATTTTTTTTCCTTCTTTCACTTTTATTTCGCATCCAGCTTCTTCCCTTATATTGCTTTTGCAGTGTTTTGTTAAGTTTTCTAATACCCATGTGTTTTATGAAATTTTGAAAAGGATTTGCCTCTACCCAAGGAATTTTGCCTCCTGCTGGTGTATTTTTTTTGTCATACCCAGAAATTGTAGGCAATTCTTTCTTTGCTGTATGGTAGTGTATTGCAGTCTCTTTAGTAGAAAGATTGACATAGATATTTGTCATGTCATCTCGTTACAAGCCTTCTAGAAAATTAAGATGTAAAGTATTTGTTTTTCATTTCTAGAAACCTGTAAATTAAATTTAGCACATCCTTGAGACAAGACTAAAGGGGTATCATTTATAAGAGTTAATAAGATTACGTTTAATTAAACTCCCATTAATGTAAAGTGTATGGGTTTTTTTTTTTCTTTTGCATGTCTTTTTCACACCCAGCCTCTTCCATTATTTTGCTTTTTTTATTCTTTTTTGTATATCTTTGCTTTCCATGTATTTTAGGACATTCTGTTTTTGGATTGCCTCTGCCTAATGAAATTCTTCTTTTATTTCATGATGGAATATTTTTTTAGGAAATTTTGTTTCGCTGTATGACAGTTTTTTTTGCAGTGTGTTTCCTATTTGGTAGAAAGTGTGACATTTTCCATGCCATCTCTTTACAAGCCATCTAGAAAATGAAGATATAAAGTATTTTCACTTCCAGACCCTGTAAATGAAATCAGCACATCCTTGAGACAAGATTGAAAGGGGTACCGTGGCATTTGTATGAGATAACAATAGGGTCATCAGGTATCTGGATGTGCACCACTGTGTCTTCACATGTGTGGAGGATCGATACCCACCGGCGTCATCAGATTTTCTCCGGGTATTCCGCCTTTCCTCTCACTTGGCATTGGCTTGCTGTCGATCCGACATAGTTGGTTGCGTGCGATGTGAGGACCTTTCGCTTTCACTTCACATCCAGTCTCTTCCATTTGCACTTGTCTTGATTTTTCTTATGTTTTATGACGACATTCTTAAAAGAAAAAACCTGCCCAAGGTTTTTTTGTTTGCCTCATGATGGTGTATTTCTGTCTCTTCGGTAGAAAGTTTGTCATATAAATATTGTCCTAAATAGTCCTTATAGGTGTAGCATACTTTGTATTTTCAACTCATTTATCCCTGAAATGTATATTTTTCTCCAATGTACTTAGATTTTGAATTTGGATATTTCTGGAGCAAATCAAAGAAACCTGTAAAGGCGTAATTATCACTCGATTTCTGATATATACTGTAGCTAGGTAACATATCACCAATAGAATTTGCTTTGTTGCCCCATATACAATTAAGGGCACTTTGATATTTGTTGATCTTAGCGTTGTAAGTTGAACTAATTTATTGTTGTATTTATCTTTCAGCACTTAAAATTGCAAAATAGTTGATTGCAATCTGTTCATGAATATTTATATCAATGAGAAGTTGCAGACTCATGAACATTATGTCTGAGAGATATTAAGTGCAGTATGATATTGTAGTTGTTATGATAGTGATGATAATTTTGTCTAATATACAACTTCATACTGATATACCATATTCGACGTATTAAGCGCCCATGCCCTAATAAGCATCCACCCAGCATTTTTTAACTGATAACATAATTTATTTGATTAATCTGAAGACTTAAAATATAAGTAAAGTACATTATTTGCTTATTTTTGCATCCGACGGTCATAATGTTTTTGTGGTGTGGGGCTAGTATAGAACCAGATCACATTATGCAGTTTAATAGCACACTGTACACGGCCTGGAGCATGGGCACTTATTGGGAAGAAACTAATGTGTGGTACAATTCTATTTTATGTGCTTATTGTGTCATATACGGGTATGCTTAAAAAGAATTGCCTTTGTGCAGACCTCTGACTCTCGCTCAGGCACGTGACTTTGACTGTCAGTCTTATTAATCCAAGCAACCAATGTGAGGTTGCCTCACAAACCAGAAAAGCTCAGAAGATTTTCTCAACCTTACTGCTATAGACCTTTTCAAACCGACTTAAGCAGAATGTGATTTCTTCAGCACTTCGACCAATCAAATGCTGGGGGAACTTTTCCTTTGTTTTCCAACCAATCAGGTGCAGGTTTGAGGAAAAAAATTGTAAGCAGCAATACGCGCGCGTATTTCCTTTATGAATAATGCACGTATGATACGTGCGCTTGAAAACATTTTTTCATACGCTTGGTCTCATACAGTGCGTGAATTGTGCGGACGGCCAAGATTCCTCCAGTATTTCATTGGTCAATAATATTCCTCCAGTATACGATTGGTCCATTATGGACATGTGATTCTCGGCCATGTGACATTATTTAAATTAGTTATTCAGAAATAGCCGATTCAGATTTGAAAAGGTCTATAGCGTTATACAGCTAGTCGTTAAACCAATCTGGTCATTTAGGAAATCGGCCGACATATTCAGATATTTTTGATGTAGTGCTGTTAAATGTGTTGACTGAACATAGGGTATCAGCATAAAGGGTATTTAGATTTGATAGTTGATATTTAGACCAGATTAAAAAAAATATTAGCTTACTACCTGAACCCAATTGGAATAGTGATGCAGGCGCACGATTTTTATTTATTAGTTTTTTACCAGCCAATTCATTTTGGTGATTTGCAGCATTCCAGATCAGATCAACCCACACCATGCTTGATAAATATTGAAAATTATCAGAAGCAATCGTTTTTATCTTGATAGAAAGTAGAAAGAAACAGAAGTACAACCCTGAATGACTGATCTGAAAGAAAAAATATATGGTACTTTTTCCAAAAGAAAATAAATCTGTGTTTCTCTCAAACTGATGCGTGCAAGGGTGATAAGTTAATATATTTTATTATGGGGCCTAATATAGTAATCAGTTTGAGTGTGTTGCTTATTGCTAAATCAATATACAAGGATTGAGAATTTGTAATTGTATCTCACCTATCATCTCATACTTGGATTTACGGGTAAATAATATACATAAGAGATATTTGGAGGGGGGGGGAGGGGTAATATTTTTGTACAGTTTACGTAGAACAGAGTATTGATATGGCTTAAAAGGTCAATCACAAGCATTCTTCTTGGATCAAGTATTGATAAATTTTAGTTTGAAATGTGTCTGGGCACTTGACTGACATCATGTTCACAGATAATTCCACTCGTTGTTTCATTTATTCAAGTAGTCTTTAATCCAAGAAAATGTATGTTATCTATTAATCATTGATGAAAATACGGCCAATTTTTAGAACCAGAAAATATTTTAATCTTCCATCTTCATTGTTTATGTACAGTTCGCAAGAGGGTTAATTTTATTATGATAGAAGTGATTCAGATTTTTTTGTATTTTTTGGGGATTCCAATCCTGTCATTTCGTTTGAATATTTTTTAAAGCAAAAGCATGGATAATTAAATCTGGATACAAAGCACATAAAACTCAGTGGTTGTCTGGTTTTGATGTGGTTGTCAAAATGATGTAAAGGTGTGTGATAAATAAAAAATGCTCTAAAGTTTATTTGAATTTTTTTTTTTTTTTTTTTTTTTTATACAAAATTGAACCCACTATTACTAAAGTATTGAACTGTAATTAAACGTATTTACAAATATCCTACTTTTTTTCTTTTCAAAATGATGGTTTTGGAATAAATTCACCTGATATGAACCTATGTATGACATGCTATGTGCTAAATGTATCATAAACGGCTGTTTACACCAGGTGTCTGTGGTGTTTTTCAATATTGTTGTTGAGAAGTCCTTAAAAAATGCTAGAGAGTTATTCGCTAAATATTTTGCTAAAAAAGTAAGTGTCTTAGACTTTCCATACTTAGTGTGTAGTTGTACCCACACTTTTTTTAGCAAAACTGATCCTATTTTTACTAAAGTATTGAATCATATTTAAATGTATTTACAAATACAATTATCCCCTTTCATTTTTTTAATTTTTAAATGATTTCTTGGGGCATACATTTTACCCAATATTAATCTATGTATGGCGTATGTGATGAATGTACCATATAAGGCTACTTACATCAGGTGTGGTGAGAGATGTTCTTCAATGCTGCTGTTGAGAAATCCTTTAAAAATTCGTGAGAGTTATTTTTGAAATTGATGTTCAAAACACGTTTTGAACATCAATGGATGTAGAATATTATTCTACCTGCATGTTTTTGTACTTATTTATGTGCATGTTTATGTGCATGTTTATGCGCATATTTATGCATGTTTATGCGCATGTTTATGCGCATGTGTATGCACATGTTTATGTGCATGTTTATGTACATGTTTATGTATGTGTTTATGTACGTGTTTATGTACATGTTTATGTTTATGTACATGTTTATGTACATGTTTATGTGCATGTTTATGTGCATGTTTATGCGCATATTTATGCGCATGTTTATGCGCATGTTTATGCGCATGTTTATGCACATGTTTATGTGCATGTTTATGTACATGTTTATGTGCCTGTTTATGTACGTGTTTATGTACATGTTTATGTACATGTTTATGTACATGTTTATGTACATGTTTATGTACATGTTTATGTGCCTGTTTATGCACATGTTTATGCACATGTTTATGTACATGTTTATGTATGTGTTTATGTACGTGTTTATGTACGTGTTTATGTACGTGTTTGTGTACATGTTTATGTACATGTTTATGTGCATGTTTATGTATGTGTTTATGTACATGTTTATGTACATGTTTATGTGCATGTTTATGCGCATATTTATGCGCATGTTTATGCGCATGTTTATGCGCATGTTTATGCGCATGTTTATGTGCATGTTTATGTACGTGTTTATGTATGTGTTTATGTACGTGTTTATGTACATGTTTATGTATGTGTTTATGTACGTGTTTATGTACGTGTTTATGTACGTGTTTATGTACGTGTTTATGTACATGTTTATGTGCATGTTTATGTGCATGTTTATGTGCATGTTTATGCGCATGTTTATGCACATGTTTATGTGCATGTTTATGTGCATGTTTATGTGCCTGTTTATGTATGTGTTTATGTATATGTTTATGTACATGTTTATGTACATGTTTATGTATGTGTTTATGTACATGTTTGTGTACGTGTTTATGTACGTGTTTATGTACGTGTTTATGTACGTGTTTATGTACATGTTTATGTGCCTGTTTATGTATTTATGTATGTTTATGTACATGTTTATGTACATGTTTATGTACATGTTTATGTACATGTTTATGTACGTGTTTATGTACATGTTTGTGTGCATGTTTATGTGCATGTTTATGCGCATATTTATGCGCATGTTTATGCGCATGTTTATGCGCATGTTTATGCACATGTTTATGTGCATGTTTATGTGCCTGTTTATGTATGTGTTTATGTATATGTTTATGTACATGTTTATGTACATGTTTATGTACATGTTTATGTACATGTTTATGTACGTGTTTGTGTACATGTTTATGTACATGTTTATGTACATGTTTATATACATGTTTATGTACCTCTTCATGTATGCGTGTTTATATACATGTTTATGTACATGTTTATGTACATGTTTATGTATGTTTGTCTTTTTTTTAGATTAAAATGAACTTATTTCTTAATCATGTATTATTATTTATAATGGTAATTGTTTATGCAACTCAGTAATATAATAATAATTTACATGAAATTGGCTTTTTCCATAGGAAATGCAATATTGTTATGTGTATACTGTAAGTAATTAAATACTTCTTTGTTGTTTTTCCTCAAATTTTCACCATACTTGTATATTTTAATTGTCCTTATTATCTTATGTTCGCTAAAAGCTAATTGCAGCTATGCAACACTTAAATTTTGTGCAAGTGACTGGGAGAGAAGGTTATACTCCCTCCACCCTCCTACTCACCCTCCATTTAGGAGGTGGCACATAACTGAATTGACCAAAGTTAGTAGAGTTGATTGTGACAGTGGGCTGGAAAATTAGTTGTTGCTCTGTAACAAAATAACCCTTTTGTTCCATGGCAAACTCCCAACTCGATCCAAAAGAAAATTTGAAATTGTATTTAAAAATTAAAATTTCAATTTAAAAGATATTGGGATATGGTCATTTTGCAAGTATTTGATAACAATAGCGAGATAAGTATCTTACTCAGTATGCACTATACTTGCAGTACTTCCATTATATCAAGGCACCTTATTAAGAAGTTCATCTCTGTATCATGGTAGATTATGTTTGAAACTTGAAGAATTTAAGCCTTAAATTGTAATTTATTTTTTTTAGATTATGGATTGCTGGTCTAAATTTAAAGATTTTTGGTCCAAAAGTGAAGATTTTTGGTCCAAAAGTAAAGATATTTGGTCCAAAATTGACATTTTGGGATTATAGAATTTTCTAAATTTATTAGTGTATGAACCATGTATACATCAACTTAGTGGTAGGCCTATACAATATATTTGTTTGCCATTTCTTATTTCATTATAAACTATTATTAATATTATTGTTTTTTTATCATTAACATAATGTGCATGAAGGCAAACATGTCTGATCTGTAAGATAAAACTTAATGCAATGATGTGTATAAAATTTGAAAAGTTTGATCATTTAGATGTATGTTGTTATCTGACTGAAAACGTGTGAAAAATTGATTATAACAGCAAATATATGGAACATATACAATATGATGACCAGGCTTTGTGTGTGTCTCTTTTTTTGTTGCTAGTTTCAATTCTAGGGGCACAAAATGGGGAGGATAAAACCATTTGAGAATAATATATTACAATGCCAAAGCAGTATAATTTATGGTCCCTTGGACTTTTTCCGCTTATAACCTGATTTTTTTGACCCCCCCTCACCTTTCCCCTTCCCTCTGATTATTAACCCCCTTCCCCTTCCCTATAACCCTCCTATATCCCTGGTAAACGTTTTGTTTTCACAGATGACATGAAAATTCATGATGTTTACTTCCTTAACTATAATCTGTTTTTAAATCATTGTTTGGGATGAGGATTATACAAGTCACTGCCAAAATCTGGCTCATAAACATAAATAGTAACAACAACAACAATAATATTAACAAACCTTCCAGTTATATTTCCTGAGGTTTTACTGTTTTTCTCTATTCCCAATTTTGATATTTTCCAACTGTTCTGCTAATATTTCATGGACGCCTATAGCAGCAGTGGCGTAGCCATGATTTCCATGTGAGTGTAGGGAAGGGAAGGGGGGTAAAGTAACATAAATAAATCGACAGGATATAGAATATCGCCCCTGCTGACAAACGGTACTAATTTTGAACCGATTAAAATGGAACATTGAGGAATAGTGGTGGGGCGATCTGCCCTCCCTTAGGCTACGCTACTGTATAGCAGTATAGTAAATATTGCCCCACTGGAAAGATAGATTTTCTTACTTTTAACTAATCAAGTCCCCTGTCTCTTTGTGTGTTCAAGTAATATTAGCGAACATTTGAAAATTGGCAAGGTCACGACCAAGTGATTTATGATCATGAGGCATCGAATATGGTTTAAAGGAATATACTTGTTCATTTTCACTAATACGATAGAGGACTATTAAAGAAACAAATTAGTATGGAGGGATTTCATAACGTGACTCATCTGCAAGCCACTTTACAGGGAAAGCGTTTTTGCTGTCTTTACACACACGTACAACAAACATACTGCATGCTAACTACCTACCAATTTAGCGAATTTTACTGAATGCAGTTTTTTTGTTCGCTTCCGATTTTACGTTTTATATATTCATACAAAGAGTATTTTTTACGCGAAAGCTGATAGGTATTAAAGTGCTCGCTGCAAATCCTAGTGTGAACCGTAGGTTGAAAACTGTGTCTTACAGCCAGCAAAAATCCACTTCAAACGTCGATCAGGATCAGATGGAAAACGTCTTTTTATTCCCTGGCACATGTCTATTAAAGCAACCAATAGCACAACAAGATTCCGGCATAATCATTTTACAAAAATTATCTTACATAACAACCTGCAGACGTATGTAAGTCTAATTATGTGTACAGCAGACAAGGTGTTCTTCCCCGAAAAAATGGCGACAAAGTCACGTGACATCATGATGCACCTGAAACATTTTTATCAAAACCATGTTGATATCTTATTAGGTTTAGGAGTTGTCTCATTTGAAATGTAATCTGTGTGGTATATCTGTTTGCAGATCAGAGATTTTTATTTTATTTTTTATGGTTCCATTTTTTTTTTTTTTTTCAATTAAAGTGTAAGGTTTATGAGCAGATGGACAAAGTATGTTCTTGTAAAAAACGTTATACCCCAGCTCAATAATTAAATGAAAAAAGTTTCCAGAAATTTATAAATAAGCAAATAGTTTTAGAGAAATACATTTAAATTTTCTTAGCTCGGCAACTATGACATCTGAATAGTCCTCTTGTCATATATATGAAAATTAAAAATTCGTTGGAATATTCCTTTAACCATACAGGAAAGATGTTATGCAAAAATTCAGTTTAGTTTTCTAACAACAAACGGCCAACGCGATCTTTTCATGGCCTCTTACATCATTGCTCCAGATGCTTAGCCTACTTATATTTTGCAACTTATTAATGAAGATGTAAGAACAAAAAGATGTTCGTACATTTGCGTAAGTTTTTTCATTACACCTCATTAAGTACGAAATCAAAACAAAGTTTCTTTTCAATACAATAATATAATCCTGATTTCTTTGTGGGTCAAAAATTATATGAGTGACATGCCAATTTCTAATGTCTTTGATTGACTTAAAGAAAAATTCCCATGAATTTTCATTCTCAATTTTTGGGGTATTTCTATAAAACAAACAAAATATGTATTTTCGTTTACTTACATGAGCAAATGGGAAAATCATGTTCTTGGAAAGCTCATGTTATACCCCATCTCAATAAATAAACAAAAAATGTTCTTAATAGAAACATGCAAATAATTTGGCAATTAACGCTTACTCTACCAGGCGGCGATATTATCGCCGTTTTGGGTGCCCCGTCTTTGACTCCGCCGCCCAGGCGCTTTTTAAAAAAAGTGCTGGTAGAGTAAGGGTTAATCAACCCGCGACAAGTGTGCCAACTCGAAAATAAATGCAGCATGGTTCCGGTGGGCGGTGTACCGGGCCACCGAAGTTCCCGATAAAACAGAGGTCCCTTGGAATCAAATGTGCTTAAAGCAGTAGGTTCATAAAAATGGTCTTAGATCTACCTACATGACATCACACTGTACATTGTGAGGTCACACCGGCAAAATCTTTTAAATGCAATAACTCCTAAACGGAATAAAGATATCAACATGGTTTTTACACCAAGTTGTTTCTTTAATAGTCCTCTATCATATACATGAAAATTCATTGGAATCTTCCTTTAGATTAATGATCTTGATTTCTTTGTGTAATAAAAATTATATGCGAGATATACCTGCTTTCTAACGTCTTTGATGTCCTCGAAAATTTAGTTTAAATTCATATTTTATCATGCAGTGGCTCAATGGTTAAACAATTTTGCTCGTATGCATGCACGTGCCCCCCCCCCCTCTCCTCCCCTACACACACTTTTCCGATAACTGACATGTGCCCCTTTGAAAATAAAAGTGCCCCTCAATTACCGTCAAATGTCTAAGAACTGGCGGAATGTGCGCACACCTTAAAATTATTACAAAATAGTAGGAAAGTGGCCACTTTTGTATTTTCCGTGTACAGGAGAATGTGCCCCCTCCCCTTCCCTTCATTGAAAAAAGTGCCCATATCTAAAAATGAAGTTCATTCCCCCTTTACTTTGCTTTGTTGTATAGACCGTGGGGGGGAGGAGAGACGTATGTATATGACTTAGGAAGTGTCCCTTAAGGGTCGTACCCCTCCCCCACTTTTCGTAAACTTCCTACACCCTTGACTGGTGTCCTATCCAGGGGGAGTCATGTGCTCTCATCCGCTTGTGCCACGGAAACCGGGAATAAACATCAGCCCCGTGGATTTAAATTTAAAGTAACGTAACGAGAGCTTCAAAATAAATAATGGATTCAAATTTATATCATGTTTAAATGTCAGATATCGTGTTAACGCATAAATGAAGGTATACAACAGTCCAACGTTTCTGATTGGTCGAAGTATAAACAATCCTCGACAAGACAATCATTTAACGACGGGAAAGTGACGCCTACTAGTATATATCGGATTCATTGGCGACGGGTCAACAACATATCTTGAAATAAGATTCCCTCTTTAGAAGATTATTTCAGTGGTTAGGTTATTTCATCTAATATGAAGCTTAAAGGAGGCTTTAAAGGAATATTCCCATGGAATTTCATTTCAATACATTTGATAAAGGACAATAAAAAAAACAAGATTGGTAAAAAATGTAAATATCTTATTCCTACAAGAAGTTATTGAATTTTAATGATTGTTCTTGTCCGCGTAATGGAGATTGCTGGTCTGAGTCTACATCATTATAATGTCATCACAGCACGTCCTGTACTATTCTTTATGAATTTCTTTGAAAATTAATTTTGTATTTTCTAAATGATTAATCATTTTTCAAGAAGTTATATTTAGCCCTCCCCTCCCCCCCTTTCTTCACACACACACACACACACTTCCAACTTAGTATTATGCATGAGATCATTACCAAAAAACAATAGAGCACACAAATGGACAATGGGTCATCTGTGTTCCACATACTGACATATATACTGTATCCAATGTACTGTCTTACGGTTACTGTGTTTACAAACTATTTTCAGCAAAACCATATTTAGCTCCATTATTATGCATATTAATGATATTCAACAATTTTATACCATGAATATGTATACACTAGCTAAAAACATAAATATACCAAGTATGAATCAAAACAGACATGTAGTTGTTAAAATATAAACATTTGAAGATTTTTAGATTAAGCCCCGCCTACTCATTAAAATGCATGACATCACCACCAAAACCAAAAGTATCATATACCAACCATGTGCTATCTGTTTACCACATGACATGAATACAGCTTAATCGTTCTTTTTAGATATCATGTTTACAAGCTCTTTTCAGCAAAATCTTAATTAACCCCACCCACTTTGCATTTGATTCAACGTTTTTATACCATGAGCATGTACACACCAGCTAACATCATAACTAGACCAAATATAAAACAAAACAGACGTGTAGTTGTTAAAATATGACCATTTCAAGATTTTTACATTAGGCCCCACCCACTCATTTATATGCGGACATCATCACCATATACTAACAAGGCACATCTACAGACTATGGCCTACCTATGTAATACATGGCATAAACATTATGTCGTTCTGGAGACTTTCGTGTTTACGAGCTATATACGAGCAAAAGTTCATCCCCGCCCACTACGCATATTAATGAGATTTAAATGTTTACATTATGAGTTAGGCGTAACACACACACACACACACATACACACGAATGACAAGCGAACCGGATAGGTTCTGATGCTGATCGCATCGGAACCAAAAATGAAATTCCTTGGAAATAATTCCTTTAAGCTTTTAGAGGAAACAAAATGGTGAAGGAGCAACTTCAACGCCAGTTTAAAGTTCCAGCCTTCCATCACCTTCGACCTCCCTCCATCCCCCTCCACCTCCTTATCCCATGGAAAATCCCGACCTCCTCCATTTACCTGTCATTACTCGTAATTTTATAGTTTGTTTTACAAAAATTATATGGAGCATTTGCGTTGTCATAAAACCCTCCCCCTCCCCAACAGATTTTCTTAACAAAGCGAAAAAATGTATGTAAACTTTTCTTGTTTTGGGGGTTGCTTTTTATGCATTCTAAAACAATCTAACATGGAATTCTTTTTTTTACATTGTGTACATTGTGTACATTGTGCACGGTTCAAAGGGTTTTGCACTCGCAAATAATCCTCCTAAAGTCAAGTCATTCCACTAGGGCCAAAGTCCCTTGTCCCATACATGAAATACACATGTAAATACACATGTAAATACACATGAAATACTCCTAAGATGCAGTTTATTTACCACTGAACTTATCCTTTAATATGCTTAATTACAGGTACGGTATATAACAAAAATGGGTTCCACTATTAATGCTAAATATGTTGTCAATTCGTTTAGAAATATCAGTATATTATCTTAATCATGATCTGAAATGCCGCGACTGATCTATTTTTGAGCATGATCTAAAATGATAATCACGCTCTGCAATGTCCTGAGTGTTCAAATAAATTATGATCTAAATATCCTGGTGTCGTGTCCCAACATACAATTTAAAAAGCAGAAAATTTGTAGTTAAGATCTTCCGCAAATTTACGGTTGATAATGCCCCACCCCCTCTCCCTCCTCTCTCGCCACACACAGTCCATCGAGAGGAAAAATGACTTTTCATATCACCCGTGGGCATGAAGGCGCCGCTATGAATCCAAAAGGCAAAAAAGGAACCTAAATTGGGTCCGAAGCAATGCAATTTCATATAAATGCCCAGAAAACTGGTAAATTTAGCTCAAAATTACTTTTTGAGGGTGAGGGGTTACGTACGGGAAACGGTTCCTGATGGGTCCCCATACCACCTTTAGATGTGTCTGATCAACATGGTGTGTCCTTCCCTTCTTCGATCCCTGCGATGTGACTATCATACGCTGATAAAGAAAATATATCCCACAAAATTTCAGCCGCAGCTGCTGATTTAGAGATTAAAAACCTTGGAGAATCTTCACTAAGATACTAACAATAAAGATGTTGTGAACTTTACCTTGCTTGTTCGACAAAGCACGCTTATTACAAATTTTTAGTATCCAATGCCCAAATTGTTTTTTTAAAGAGAACATTATTTTTCCAAGAAAACTTTATTTGTATTATTCGCCGAGTACATAGGCCTACGACATGTAATAAGTATGACGGAGTCTCCACTCATTCTTAATAATTATGGAAATTAAGGTCACGTATTACGTATCGCACCTTTCTCAACTTAATTTCCGCCTTGTTGTGTTTTACGAGAACTTAGTAATCACTTCTTCGACTGAACTAAATATGTTGAGGAAAATTAATCGGCGAGATAAGATGAGGATCTTGGAAACCATGGCAACGAGAATAATTATTGCGTGAGTGGGTTTGTTTGTTTGCAATGATCCTCCTGCGATTGCCAGGGAACTCATCAACCTTATATTAGCTGGCAATGCAAATTTCTAATTTTGATCGGAAATGGATGAATACCTGATTTCAAGCTATACTCTTTTCGAGAAGTGATGAAGACCAGGTAGGGGTGAGGAACCCACCGTCGGGACGCCATCTTTTAACGTCCTCATCCGATGGACGGTGAACGCCACCCGGTGAGCGCCATCATGGGATGCAGATGACCAACCTCTGCATATCTGTGAAAAAAGTTCGGTTTAAATCGTTGTTGGACTCGAACCTGGGACCTCGTTGCATCTTAGTCGTACGGTTACCGAACCAGCCACAGTGGGTGCATTAGAATGGATATGTGCCGCCAACATTGGCTTTTTACTAACTCTATAAGCAAGGATATTGAGCACGTATCCTTGTTTCAAATAAAATTTTGACAACTAAAATTGTTTAAAGGATTCAGGTGTCAAGCAAGTCCATCTTATATGAATGAGGAATTCTAAAGAAACAAAATGGTAAAGAAAGTTTAAAAATCTTGTTCCGTTAAAGAGGTATTTAGATTGAAAGTTTGTATATCATTTGGGTGGAAACGACTGAAATCAAACTAGTTGTGACACTACATCCTCAGATTCCTCAAAGGCTTTATGTCAGTATGTATTCTAGTGTCCTGTGATTTTGTGGCTTTCATATCTCGTGTAAATACGTTTAAAACCATGCAGATATCGCCATTTTCCTCCTTGCTATGAGCAGGGAGTTCTTAACAACTCTCTGCCATGAGAACACATTTTATATATCAGCTACACTTATCTGCTTATTGTTCAGAGATTAATTGGTTCTGTATATATATATATATATATATATATATATATATATATATATATATATATATATATATATATATATATATATATATATATATATATATATATATATTATATATATATATATATATATATATATATATATATATATATATATATATATATATATATATATATATATATATATATATATATATATATATATATATATATATATATATATATATATATATATATATATATATATATATATATATATATATATATATATATATATTATTAGCTTAATTATCACCCCGATTTGCAGCATTGCGGACTAGTTTAACTACATTAGGTGTAATAAAATTGAAAAAATATCTACAGCAATATTTCGGTAAAAAGAAACGGAAGTATGGATCTGAGAGAAAAACATGGCACTTAAAAAAAGAAACAGGATTCTATCAAAACCGATACGCGCGAGGGTGATAAGCTATAATAGTGTTATCTTTTTATATTTTATTGTGCTTTACCAGTGCATTTCCCCGCATATAACAGTGATTGTTTGTTTGTTTGTTTTGGTTTGACTTCTTACACGAGATAGAAATAATAATTTTGTTACTTTCATATATTTGTGTTATCTCTCAATAAAACTAAGAATTACAAATTCACGAACGATATTACACAAAACTGATATTCGAAAAAATGTAAATGGTGGAATTTTGTTCAAAACGAAAAATATGTTATCATAATACGAAGGTGGAGCTGTTCACATTCACTATACTCGTGCTTAAAATACATCGCTACCACATAAAATTGAACAGAATGAACTAATATATTATGAGTGCTATAGAGTATAAAGATTATAACGTAATTCTGGACCAGAATTTAAGTCAAACCAAAATTAGGCAAAATGGCGGCCTTCATGCATTTGTAGCCAGAGGCGTAAAAGCCGGATCTGGGGGAAGGGGCATGGGCGGGGGGAAACTACCTTCCATTTTGCATGCTTTTTCCCGGTTGTCTTGCGGTAAAATTAAAAAATTATTACAAAAATTGTCAAAATTGAAGTAAACATTTTATTAAAATTTATAAAACATTTCCCGAAAATTTGGTAACATTTTTCGAAAATTTGGTGACGTTTTTTGAAAATTGAAGAACATTTTCCGGAAATATAAGAACATTTTCCGAAAATTGGCAACAATTTCCCGAAAATGATTGCAATTTCCCGATCTGCAGTGCACTTTTTTCGCATATAACCGAGTAATATTAAAGGTTCATTCCCCTGAAAGGTGACCCTTCCTACGTCCCTTGTGACAGCGTCAATCCTGGATCACTTAAGAATGTACTGAGCTGATAAGATGATGTTTGTGGTGGCTATTGTCCTTTAAAATTATATATATAAAACATTTAGCTAAGATGTACAACAATGCGCTTGGTTTAAACTAAAAGACACAATTGACACTGCTCATCTCATTACCACTTAGCGTGCAATCATGAAAGTTAACAAAAGTTAGAAAACATTTACCTACTGTATTATGAGGTCATAATATGAGACCCTATTACACCAAAGAGTACAAAACCTCACAGCTAAAGTTTAAAGAAATCCCCAAAGTTCAACAGAATGTTTACGCAGTCTACATATACTTCCTGTTAAGTGTGACCTGTAGGCTTACTCCATGGGGTCCATATATTAAAAAAAGGTTTGCACAATTTTTTGGCCTCCCTATTAATGTTAGATTACAACTAAAAGAAGGCTAATTCTCAGTATTTTTCGTATGTTTATATATATATTGTTTATTTATATAATAGTCATTTTTGTAAAGCAGTTACGCTATATAAGTTTTCTTACCATAACACCCCATATTTACCCCTGGTTCAACCTGGGCTTGAGATCTCCCTGTTGACAGTTCCGTCCACGCCCTGAACGGGGATTTTTGTCATTTTAATCCGCAATGCATCTTCCCAAATTCAAATCTTTCTAATGAAATACATAACGGTAAAATAAGTTTGTCAAAGATAGGAAAAATACATACGAAATATTCAAATTTGATTGGTGGAATAGAACGATGATTTTTTTTTCTCCATTTCAACCAGCAATTTGACATTCACTAGGAAATTTTAAAATAATTATCAAAAAATTAATTTCAATAATTTCTGAAGAGCAGATTTTAACATTTTAGTCACCATTAAAAGCCAAATTTATACAGAAATATTAATTTCAATATCATTTTCAAAACATACAACTTTAGAATTACAGAATTTGAAAAGCACAAAAATTTTAACGGCTAGATATATTAACAACAGTTTGTCACTGCGCATGCTTCGATCTCTCAATCAGGAGATCCCTCGATCGGGAGCGTGGACGGACTGTATGATGAGTGATATTTAACTTTATAGTTAATGATAAAATATGCAATGGGCACCATGCTTCAATCTGGCTGAAGTTGGCTATTTCATGTATCTAAAATAGTATTAAATCAGCCAAGAATTCGAAAACAATGACATTTTTATCGGGTTGCCTATAGCTTATGGTGAAAATGGCCAACATAGCCAATGGCGAAGTGACGCTCACCGTCTATCGAATGGGGACGTTAAAAAGCGATTCTGACGGTAGGGGTCCGTCCTCACCACCTAGCCGGTCCTCTGAGTACTTCTCGCAAGAGCAGGGTGAAAAGCCGGTGTTGATCCACTTCTCTTCCAAATTCAGAAACTGCTATTGCCAGCTTGACGTTGTTTAACTGATATGAGGTTGTTGCAGAGTTCGCAAATCGCGGAAGGATCATTACAAACAACAAACAAACAAAATAGGGTTGCTATTTTTATCTGGATTTGCCCGTCATCCCCTTTCTTGCGATTTGTTCGACGTCTTGCTGTAAGCCCTAAATATAATATTTTTTGATAATTAAAAATTATACAGCGCGATGATTCAAACAAACTTTTTTCTTGTAGCGCGACGAAACTTTGCGCGTTGATCTAAACAAACATTTTTCTTGCAGCGCGACGAAACTTTGCGCATTGATCTAAACAAATAAATTCCTTGCAGCGCGACGAAACTTTGCGCGTTGATCTATACAAACATTTTCCTTGCAGCGCGACGAAACTTTGCACGTTGATCTAAACAAACATTTTCCTTGCAGCGCGACGAAACTTTGCACGTTGATCTAAACAAACATTTTCCTTGCAGCGCGACGAAACTTTGCGCGTTGATCTATACAAACATTTTCCTTGCAGCGCGACGAAACTTTGCGCGTTGATCTATACAAACATTTTCCTTGCAGCGCGACGAAACTTTGCACGTTGATCTAAACAAACATTTTCCTTGCAGCGCGACGAAACTTTGCGCGTTGATCTAAACAAATAAATTCCTTGCAGCGCGACAAAACTTTGCGCGTTGATCTAAACAAACATTTTCCTTGCAGCGCGACGAAACTTTGCGCGTTGATCTAAACAAACATTTTCCTTGCAGCGCGACGAAACTTTGCGCTCATCGTCATATACACAAATGGATTGATCAGGCTGCTTGATACAGCCGATAGGTACGCGAACGTGACGTACTGTGCGGGAATATAAACACCAAAAGTGCGGAAGGGGTTGATGGCAACAATCGGCCCATACGACACGTAGAAAGCAGCCGTCATCAAAATGACGATACGGACTCCTTTAAAGGATGTTGACCGATTACGTAAATCACTACGGGCGAGTGCGCCTGCTAAATTTACCGAATTTACACCTGTAGACATTACTGTCGCTGAATTTACATCGTTCAAATTTACGGTTGTACGTGTAGTTGTCGCGATTGGGGAATTTCGTTGACGGTATTTACTATAGGTAAAGGCGCAGGCATCACTCGCGTCATTCTAAAAGTAATTATTATCAAACGGAAGTTGATGTAAGTAAGAACAAGAACAACCAAACTGACTGAAAAAGTATTTACTATCCAAAACATTCTGATCACTGGAGTTGGTGAATAATTGATGAATCGTTTCGCACCGGTAGTAATGAAAAATATTCCAAATGAATAAATACTGGCATACACAACACAACACACGCTTGAGGCAATGATATATTTCTTAATGTTCAGGAGATCGAAGATTTGATAATATCTCAGTGGCCTGTTAATAGCCACGAACCGGTCGACTCCAAGCCAGAGTAGTAATGAGAGTGTTATGAATACCAACGACGACGCTGGTATAACATAGAAACAAATCTTAAGGAAAGGAGGCAGGAAGTTATTTATCCACACGCAAAACGCGAAAGCGCCATTCAGTATGTCTGTTACAGCAAGACATTTAAATATAAAAATTGAAACTTCGCTGAATAACGTTGCGTTGCGTCTGAGAACTAAAAAGATGAAGACATTTATCACAAATGAAAGAAACCCGATGACCATATGCCCAATCAATGTATGTAGGTAAACATAGGTGATCTGTTGTGCCACATTTGTTGTATTCATTATCTCTGCCTTCGATAAGCGTTGGGAAAATTAAGATGTAAATCTATTATTTTGTGTTGCACTAACTGATCAATATGTCAGGTATTTTTTTTCGGCTTATGTTACCGTATATGTTGCTGAAACTCTTTATAGGGTGAATAATTGTCTAAAATATCACCGCCCTTCAAATTTGTAAAACTGAGAAATTTACTGCGTCATTCTTTACTTTTAACACTGTCGGTGAATGTTTGGTATTACAAAAATATCAGCGTACTTCGTTTGTTGGATTATTACTGTTACTAAAGCTCCATTTTAGTATTAGGCGAAAATGTGTCGTACGAAATCACCTCCCTTCAATTTTGAAAAACTGAGAAATGTTCTAACAACCAACTTCTCTAACTGTTTTGGTGAATGTTTAGTTTCCGAACAATCTGACAATTGACGTTCTTTCTTATGTGTTTCGAAAACAGCCGTTTTTAGTTTTTGTTTTGTAGAACAAAAAAATGTAATAAAATAACTGTTGTTAAATAAGTATTGTTTGAATAATTACCACACGATCTGAACCACCTTTACCCGATGCATTTTCAAATTGGAAAAGTGCGAATTGTTGCCAGATTGTGGTAACTGATTACTCTATCAGTCTGTTGGGTGAAGTTTCACTAAGTTCAGCGTACTTTAAATGTTGCGGTAGACATAATAGATATACACCTTTTGCTTTTGTAAAAAACTGCGAAATGTTGCTCTAACTGTCCACTGTGAACTATATCGGTGAATGATTGGTTTTCAGAACATTAGCCCTCCTTCGCTTTCGGTATACAAAATATCGTTTTGCGTATGTGTAGAACACAGAAATGCTTTGGCCCTGTTGGTATAACTTGCTGAATATTTATCCTTTGAATACAGGCAGGATATCTTAATCGCCTTTCGCTTTTCAAATTGAAAAACTGTGAAATGTTTCTTTAACCGTAAACTCTTCTCCCTTTCCGTTAATGTTTCCTTTCAAAAGATATCAGCGCCTGTCGATTTCGCGAATTATCTTCACTGTTTCATTAATGAGGTTTGATGTTGTTTTTGCATTGTCCATTTGTATATGACTTCGATATGCGGGTCGAATGAACAAATAAATTCTTTCTACTTATCGGAGCATTTTCATTGGTTTTTCAGATGATTTCTCACGAATGAAATTATGACAAGAAGTAGTGGAGATGTTTCATCTTTGTATGACATTGTATAATTACGTAATTTAATGAGTATTTCTGCCAATACATACTTCACAACAAACTTGCAACAGCGAACTGGTTTCCAACAGAAAGAGAATAGAAACACTTTACAAGACTTTTAAGAAAAACATGCATGAGAAAATGAAACTATAAGCTTATTACCTGGATTATTTCTGATAACTAAAATGTGGAATGAATTTGTCGGAAAAGTCGGCTGATCACAAAGAGCCCTATTTAACAAGCTTGTTGTATGACTTTATTTATCCGACAGTCCGTGGTATTCGTCTTTGTAAACAGCTGAAGTCCGGAAAAGGGCGGGAAAAGACGTGCATCTACTACTTTGGGAGATATGATTGCGTCATAAAATAGCTTGCATGTTTGTTTGTTTGTTTTTTTGTGTCATTATTTCTTTTTAAAGTAGCTAATGGTTTACAGTAAAGACTTGTTATAAAATTAAATATTTTGCATGTTTATTTTTTTATTGTTTTCATCTAAAAAGTAGCTTCTAAAGAGTAGCTAACGGTTTACCGTACGAACGTGTTCCAAATTAAATATTTTGCATGTTTCTTTTGATCAATTGCATATATTCTTCAAGAGTAGCTAACAGTTTACAGTAAGGAGCTGTTGCAAAATTTAAAAATGCATTTATTTTCTCCCGTTAAGGGCCCTATAGTTTACAGTAAGGACCTGTTACAAAATACAATATTTTGAATGTTTATTTTCATTATTTTCTTCTAAAAAGTAGCTTGTTAAGCTAAGCTTGTTAAGCTTCTTAAGAGTAGCTAACGGTTTACCGTACTTACGTGTTACAATATAAAATATTTGGCATGTTTCGATTTATCAATTGCATCTATTCTTCAACAGTAGCGAGCGGTTTACAGTAAGGAACTGTTGCAATTTTTTTCTCTCCTATGGTATATATATATATACATATGTATATATATATGTATATATATATACATATATATATATATATATATATATATATATATATATATATATATATATATATATATATATATATATACATATATATATATATATATATATATATATATATATATATATATATATATATATATATATATATATATATATATATATATATATATATATATATATATATATATATATATATATATATATATATATATATATATATATGTATATGTATATATATATATATATATATATATATATATATATATATATATATATATATATATATATATATATATATATATATATATATATATATATATATATATATATATATATATATATATATATATATATATATATATATATATATATATATATATATATATATATATATATATATATATATATATATATATATATATATATATATATATATATATATATATATATATATATATATATATATATATATATATATATATATATATATATATATATATATATATATATATATATATATATATATATATATATATATATATATATATATAATGTATAATTTGGTGGCTAAGCATCAAGAAGCGTAGGAAGTTGGGGTGGAGGGGGAGAATGCCTCCATGAAATGATTTCATTTTCCCTATTGCATGCTTCCTGCCCAGTTGGGAGGTAAATTTGGGGAATTATTCCAATAAAATTGACAAAATTGGTCAAATTATTTGGAATTTTGGTAAAAGGGAATGAAAATGTTTCTAGAACTGCAGAAAAATTGAAGAAAACTGTCCGAAAATTGGCAAAATTTCCCGATTATAAAACGAAATGTTTTGAACAAATTTTCCCGAAATGGAAACAAATTTTCCGAAAATAGAAGAAAACAAATGCCCGAAGATGACTGTGGAAGTTTCCGGAAATGGAAGAAAATGTTCGACCAAAAGGCTTCAATTTACGACGAAAACTCTTCAACTTTGGGACAAAAATTTACTGTAAGAATAATTGTTACCGTAAATTTGTACTTTTCGAAACCTTTAGTTTTGGTAGGGAGGTGGCTTAATAAGACATAATAGGTATGAAGAACTTTTAGGTCTCACCCCGCCTTCTCTTTCCCGCCTCCTCCTTCAAAAATATCAAATGTTGATGGCTACTACGGTAGGCAGTTATATTCAAACAATAGTCCTTGGTTTGGGCAGATGGGGAAAAAAATTCCAACGTGGAGACTTTTAACACTTTTGCTATAGTCAGATAGTGTTTTAGTGAAAATGTTTTATATGCCACCCAAAAATAAAGATTTTAAGCCATATGAAAAGAAAAACTGAATTGTTTATTGAAATAAAGCAATCGTCCGCTGTCGAGTGACATTATCAGATTATAAAGCCTAAAAAGTGGGAATGGTGACACAGCGTGTACACTATTTCAAGAAATATTGAGTGATGGCGCTGCGAGTAGCAATGTCGTAGATGTCGGGGCCCAATAATCGCATGGACATGATGGATGAAAGATTCACGCTTTAACATCAGCGATGTAATGATTTTTCACATGTTGAAAAATCGACCATTTCAAGGTCACCGAAAATTCAAGCATCACTGCCCCCACGAGTGCCTGATTTAAGGGATATGTGCAACACCACTAATTCACAGAGATGGGACCGAAGGCGTAAAAAATGGAGGTCTGGGCGCGAATCCTGCGAAAACAAGTTTAGAGCAAAACCCTTTATTGGGGGCTCGAACAACAATAGTCCTGGCAGCCTGGAACCACTATTATAATATTTGCAGCACTGTGGCAAAAGTTGAAACTTCCGGGCTTTCAAAAACTTTGTATTGTATTATGAAAAAAAACTTTGTATTGTATTATGAAATGCAGAGTTTTCAAGGAGAACTTTTGTATTTCAACTTACACCTAATTCTGCCCCACTATTTCTTGTTTTCAAAATCACAATTTGGATTTTCAAGACCACTATTAGTGGACAAGACCACACTGAAGTAGGCCCTGACCTCCACACTCCATACTGCCATACAAACAGTGTACAATTATACATACGTAATCAGTTTATTTCGGAAATGGTTTAAGGGTGACATAGCGTGTACACAATTTAGAAGATATTTAGTGAGGGCGCTGCGAGTAGTAATGATGTAGATGTCGGGGCACGATATTGGCATGATGAATTGCTGCAAGTTTGGACTCGTCAGTCTAACACGAGCAAAGACGCTGTAAGACAGGAGCAGAGGTGGAGGGGGAAGGGGGGTCAGTCAGTTTATATATATATATATATATATATATATATATATATATATATATATATATATATATATATATATATATATATATATATATATATATATATATATATATATATATATATATATATATATATATATATATATATATATATATATATATATATATATATATATATATATATATATATATATATATATATATATATATATATATATATATATATATATATATATATATATATATATATATATATATATATATATACATTTATAGGCTTTCGAAAAGGACCGAAATTTAAAGCGCCTATATATTCTGATTTCATGCTTCACTGAAAATGAAAGTCAGGTTTTGCTGGTAAAGATTCAAAATCTGCTGGTCAAGATTCGCTCCATCCCGTCAAAGATTAATAGTAGACATTAAAAAAAAAAACACAAAAGAATTTACCAAGGTCATACCCAGTTATACGTCAGAATTAAAGAAGCATTAGACCGAAAAGTGAGGTCGTATTTTGAGGGGTCCTCTAAAAAATCAAATGCTTCTAGCACGCAACGGTATAGCAATTTTCTGGTGAATATGAATATTCAAGTGATCTTTGCCTTCATGTCGTATGTAGGCATATAATTTATCACTCTTTTATGGATAATATTTCTCTTAAATTCGCAAGACCGAGCGCGCTCACTTTTCGGTCTAGCGCTCCTTTAACATATAGATTTGCATATGTAATACATTCGGAAAACTGTAAAATATACCTTTCGAACTGATTTTGCTCTTGTAGGCCTAATGCCGAGAACATCACGGGCCCAGGTGGCAAACTGAAAATCCGTGCACGGCCTGCTGTTTATGTTCCAAATTTTATTTTCGTCTAAAAAAACCTAGAAAATATGAGTCTCTAATGTCCAAAAACTATTTGTAAAATGGGGGCGTAAAATTATTGAAAATATTGGCAACATTTCCAGAAAATTGTTGAAAATTTCCACAAAATTTAAGAAAATAAAGAAAATTAAAGTAAATTTCATGAAAATAAAGCAAATTTGTAGAAAATGAAGAAAATTTCCTGAAAATGAAGGAAAATTCCTGAAAATTGAAGGAGATTTCCTGAGTCTGTTGCTCAATATTGACTATTGAGTTGACGATCTTAATCTACTATCTTAATATATTTATATCATAGATATATTTTCCTATGGTGAAAAAATTCACCACTGGGAAAAGGGGGCAATAAAATGTTCCCCCTCCCCCTCCCCCCCCCCATGATACTCTATATGTTAAAAAGGCTATGTGGGCTCGGGCAATGCTCCTAAGCCATATCTCGTTTTCGGCGGTACTACTTATGCATTCCAGCTATTACCTTTACGCATATAGATTATTGAAACGCCAGTGCACCACAACTGGTTATCAAAGACCGTGGACATTGACTTGGTTGTCGATGTTATGTCTGCCCGTACGTCGTACCTGTGTTCTCGTCCGGTTCGTTTTAAGCGTTTCGTGATAGCATTTGTACTATCATAACCGATACGCAGGCGACGACCCCGTCATTGTAATTGTGTGTTCAACCCCCCCCCTCCCCCTTGATTATTGAAACGTTTATCCTTTCCAGCGCTCGTCTGGCAGATTCATGAACCATTTTTAGTGTCAGGAAATGTACAGAAGTGTGAACAGAAGGGGCGGAGAGGGGATAGGAGGCAGAGGGGGTCGAATGACGAGTGTCACTGGCAGACACACAATTAGATTCTCTTTTATTTTTATTAAAAGATTAATTCCTAAACAATAATTAACTACTATGTTTCAAAAGCATTTTGTCTGCCATCAAAATATCTCAAGAACTGATGATTGGCTTCAACATGAAATTTGGTGATTGTGGTTCCTGTTACAAAGCCTGAGGGCATTTTGGATGGTCTTGATGTGGTTGAGGTATGAGTTGTGAGCAATTTGCCGGACAAGTTTATTTGGTGTGTGGTTTTGTTACTCATTTAAGAAGAGGTGGTTGCAATTTGGGACGTTTTGAAGTAAGAGAAGGGCAAAAATGGAGGGGTGGGGATATTTTAGGGTGAATTGTTTGCCACCATCATATCTCAAGAAGTAGTCACTGGATTTTGATTAAATTTGGTGTGTGGTTTTCTTCCTACTTAAGAAAGAAGTGATTATAATTTGGGACGTATTGGAATAGGGAAAGGGCCAAAATGGAGGGGTGGGGATATTTTAGGGAAAGATTTATCCACACTTAGTTGAAACAATGGAATGTGCCGCTGAACAATTAACTCATGCCATGAACGAACAGCCATACAATGAATTTTCTGAACTCAAATAAAATCAAGGGAAGTGGTCTCTGGTATCAATAAAATCAAACCAATTAGTTTCTGTTATGAATGAAAATAATGGAATGTGAATCTATCCTGTATAGAGCTCAAACAATGAATGTGCCTGAATTATCTGAAAACAATGATCACAATGAAAACAATGATTTTTTGCATTTATCGAGGTGAAATCTTATTAACCATTTATTGGACCAATTTTCGAGCTCAGCCGATGATTATTTGTTTTATCTTTATGCACATGCCAGGGATAGCACACGAACGTCACATGACTTATGTCCAGTGTGGTCCTAACGATGAAATTTTGTTAAGATGGAACTTTAGTATCATCTGGAGAAAATGTAGCATTCTGATTTGATACATATGAGAATGTTTGGTTCATACGCTTGCGATAATCTCCTTAATTGTGCAAAACGCTCTGAAAAATGGCACATATTTTGCACTTCAAACGTTATAACTAAAGAGTCTCTAAATAATTTGTTCCATTTCAAACGGCATATAGAACTTGAATTCATTATCTATCGTTTGAGAACATTTTTATTTGATTATTCGAAAAAACAAGTACCGTACTTTGTAAACTATAAAATGTGTTTTTCCTTTTTTTTTCAATGAGAGCGCAAGCAAAATCACAAGATTATCACCGCTTTGACCTTTGTAACTTATGAATGGAAGTATTTGGGAGTCACTTCACACGGCCTGACAATTAACATATATCTGTTTACCATATATATCAAATCCAACGTGGTTGGTGCAAAAAAGGGCACGACAAATAGAAAGCGAGCGATGAGAGAAAACATTTCGTGTCTGCTTATGTATTCCTTGATTTTAATTCTGACGTAAACTTAGCACGCCCACGCCGCGTGGACTGTGCCATTGTGTGCAGAGGGTTTCCTGTTGTTTGTGTACTGTAAACATGCTGTGAAGATACAAATAGCGTTTTCCAATTTCGGATTTGGGCTGATGTTCTTTCATTTTTAACAGTTTTTTTGTATATTTTGTTACACTGAGATATATTTCTTATTATATGACTGTATTCATAATAAATTAAAGCAATATTTGGCTGAAATACTATCGGCAACAATCAGGAGCCAAGAAGTTCAAGAGCGAGGAATAAGTACAACGTTAGGTTGCATGCTTATGATACCAAAAGTATATGCTATTTATTAAAGTTTTGTATGAATTAATATCTGTTTATTACATCGTTAATATACTTTTGAGATTTCGTTCTTAAAACCAACCCGCATAATAATGGTGCAATTCAAGTTTATTGATAGTTTTCCGTAACAAATCACAGCTATTTCCGCCATTTTTCCCCCTTAGGCGCGTTTTAAGGACATTTCCATATGTCTGTATGTTGCCGGGAAGATCGTTAATGTATAATACAAAAGAATCGGTTATAGCACAGTACGCTTCCTTGTGAAATTTCACTTGTGACAGGTGTCCAATCTGAAAAACTATTCCCTACTCTAACTCTTTGACGTCTATTAGATAAAAATACTCTTATCCAACCTCGTTTCACCCTAGTTTAGCCCAAACCTGGATTATTTTATCAAGCCTCAATCCAGTTGACAATAATTTTGGAGATACCATAACAGGTAAAGATTTTTTCATCACTGAGGCGGCGGTGATGTGGAACTTTGTCGAACGCCTTCATAAATTCTAGATAAACGCAGTCCAAACTTCACCATAATTGAGTCCCTTTATCGAGTACGTCTAACAATTGTAGTGTCGTCCTCCATAATTAAGTCCCTTTATCGAGTATTGAGTATGTGTCGTATATCTTCCAGAATGAAGTCAAAGTGCTTTGGTGAGAATAACGCATTTATTTTTATGCGGTCGACAATGATCCGTGATAAACTTCTTCATAACTTTACAGAGTATGCATATAAGGGTTATAGGTCTATAGTTGGATGCTAACTTTCTGCTTCCCTGTTTGAACAGAACTGTAATGCACCGTTGTCGCCATATTCATCTGGAATGTCAATCATTATCGATCACATATTCGCAGGACCGAACATTTGTTATCGATAACATCACAGATTTCTCGCAATCAATTATAAAATTTGACAACCGGAAGTGACGTTACAAGCTCGGGGCGTTTACTTCTGAATGTATTTATGGGACGATACCTTTCCTTTAAGCGTTTTCTTTTATTAAATG
The DNA here is from genome assembly GCA_020152595.1 of Chiridota heheva. Lineage (NCBI taxonomy): Eukaryota > Metazoa > Echinodermata > Holothuroidea > Apodida > Chiridotidae > Chiridota > Chiridota heheva. The sequence goes on along the minus strand of JAIGNY010001695.1, from coordinate 71,197 downwards.
AGCTCTCGGTGGATAAGTCAAGTCAAGTGACTTTTGTAGCGGTTATCATACCTGTCTACAGACCACGAGGCCCCGGGTTCAATCCTGGGGTGGGTAGACACGCCAGTGCACCACAACTGGTTATCAAAGGCCGTGGACATTGACTAGGTTGTCGATGTTATGTCTGTCCGTACGTCGTACCTGTGTTCTCGTCCGGGTCGTATTATGCGTTTCGTGATAGCATTTGTACTATCATAACCGAACACGCAGGCGACGACCCCGTCATTGTAATTGTGTGTTCAACTCTCTCTCTCTCTAGGTCAAGTGACTTTTGAAATAACGCAGATCTAATTTTTGATACTCGTGTCATTGAAAAGGGATTAAAGTGTACATTGAAACAATTCTGATTAATTTGAACATTCGTGTCAAAGTTTTCAATACCATTATGAGTATGAAATGTGTGGAATATTCTTGAGACTCAAGAAAAATATACAGCCAGCTCCTTTAAGCTAACCAGAAAAACAGGAAAGAAAATAATTTGTACCAATTTATATGAGGATTTAGCAAATGAAGTAAATTCTATGAACTTTGTAAAAAAACAATTTAATAACAAAAATACCTAAACAAGCCTGAGAATAATAATAATAACAATTTAAGTAAACACCGGCGTAAAATGGAAATGTGTAATATCATAAAAGTTATAATTAAAAGCAAAACTAATAAAATACTAGTGTAAAAAGATTTAAAAAAATTATTTTAAGAGAAAGGTTTTTAAACATTTCTGCTTTTTCTCGTGTCATTTTTCTTTCTTTCACACCTTTTCTCCCATTTCCATTCCTTTTTTTTTTTTTTATAACATTTTACTAGTTTTCTTTCTCCCCTTTTCCATTCTTTTCCCTTTTTGTGTATTTATGTATAATTTGTTTCTTTTCTTTCTTCAGACCTTAAAATAATTTTGGGACCATTAGTACCGTAGTGCGCTATATTTTCCACCCTGCTGTCAACATCAAACAATGAAACCCTAAAATCTAATGCGCTAGCCCACTTCCTAATTTGAATGTTTGTAAACAGTGAAAGGAGAATGACCTTTAGTGACTTACGGGGATTCCCCCAAAAATAGGGCTCAACCTTAAATGACAGTAAAGTTGGAAGTTTTTTAAATTCGGTTGATTCATTCCAATTTTAGGGTTGTATTACTTATATCGCAATATTATTGTCTTTTGTATTCCATGGAAACATTCAGTATTTTGTATAAAAGATTTAAAATTATACATAAATACTAGTTATTTGTTACCAATGTTTTTGTAGGTCTAGATGTACTTAGTAATTATCGTAATAAATCATAGTAGAGCATATTGTGGTATGTTCTTGGCAGACTGCCTAGGCCTCCTCGAGCCTGATGGATATGCGACTCGATTATATACACATAAAAGTACACATCACGTCATCACATGTAGCCAGCACAAACAGTCGTATGTACGTGTAACGTTCTGCGTTAACGTTACGTAGGCCTAGTTAGTTATTCAAGAAACATCGACAACAGGTAGCTGTCAAACTTCCTGACATTTTCACTGAAATTTCACAAATTTCAACCATAGCATTTTTAAAGCACCTATCGTAATTTTTACCAGTGATTCATATTGTACGTCCCGACAGTTTTGGGTTTTCCGCAAAACTGCCATTAGGCCTACCTGGGCCTCTGCCAGTTTCAAGTTCAACTTACCGTCAAATACAAGTCTCCAGAGAAGAGTAGCCTAACAACAGTAACAGTACAGTGAGTTAGTAAGATATGTTTAACTTAAATTATTAGGGCCTATGTTTATGTTTAAACTTTGCTCGCAGGCTACATAATTTACTCAGTAGGCCTAGTGTGCTCCACAGGTTTTCCTAGCGTTAAGCCTAGGCCTATATACTCATATATATATATTATATATACATATATATATATATATACATGTATATATATTTATATATATATATATATACATGTATATATATATATATATATATATATATATATATACATATACACATATATATACACATATATATATATACATACATATACACATATACATATATATATATATATATATATATATATATATATATAGGCCTATATATATATGTATATATATATATATATATATATATATATATATATATATATATATATATATATATATATATATATATATATATATATATATATAACAAGGTAAGTCACCTCCTACTGCGACTTTTGAACCATACATGAAAATTCTTTGTTTTGACCACTCGTGAATTTTAATTACATTTTTGTACTCAACTCACATTCTCGAGGTCGGAGTTGATGTAACTGTATATGAGCTCAGTTATTGTTTGTACTAGGTCCAAAAATCCGCATTATCGATGGAGTATCCAACGTGCCGACAAGGCCTTTTCATTATTTTTCGCGGAAGTAGTACGTGTCAAAATATAACAGTATACCTTGTTAAATCTTGTGATGTTTCTTGTTTTTTCAATCGTAACTTTGTTTTTGTGAATTAAGAAATAAAATACAAATGTGTGTTGCCTCTTTTATTTACCTGTCTTCATAAAATGTGGTACAATAATGATATAATCACTTCCTCAAAATTTTGCGGGAAGGGTTCCTTGGTATTCTGGAATAATACACGATTCCAAGTGCACGGTTCCGAAATGCATTGCACGCAGCACTCAGTGACAGTACTCGGTACTTTTTCATTGCTATGTATAGCTGATCGTGCACAATCAAAATGGCCCCCTAAGCCGGGGAATCGTGTATTCACTTTAAAAACAATTACAGCTCAAGTTAATGTAAAACGAAAAAAGCAAATACAACAGGAAAGCAATGGAATGTTTGTGGTTAGTACACTATTTCTTTTATCTTAAACAATTGTAACAAGCTGACAAGAACAAAAATAGTAAGATGATATTATCAGAAGTACCTTGATTCTATAAAATACAAGGACATAGGAGGCAGGGTCAAGGGAGAAGCCCCCCTCTCCCATTGTAAAAATAAATGAGTTTTGGGCTAACATGTAATGAAAGCAAGCAATTTTTAGGAAAACTTGTGACATTTTAGGGGAGGGAGCACTCCACTAAAACTCGAATAAGGGCTGCCATACAAGTCCAGACTCCAAAGACATGTCTAATCGAGTATGATACCCGAAATATCTTTTAAAATGTTATTCTCAACCCACAATACTTCCTGGCGTGTAAAGTCATGTAACATCGAGTTTAATACCCGAAATATCTTTAAAATTTTATTCTCAATCTCAACCCACAATATTTTCTGGCGTTTTTACACTTTTGATTATACATCCCCCCCCCCCTCCCCCTCCTGCCTTTAGTCTCCGGTCCACACCCAATGTTTGCAATTAAAGTTGAGAGCTAAAACTAAACTAATAAAAAAACATGATTGTCTATGTAATATGCATTGTAAGCTACCCAAGGCTCAATTCCCCCCCCCCCTCCCCTTTCCCCCCCAAAAAGAAAAATGTTTTGTATATTTCGGCTGGAAATCATGACTCACACCTCTCCCCCCATCTCCTCGAGGATGAGGATCCCATGTCAAACTTCAGTAATATTCTTCTCAACATCGCCACCTGCTCAATTCCCAAAACCTCCAAACCCCCAGATCATCCCCCCAACCCCTGGATCTCTGATGACTGCAAAATCGCCATCAAGAACAGGAAAAGAGCCCTCAGGAACTTTAAAACTAACCCGACCACCTATAACCTCAACCTCTTTCGCATCAGCCGTGCCAAGGCCAGACGCACTATCAAGGACAGTAAAACCAACACGTGGAACAACTTCATCTCTTCTCTCACCACCAACACCCCCACTAAGAAGATTTTGGAGAATGGTTAACAGCTTCCACGGCAGAGTGGACAAATCTCCCATCTCTCTTGGAATGGTGACCTTCTCACTGCGAAAAAGGACACCGTTAATTACCTCGCCGCCACTTTCAGCAACATCTCGTCCTCAACCAACTACTCCAATACCTTCAAAACCAAAAAAGCTTGCGATGAAGCCCGGAGAATCACTTTTCCTTCCGACTACTCTGAAAGCTACAACACCCTTCTCACCCTTTTGAATTAAACCAAGCCATCCACGATGCTGGCTGCACCTCCAAGGGACCAGATAACATCCCCTATCAGTTCCTGAAACACCTCCCCATCAAGGCCACCACTACCCTACTCACCATCTTTAACCACATTTGGTCCTCACACTCCTTTCCCCCTATCTGGAGGACAGCTATTGTCATCCCCATCCTTAAACAGGGGGAAGGACGGTACCGACCCCTCCAGCTACCGCCCCATCGCCCTTGCCTGCTGTCTCTGTAAAATTATGGAAAGGATCATTAATCAGAGACTAAACTGGTTCCTAGAGACCAACAGAATCCTCTCCCCTCACCAAAGCGGCTTCCGAAAACGTTGCAATACCCTAGACCAGTTAATTACGCTCGACACTGCTATTCGGGAATCCTTTGCAAAAAAGGAACACCTCATTGCCATATTTTTTGACCTCGAGAAAGCTTTCGACACTACTTTGAAATACGGCATTACCCGCAAACTTCACACCATCAGCCCTAGAAGCCATCTCCCCATCTTTATTCAAAGCTTCCTCTCACCCAGGCAGTTCCAAGTTCTTATTGGCCACACCCTCTCCAACCTGTACCCCCAAGAAGAGGGCGTCCCCCAAGGCAGCATCCTCTCTCCACTCTCTTCAACCTGAGCATTAATGACATCGCGGATAACCTTGGCCCCAAAATCAAACGTACCTTCTACGTGGACGACTTCACCATCTTCTACTCCTCCCCTAGCTTTCCTATTGTTGAAAATAGGCTCCAAATCAGCCTCAACCAGCTGCAAGTCTGGAGCAACAATAACGGTTTTAAATTCTCCAAAGGCAAGACAGTCTGCATGCACTTTTGTCATTTCAACAACCTTCACCTCAACCCGAACTTTGTGCTCAATGGCAATTACATCCCTAAAGTTGAACACACAAAGTTCCTGGGTCTAACTCTAGACCCCAAGCTCACCTACAAGCAACACATCACCAACCTGAAACTAAAATGCAACAGCTCCCTTAACATCCTCCGACTCCTCTCCAACACCACTTGGGGTGCGAACTGCTATGCTCTCCTCAAAATTTTCAGGCTCACCATTCGTGCCAAGCTTGACTACGGCAATATTGTCTACTGTGTCGCTCACAACTCATACCTCAACCACATCAAGACCATCCAAAATGAAGCCCTCAGGCTTTGTCTAGGTGCCTACAGGACCTCCCCAATCACCAGCCTTCATGTTGAAGCCAACGAACCCCCCTTTCTACTTAGATGTAGAAAGCTTAGCCTCTCCTATAATTTTAGGGTCCTCACCAACACCCAGAGCCCTGTTTACAACCTCATTAGGTACCCCAATTTCTCCACCCTCTTTGATAGGACTAAAACCCTATCCCCTTGCTTCAGCTTAGCATTAAATCAGACCTCTTCCATTTCAGCATCAACCCCGCCACTCTCGGCACCTTCTCCTGGCCCACTTTTCCTCCTTGGGCCACCCCCTCCCTTCTTTCCACCTGGGCCTTTCCACTCATCACAAAACTCAAACCCACCCTAACCTCTTCATCAATCTCCACAACCAAATCAAAGACCAACTCTTAAATTACACCTCCATCTATACTGATGGCTCCAAGGAAGGCAACAAGACAGCTGCTGCTGCCGTCATCCAAGACATCACCCTCAGTAGCTGACTTCCAGACTACTCATCCATATTCTCAGCCAAGGCTAAGGCCATTCTCCTTGCCCTCAACTTTATTGAGTACTCTTCGCTCAGCCACTTTGCCATTTTCTCCGACTCAAAGGCTGTTCTTCTTTACTCAATCTTAAATGGGATAACCTCACATGCCACCTCCTCCGGAAACTCCTTTCTCCCACCCTCTGCAGGAAAAGTATTCATTTCTTCTGATACCCAGCCATGTTGGCATCCTAGGCAATGACAGGGCTGATGCAGCCGCTAAGCTTGCCCTCAACCTTCTCCCTATCCCTTTTCCCAAAACCCTCTCTGACATCAAACCGCTTATCGCTTCCCTTGTTCGTGACGGCTGGCAAACCTTATGGAACTCCCAAATTGATAACAAACTCCATGTCATTCAGCCCACAACTCCGATCAAAATAACCATCAACAACCTCTCTCGTATCGTTAACGTTCATATTACCCGTCTTAGAATTGGTCACACCCACCTCACTCACTCCTACCTCCTTATTGGCTCCCCCAGTCCCTCTGCAACAATTGCCATTGCACCCTCACAATCCATCACGTTCTCCTTGCTTGCCCCCTGTGCAACCTTCCCAGAGCTTCCCTCGCTCCCCACAACTCAATTGCTGAGTTCTTCCAGAAAAATCCTCCGGAGAAAATTATCTTCTTCCTTCATCATGCCTCCCTCTACAACCATATTTGATTCTCCTCTTCCACCCTCTCTCTACTTTGTTTTTGTTTCAACCATGCACCTCCCCTCTCGATTACAGCTTTCTGACCTTTTGTTTTTGAATTTCTTTCATTCTCCCCCTGCTTCCTTTCCTTCCTACCTCTAGAATGATCTGACCTCTCAGGCACAATTTGACCTTCGTTGTCATGGTGCCGTTGAGCCCTCATCCAACAAACAAACCAACTTTCAGAAGTGGAGTTGCAGGCAGCTGCTGCAGCAGCATTTTCCCTGCAATTTTCACGTAGGAAGAGAATTTTATCGACAAGTTTTGGACTTAATCGCAGTCTCTTATTTTTTTGACAAAAGTTCACCTGCTGATGAAAATAATCTTCCAGACGGTGCACTTGTTGCTGATATTGCCTGTAAAAATTTTGCTGTGATTGCCATCTTTGGGAATTCCTTTTCATGCAACATCCACTATTTGAGGATATCTGCAGTAGGTACTTTCTTTTTGCGCCAAAGGCTCCAAAAGTTTTGTGAGCTGTTGGGTGAGGTACCACTCGTCGTCACGAAGTTGCTTCGCTTGATGGCGGTGGATATCAGCGCCCATAGCTTCCTCTGCAAATGTTTTTAAAATTGAAGCCTTTAACTTCACTAACTGATACAGCATCTGGTAGGTAGAGTTCCACCATCAGGTAGGTAGAGTTCCACCATCAGGTAGGTAGAGTTCCACCATCAGGTAGGTAGAGTTCCACCTGGTACATACATCCTGGATTGGTCTTAAAGGAGAGCAGGATGGATCCTTTTCCTGATGCTTTTGTTGGAGTAGAACCCCAGCTGGATTAGACTTCCTGAAATATCCTGATAAGGATCGGGCATTTGCAATCATGTTTGATTCTGTCTTTGTGTCTAGCCCGGCATTGATAGCCAGCTGAATAGTGTGCACAAAGCATGTCTAGCCCAGCATTGATAGCCAGCTGAATAGTGTGCACAAAGCATGCCTAGCCCAGCATTGATAGCCAGCTGAATAGTGTGCACAAAGCATGTCTAGCCCAGCATTGATAGCCAGCTGAATAGTGTGCACAAAGCATGTCTAGCCCAGCATTGATAGCCAGCTGAATAGTGTGCACAAAGCATGCCTAGCCCAGCATTGATAGCCAGCTGAATAGTGTGCACAAAGCATGTCTAGCCCAGCATTGATAGCCAGCTGAATAGTGTGCACAAAGCATGTCTAGCCCAGCATTGATAGCCAGCTGAATAGTGTGCACAAAGCATGCCTAGCCCAGCATTGATAGCCAGCTGAATAGTGTGCACAAAGCATGCCTAGCCCAGCATTGATAGCCAGCTGAATAGTGTGTGCAAAGCATGGGACAGAATACGGCTCCAAACTTGAAATGGCTGAGTCCATGTTAGCTGCATTGTCATGAACATACATAAATATTTTTTCAAGTTTCCACTCTAATGTGACATGTCCTGCAAGTCGCTGGCAATATTTATGGCAGTGTGGCGTTGTGAAGTGACTTTGGTGCCCAGATTTAGGGTCTTTATTTCCCATTCTGCCCTCATTCCATGTGCAGTAACACCCAGATAGGCGTCATTGATCGCTGAAGTCCAGTGATCCGTGGTATGTGACACGATAGAGAGATTACCCAATTTTTCCATAATCTCATGAAATTGAACATTATATAATCGGACAATGTTCTTACGAACAGTATCTGCACTCGGAATGGGGAAATTAGGTTTAGCATAGTTCAGAAACTGATGGAAGGCGCCACTCCTGATAATTGATAAAGGTGTCAACTCTTCATAGATTATTTGACAGAGTAAATCTGTAATTTCGTCTCTCTGTTGTGGTGAATTATGGTCTATTGTCGGTAGCAACACGTGCGAAAAAGTCCCCAACACGACTCTGTTTCAAACCTGATGGGCCAGGGACCTGCTCTGCCAACTGTCCTGGATGTTGAGAATTTGAATGTTTTAGCAGTGATGAAGTGCTACCCCCAAAGTATGAAAAAGTATTCGAGCAGAGAGAACATTTGGCTCTCTACTTTCTTGAGACTCTTCTGTTTAATAAGTTCAAAAAACTTCCAAACATAACTTCTTTTTTTTGAAGCCATTTTGTTGTACTACGGCTAGGAATCCTTCAATACAGCAAAGGAAAAGTCCTTTTAATTGGCTTATTATTTGTCAAAACGTGGTTTGTGAATTTTTTTTTTTATTTGAACACAACTTATGATTGGTTCATAAAAGAATCATAATAGGTGTTACATTTTTTCCGGAAATAGCAGACACGCTTTCAAAACAGTTTGGTAATATACACCCGCAATATATTTTTTTCTGCAGCATACTACACACACGGCTTGTTGTGCACTGTTTTGGATATATTTTTTTTACAGCGAAGTTTGAGAGTTTTAAATTTTGCCCTACTAGTACTGTCAGACGGTAGTGTACATCATTATACAGTATGTAGTACTACTAGCTAGCATGTTACTAGCCACATTGCTCGTTCAACATCATTTCTGGCATTTTCTGTGATCTGTGACAATATTTTGTGATTGTTTTATTGTATTGCATTTGAATAGAAAGGAAACAAACAAGTACGGTTGACATTGGGATTGCCATATGAGGGTTGTTATAGCTCATATACAATTCTTATGTTTTTGAAAATTCACACGTAGAAAATTGATGATTGAAAAATGTTCTTATAATGTTCTTATAAACTATCAATTAGTCTAAATAATACACTTAACCAAAAAAAATTCCCTAAATCTTTACCTATTTGGCACCATGACAGGATAAAGTTCTTGAATTCATGTTTTGGTCGCCATCTTTCTTAGTCACCACACTTTTGTTTTCAACTATTCAAACCTCTGCAAATAAGTTTTAGGATGTTCCACTAAACTGCAGGTTGATTTTTCGCTGACAATTTTTTTGTTCATATAATTTTATTATTTAGGTTTAGTCAAAAAAACTGTGAGAAAACAAATAAATAAAACATTAAGAAATATTTAGATAATATAATAGTACTTTGTGACTATTATCTTAATTTTTCTTAAAATGATCTAAAACCATTCCACTTATTAAACAACTCTTTGCGAAAAGCTAAAACGCCGAATATCTGTCCGTGAGAACTCTTTGGTCATCTTCAAACTGTTACCATGTGTCACATGAGGATTAGCTGAAACATGCAAGAAATTACAGGAAGTCAAAGCAACACTACCAGATGCCACACACTCTTCTCAACTCAAGCATGGTCAAACCAAAAATTCGCAACCCAATTTTCCAAAAATTTCTTAAATATTGAAGAAAATTTCTCCAAAATAAAGGAAATTCACGAATTGAAGGCAGATTTAAAAAAAAATTTTGTGGTGGGAATTTTTCCCCTTTAATCATTTTTGAGCACGAATTTGATGTGCAGGAATCCCCCCGCAATCGCACACCTTAATGTGAACACTGGTTACATGTACGTTGATAACCTTTAATATTGTATACAACTTTGAAGCAATTTAGTTCCTTAATTGCCTCTACTGACCTGTCTGGTCTCTATATACGTAAAAATATGTCCGTGACATTTGCAGGTAATTTTGTATAGCAGACATGCATTCACTCACACTGCACATTTCTTGTTCTTTTAGGTTTCACCAGAAATGGGTGCATGGACGTTGGATTCTGATAGGGAGAAATTGTGACATCATAAAGGTACATTCATTTCAACTCAAAGTCGATCTTTATGTAGTTCTTTATATTTCCTTTTGAAATCTCAATCACTAAATTTGATTGGTTAGAATTTGAATAGGTATAGTAAGGAATATTAGTTTAAATTCGCTGCACCCCTTCAAAGAATTGTGACAAAAAGACACAAGAAAATATCAAGGCTGCAATTCATCACAAATTTGAATTCATAAAATTTGTATTTTATTGCCTGAAAACGGAAAAAAAAATACAAAAAACCGCTGTAATATAAACTATTCTTATAAACCAATTTTCTTGATTGTCTTATACCCTCATGGTTTCAGTGATTGCCCTAGGATTTTCCCCACAGGGTATACATGTACCACTCCTTCGATGGGTGGTTCAGCTATATTTCATTGGTGGATGGGGCCGAGGTGGGCTGTGGTGGACGGGCGGGGTGTGGTGGACGGGGGTGGGCCGAGGTGGACGGTGCCGAGGTGGACGGTGGACATGGCGAGGTGGACGGGGCGAGGTGGACGGAGCCGGGGCCGAGGTGGACGGTGCCGAGGTGGACGGGGCCGAGGTGGACGGGGCCGAGGTGGACGGGGCTGAGGTGGACGGGGCTGAGGTGGACGGGCTGAGGTGGACGGGCCGAGGTGGACGGGCCGAGGCTGAGGTGGACGGGGCGGGACGGGGCCGAGGTGGACGGGGTTGAGGTGGACGGGGCTGAGGTGGACGGGGCTGAGGTGGACGTGGTGGAGCTTGACTGTACCTATTGTATAATGCTTTAGAGAGGGTAATGGTTAAGAATTTTTGGGGGCAATGAACTATTTAAAGATCATGCTACTCTGTTTGCTGAATCTGTTGTGTTGGGGAATCAGAGATTTTTGTCGGGGAATAAAATGCTTCATTAGAATTTCCCCAACAAATTTCAATACATTGGGTGGTCCAGGATATACAACACCACTGTATGATTTTTAATAGATTTTAAAGTAATTTTCCTTATTTTGAATTTATACACCCATGTACCTTTAAAAATGGATATGCTACACCACTGTATGATTTTTAATAGTTTTTAAAGTAATGTAGTTAATTTTACATCTACAATGTACACGCACATATACCTTCGAAAATAGGATATGTAACACCACTGTATGATTTTTAATAGATTTTAAAGTAATCTTCCTAATTTTGAATCTACAAACCCATGTACCTTTAAAAATGGATATACTAGACCACTGTATGATTTTTATTAGATTTTAAAGTAATTTTGCATCTACATTTTTGCTTTTTCATGATTGCATTTTCATCATTTCAATGATGCCGCCTACCTAACTATATTTAACGTCCCCCTTCCCGTCCCCCTTCCCCGTCCCCCTTCCCATTCAATGTTGACTGTTGCGACTGTTTTTATGGAAATGATGTTAAAAAAAAAGTTAATTTAACATTGAAAAGGGGGTAGGGTGTTACAATTCTCATTAAAAATATTAAAGAAACATAAGACTATGACATATTTAGTTCTCAAAATGTTGAATTGTTCCAACAGTTTTGTACAATATTGTAGATTGGTTTAAAAATTGATTAAAATTCACCCATAGTAGCAATAAATAATTAAGCCTGCATGTAATTTACAGCATTTTAAAATCTTATAGGCATCAATTTGCATATTTTATGTAAATTTTGTGATGTATTACCAGGCGACCTAGGCATGGGGTTTTCTTTTGTAAATCCTATTGTGCTTTTAGATGTGTATCATAATTCTGTAACTTGGCTAGAACTGCAAATTTTGACCAAAAGTTTTGTCATGCTCGCAATGAAACTCCAGCAGAAATAAACTTTCCCACCATTTTCACTGACTATGATTTAGGCAAGAAATGTTAAGAATAACATAAAGATTTGTATGCATCTGACAAGGAATACACCACAGGTTTTGCATGAATGAAAAACTGATCAAGATTCGATCAGCCATAACTAAAATTGTTGTTTTTTTCTTCAAAATTCTAAAAAATGATCTGTTTAGATTGTATTACTCATTGATTGCTATGTTTCCATAGAGACCTACAGTATAAAGGTACTGTATACATTGTAGATAACAAAACTTCAGTCATTTCTAATATTGACAGTGGGTGCAGCCAGAGTTGGTATTTTGCAATGTCCAAAATATTGCTTAGTCATATGGGAATTTTCTTTGGTGTAAAATATTTGTTTGTTTTATTATACATACAATACTGTACTTGTGAATTCATTTCTTGACTGCAGTGCAGTAGTGTAAGTGTGTTGAAAATCAGAATGTAAGCTTTAATTGTGTTGCTTGAGGCAGGGTTCACATCAAGACGGGGATTGTGGGATTTCCGCAAAAAAAGAATTAAATCCTCCTCCTCCCCCAAAAAGAATTGTATGGGGGGAAATTCCTGCAAAGAAAACTGAATTACCCAAATCTGAAAAACACTACGATATTTTTAGCACAACTACTTCATACTTAGCAGTTGTAATGCTACAGCTTAGGCCATGACTGTTGGGGCATAAATTTAATTATAAAATGCGCTAAAATGTCGTAAAAAGAAGAACAAAATGAATTAAAAACGTGTTTCTATACCCTACACTGGAAAAACTTGATGTCAGTGGGCAAAAAGAACGGAAAACAGGCCTGGTACAGGCCTCTCACTCTGAGTGTGTGATGATCATGCTGTCGTTGGTGTTACAAAAGGAATGCGATGAACGTGATGAAATACAACACGTAATAGTAACGTGATCATGTTGTCTGCTCTGCTAGATATCTAGATTGTATAGTGTGTAGTGCATGTGGTGTATACCATACAATGATGATGGGAATGATGTGACTTATAACACAATGTAGTGCAGCAAAGTTAAACTTTACTAAATAGCAATAATCAGTTTCAAGCTTCTTCTTTTTTTAATTGATGAACATTAAAAAGACACAACAAAGGAAAGGCAATGAGGAAGGAATGCCTTGTTATTTGGGTTTTTTCTTTCCAGATTGGTGTTATTTTAAAATTATAAATTTATTCTTATCGACAATAGAAAGACACAAAGCAATGCTTACCTTTAGTTTTATATATTTGTTTAACTTTTCTTTTGCATGCTACATGTATTAACTATGAACCTGTTTTTACCCATGATGGTTACTTTTTAGATTTCAGCAAGAAACATTAAATATGTTTCAGATCTATACTCCGGCGCTGGTCATATCTATAAAAATTCTAAGAATTTTACATTTTTCTATGGGTTGATCTCTGCCATTCCTAAGCAATGGAAATCTGATATTTGTACTTTTCAGAGGAAAATACCTATTATCAAGAAAACGTTTTAATTAACATTGTACGGGTTAATAAAGTCACAAAGTGGAGTTATAATCATTTATGTCATTCAAACATGGCGACACATATTACTAAATATTACTGGGATCGTTTTTTTGATATAAATGACAAAGAATGGCAGGTTATTTTTTCTAACTGTTTTATAGCAGTCCGCGAAACAAAAATCCATTATTTCCAATTTAAATTCATTCACAAAATACTTTCTGTAAATAGCTACCTCCACAAGTTGAAAATACTAGATAATGACCTTTGTTCCTTTTGTGGTAATGACAGTGAAACCCTTAAGCATCTATTTTGGTCATGTAATATTTCATCTAAGTTTTGGAATGACGTTTTTGTTGATACTTTAAGTGATGTAACTTCAAGTTTGAATTATAAAGTTATTGCTTTTGGTTGTACTGATAAAAACTATTTTAAATACAATTACATTATTTTTCACGCTAAGTATTTTATTTTCACATGTAAATATACCAATACCATACCTACTCTTTATAGATTTAAAATAGCTATGAAGATGATGCTCGAGATGGAAAGAAACTTTTATGTTAAAAAAAGAGGTTATGATTATTTTTCATTGTTTAAAGATACATTTTTTTAAAGTAACAGTAATTCATAATTTCCCTTTTTTCTTTTTTTTCTTCTATATTTTCTTTGAAATTGTTTACTTTGTAAAAACCTTCACTTTTTGTATATTTCTTAAGCTGTTGATTGTTATTGTTTTTGGAAGTTGAATAAATATGTTTAAAAAAAAAAAAAAAAAGAAACATTAGAGTGAAGAAATTGCTCAGCAATAAGTTATAACATCAAAGAAACCTATGTATGTTGAAAGATTTTAGCATTTTGAGTTACCCCCTTTTTCAAAATCCTCCCCCCAAACCCCCCCAATTCAACTTTTTTTCTGATAATACTGGCAAAAGATTGTGACTTCTTGTGGATAAATGGTTTTAAGAATTCACAAGAAAAGTAAACATTGTGCAGCTTTGGTACATATTTTCATGATGAATAACTCTGGCTATAAATTTTCAGTCTATTAGGGTGTTTCAGCTAATTCTTTACATCACCATTTTGTTGGTCAAAAACACTGTCGTCTGTTGTCAGGTTGTACACGTAATTAGACTTACATACCTTTGCATGTTGTTAGATAAGATTATTTTTTTGTAAGAAAATTATGCCGGAACCTTGCTGTGCCATTGGTTGCACTAATAGATGTGTACAGGGGGAACAAAAAGACATTTTCTCGATTTCCATCTAATCCTGATCGACATTCGAAGTTGGTTTCTGCTGTAGGGCACGACTGCTTTCAACTTACAGCTCATATGATTTGCAGCGAGCACTTGTAGGCTTTGTCTGAGTATAGCAAACAATCAGCTGGTGTTAACGTTAAAGTTGCTCTTCGTATACCCGGTGAGTATATAAAACTTAAGGAAAATATTAAGTAAAATCAGAAGCGAACAAAAAATTGCAATCAGGAAAATTTGCTGAATTGGTAGTGGTAGGTTAGCATGTAGTATGTTTGTTGTACGTGTGATGTGACTGAGCTGTGTGAAGATGCGTGAAATGCAACGATGTCGCTGCCTGGCAAAATGGAATCCAGTTGAGTAAGTCATGTGATGAAATTCCTCTTTAGCACACAAACTCACCAGAGTGTTTATAACTCACTGATGAAAACATTCTTTTAATATTCAAAATGAATTCTTAGCCCACATTACACGCATGACTTGGCCCTGCAGTAATTAAATTCACAATACCTGGCTCTTCACAATCAGTTCCATTGTGTGCATATGGATGATTGAGAGTAATTATGCATAAAATCACTGAACTCTCAGTGATAGGTTTCTTAATTGCTTCCAGCAGTCTAAAACTTATACCTGCTGAAGTGGAGGCTTTTGTGGGTGAAAAAAGATTGAAAATTTGTAGCGAAGATTAGGCGTAATGTGGATGTGTCATTTTAAGTAAAATTGCAGTATACCATACAACACCCATCTATTGATTCAGATACATCAAAATGATTACAGCCTAATTGTTGATTTATTATATTTACATGAAGTTCCGTCTTTCATCAATGCAGAAAATACATGTTATGATGTACTGCTTCTCTGGTTCCTTCAAATCTCAGGGCCCTAATTCTCCGGCACAAAATGTGGGGGACATGGGGCCATACTTTTCCTTGACAAAATGCCCCAGAGGAATGCCCCCGGAATCCCCCCCCCCCCCCCTGAAATTTCCCCCCTGAAATTTCCCCAGGAATTCCTTTCCCAGGAATTAAGACGTAAGTACTGTATCACATGGGTACGAAATAAAAAAAATCAAATTCATGACAGCCTCATATCTGTCTGTATATAATATTCATTCTTGCATCTTTTATCTGTCTGTATTTTTCATTTTGTTCTCTTCACTCAAGAGTGTCCTTCATTGTGTGTTGCTGCTTGGGCTGCCGGTAGTATACATCTTTCGAAAACAAGTCACTAGCTGCAGAGTGTCAAAGGTAAAGTGTGGTATTATTATACCCTCGCCAATCAAGTTGATGAAGAGGGGATATAACATCTTTATCATTTGTCCGTCCGTTCGTCCATCCACATCTATTTTCCGCCCGACCTCACGCATTGTTCAACTACTGGAGAAAATAGATTTTAGCCCTTGAAAAGAAATTCCCACTATTTTCATGAAAACAAATTTATATAAAGGAAGAACTTGGAACAAATGCATTCCAGACTTGAATAGCAAGTAATATATTTGTTCTGGGATGAAGAACAAAAGTTGAATAATAGAGCTGACGACTGAATGGAATTGATAATTAAGTGTCTTGTGAATGAATAGGGGAAAAACTTGTCTATGCTTGAATAGAGTAGAAACATAATAGACTTATTAAAATTAAACTGCAATGAATTTTCATTCTGATTTGGTAAATAGATCAGCCCTATCTGGTTTAGGGAAAAATGTTGAGCATGTTTTTATTGAGAGTGTCAGATTTAAGTTATTGGGGAGGGGGAGGGGGGAGCTGTGCTGCAATGGAGTAAGTGAATGTTATAGTGAAGATTATATTAAAGGTTGGAGTGATTAGTTGGTTAAGAGTATATTTGGTAGATGAGTGGATGGCCAATGGTGGGTTGGGATAGTAGGTGAAATGGATTTGGGAGGTGTTGGGGAATAGAAAATGGAAGGTCAATGGAGGATGGTAGATTAAAGGAGGATGGTAGATTAATGGAGGATGTCAGGTGAGGTAGTGATGGTAGGTGAATGGGGCATGTTGGGTTGATAGAAGTGAAGGTATGGAGGAAAGAATGTCGGGTGGAAGATGGCATAATGATTGGTAGATGTAGATGTAATTGGGATGAAGGTGTGATGGCATGGGGGACAGGATGGGATGTAATATGGGCAGGTTGAGATGACACATGTGTGAGACAGGGTGGGATATGGTGGTATGTGGGACAGGGTGGCATGTGGGACAGGTTGGCTTGTGGACCAGGGTGCCAAGGAATGTGGGACAGGATGTCATGGCATGTAGCATGGCATGTGGGACAGGGTGGCATGTCATGTTAAGCAAGGTGGTATCATTGCATTTATGACTGGCTGTGATGGCATGTGGGACAAGGTGGGATGGCATGGGGACAGGATGGGATAACATGTGGGACAGGGTGGCATGGCATGTGAGAAAGGATAGCATGTAATGGAAGTCATCTGGATTCCAGGTGGGATGGCATGTGGGACATGGTGGGATGGCGCACTGTGCATGGTGGGATGGCGTGTGGGGTAGGGTGGCATGTTATATGGACAGGGTGGCATGTCAGATGGTGGGATGTCATCATGATTACAGGTGTGATGACATCTGGATTTTCTGTAGGGAGGGGAGTAGCATGGTATGGCATGTGGAACAGAGGGTGACATAACAGGTGTGACAGAGGCTGGAAAGCATGTTATTAGGGTGAGGGAATTTGTATCGTTTGCGATGTCTGGTTATGAATTCATGCAATATTGAAGGAGATTTTCTGATTAGCAACATTTTTTAATTTTTGGTGCTGGTCTATTAGTATTTCATAGGTTTTCACTCAATTTATCGCAAACTCACCTTTTTTTTTTTTTAAATCATGCAGATGCCACTCCGGAAGACATGGAGCATACTTTCTGTTGTGTTTCTAGTATCAATCGGAGGTGTTTGTTCTCATGTAAGTTATTTCATAAAACTTTGATTTTTTGTAAGGTAACACTGTAAGTCAGCTTTTCATAAGCTTTTAATGCTTAAGGAGTCAAGCTCAAATGCCAAAGGAACCAGGTGCAAGTCTCATTGCGAGTGCTGTATTGTGTCCTTTAGCAAGATACTTTATTCTACTTGCTCCAGTCCATTCTGCTATAAAATTAGTACCATCACTGCTGGAGAGTTGACCTGCTATGGACTGGTACCTTATCCAGGGGGAAGTCGTGTACGCTCATGAGGCGTAAAGGCCATTAGGCTCTGTTCTGAAAATATTTTTACAAGAAAACTGCATCAATTACAAGTAAATGTAGTCATGCATGCCCACTCCAGACAAATCACTTATATCTAAATGCTTTAAAAGCAAATACAGAAGCAAATACACTGCACTTGCTGGTTAACAGTAAATCCTTACCTTGAATCAGCAAAGCGGAAAGTTCAGACAGGGCTAATACCTCAGAAATGGTTGTGGTTTGTGACAAGCAGGAAGATTAGGCTTTCTGAAATCTGCGGAATGGCGGATATTTTGATTATTTGTAGTATTTACGCAGCATGCTTGTCAGCTTATGTCAAGGAAACTGGGGATAAGCACCGGATGGGTCTTTCTGGATCGAGGAGGGATTTAACTTTTTTTTTTTATCTCTTTATCAACCAGTCTATCATTTCATGTTGTAAAGGTCAATATAAGGATATCCAGTATACAAATGTATGAAATCTATGCATTAGGTTCTGTACCATAATTCTTTGTTTGTGGATGAGGAAAATTTAAGGACAAATAAACCTAATTAATTATTCATCAAAGTTATTTACAGTTTTGTTTTGAGGGTTATTATGTACATGTAAATAATACAAGTTCTACTTGAAATAAGTTTTTCAAAAGTACACTTTTTCTAAATATCCACTAATCGGTGGATTTTGAAACCTTAATGCATGCTTGCATATTTGATTAGTTTAGGTTGATGAAATGCTCGCTCCACTTTAGCCTCCATGTACTGTATAGAGAGGACTGAAATTATAAAAAGTTAACTTAAATCCATCGGAGCCATTACGAACGGTGCTTATCCCCGGTTTCCATGATGCGGACGGGACACTAGTCCAATGCAGGTTAACTCCCCGCAAAGTTAGTACTAATTCTCACAGCCTGAGGGGAGCTGAGGCAGTGAGATTAAGTCCTTGCCCAAGGACACAAACCAGCTACTCGATCAGGAATCTAACCCGGTACTTCTTGTTACCCCAAGGACACAAAACAGCTACTCGGCCAGGAATCTAACCCGGTACTTCTTGTTACCCCAAGGACACAAAACAGCTACTTGGCCAGGAATCTAACCCGGTACTTCTTGTTACCCCAAGGACACAAAACAGCTACTTGGCCAGGAATCTAACCCGGTACTTCTTGTTACCCCAAGGACACAAAACAGCTACTTGACTTCTTGTTACCCCAAGGAACAAAACAGCTCTAGGAATCTAACCCGGTGGACACAAAACAGCTACTCTAACCCGGTACTTCTTGTTACCCCAAGGACACAAAACAGCTACTTGGCCAGGAATCTAACCTGGTACTTCTTGTTTTCAACACAAAATCTGAAACACTAAGCCACTGCATTCCCATTCCCATGCCTTAAGCAGTCTTGAAGTCATAAAGAAGCAGTAAGCAATTGCATTGGAATGTTAAGGAATGATCAAATTTTAAGACCAGATATATATGGGGGATACAATTTAACTTCGTCCCCATTTTGTTTTTGAATTCCTTTTGATGTTTTATCCCCCATGCCTTGAAATAAAGCCTAAACACTTTTCGTTTTGTCATGTGACAATATGCAAATTTGTGATGTATGAATGGGCAAACCTGCTTTCCTGAATGCAAATCCATTGTCTTTTAATTCTCGGCCACAATTCTTGGAAGGAAAACTAGCTAGCTAATAGCTTCTGCTGATATGGCCCCTTGTAATGCAGGGGCCTGCCACTACCTGTTTCATTGGTCATAATATTTTCCCTCATGGTGTCCCTCATTGTTTATGCATGAAAAGAGATTGAGGCGCCTTAAAAAATATATATACTTTTTTAAACAGGCACAAGACGAAGTTGTTCCTTCAATTCCAAGGAACACCGCAAGCTGCAAAGCGTATAAGGGAAGTCAACACAGTATGTTGACGTAGGCTGCACAGAACATCTTATAAACTATTGTCAACACAGCAAAGTTCGCAAATCTTGTGAGGAAATTCAGCAGAACTCCGACCATCCGTAAGTAAAATGCAATGTTTCATCTACGTAGATGAATGTTTTCAGGACGTGGCAAAGGCTAGAAGTGGAGAACAAATTCACAAAAAATGTCTTGGTTCCAAGCGGGCAAATTCCACTCAACAGATATATGTTTTCATCATGTTTTTATACATGAGGATATTTCTCATTAACAGATAACTCCTCTGAGATCATTTTTTTAGTTATTCTTTGTCCTTTTACCAAATCTTATTTGAATAATTTCCTCAGAAAACATGTAGCTAAGAAGGTGAATAGTTTTCTTCCTGTCCCCACTTCCTTTGCCTCTGGGTGGTGGTAAAGCCAAGCAATAGAGTTTGAGGGGCAAGTAGGTATTTTGAGTCTTATACACCTGTTTGCAATTTAGTTATAGCTCTTTTGTGTTTTAGGGGCTGGTATTAAGATGTGGGAGAAACTGTACTCATCTGGCCTCCCCTCCCCTCCTCCCCCCTCCCCTTCTTTTTTCCAGAAGCATGATGAATAACTTGGGTTATACATTCTCAATCTATTGCAATTAAATCCCAAAAGAGTCAAATCCAAATGAATCCTGTGCCATATGGATTACACACATGATCTGGCCCTGGAGTAATCATACCTACAAAAAGTAGTATGAATCTTTATACTTGAAATCACTCAGTTTAATATGTTAGGTTTATTAATTGCTTCCAGCAGAGTATAAGAGTCATACCATACAAAATGGCGGGAGGTTGGTGTGAGGGAAAGGAGTGAAAATTTGTTGAGAGAAACGAGTGTAAGATACATAACCATTAAACTATCCTTTCGCAAGAGTTTGACAAGCACATGGACATTAAGTGGGTGCATGGGCACTAAGTGGGTGCATGGGCACTAAGTGGGTGCATGGGCACTAAGTGGGTGCATAGGCACTAAGTGGGTGCATGGGGCACTAAGTGGGTGCATGGGGCACTAAGTGGGTGCATGGGCACTAAGTGGGTGCTTGGGCCTTAAGTGGGTGCATGGGCACTAAGTGGGTGCATGGGCCCAAAGTGGGTGCATGGGCACTAAGTGGGTGTGGGGCACTAAGTGGGTGCATGGGCACATATTTTATGTGAGTGGTATTTGAAGCAAACATGATGTATTTTGTTAGATTTGTTGCATGAGGATGCATGTACCCGTGTATGATAGAATAGTGGTGTCAAGTTTGGCTCTGGTTTTTCTTTCCTTCATGTTTGAATGTTCACTTGTAATCCACGTATTTTGCATTTTGTTTGCACGATTATTTTCTTTTCCATTAAGGTGCGTCGCATGTTTACAAGGTACTTATATGCCGTATGACAACTTCTGCGAAGAATGTTTTCCTTGTTCTCAATGTAAAGATGACGAAATCGAGGTACAGTATTTTGTATGCCAAAAAGTGTTTCTTTAAGCCTATACCCGACACCTGATTTAATCCTGAAAACTCAGGTATATGACAATTACCAACCCGACTTCCTGTTTAGTGTATTGTGTTTCCACTCAAAACAATGATTGTTTATCTGCCATTCCCATGCACACCACAGTCAAGTAGCCCAAGATTATTTGTGTGTATAAGATTACAGAAAGCCAGTGCTAAGTAATCAGGGCACTTTTGTAATTGAAATCACTCATTTGTGTTAATTGTTATAGTGGGAAAACTTTGTGTACAAACTGGTGATAAAAATAGTTGGGTATTATATGCATGAGGTGATGTGTGCATTAACTGCTAATGATTGATGGACCACTTCTTCTGTCAATGTCAACTTGCATAAGAGCGGCCATTTTGTTCACACGCCCTCTAAATAATAATGTCATACACCCACTACAGGTTAAAATTTTAATGGGCCATTCCATTAATTATGTGACGGACTATGGAATGGCCCTAGCAAACCCCTGGGGGATTTGCTAAGCCATTCCGCAGTCTGTGAATTACGTGACAGACTGTGGAATGGCCCTAATATATTTCTTTATAATCTACTTAAAATTTTCTAAATTTTAAGAAACAATTCTTCGTTTGCATGAGTCTATGAAATTTCATTTGTTTATATGATATTTAATGATTCTCATTTTGGAATGAAAACAATTTTTCAAAGAGAATTCTAAAGAAATACATCATGTGTGCTAGCACTTAAGGAAAATTATGCAAAATTAGACAAAATGGCAGCGGCCATGTATCATCTTCAAGCATGAATAATTTGAGATAGGAATAAGATTTTAACTCGTTGCTTTTTGTATATGGTTTAGATTTTAATCCTCTGTCATCTGAAATTGTCGCATTGTGGCGCATTGCATGTAGAATACGAAAGTGTGGGTGGAGCAGAAGTCGACAAATCATTTTATGTTGTAAATTCTGAGCTATAATAATTTTATTTCCTAAGACATTCCAAAGAAGCTGAGAGATCCCACACCCTCGCGCAAAGTCAGTTTGTTCGCCTAGTGTATTGCATTCTGGTCGGACTTCTTTGTACTGAACTAGATACTTTGGGATTGCCATTTTTTCTGCTTTCTTATAAGATATCTTTAGCTGTATTACAAACGTAACTTGTTTGTACAAATTTATTGTTACTTTCGAGTGCAAATTGTTATTCGCGGTGTTAGATTTATCGCAAGACGGTAAGGCTACCGAAAACCATATATATATATATATATATATATATATATATATATATATATATATATATATATATATATATATATATATATATATATATATATATATATATATATATATATATATATATATATATATATATATATATATATATATATATATATATATATATATATATATATATATATATATATATATATATATATATATATATATATATAATATATATATGTATATATTTATATATATATATATATATATATATATAGTATATGTATGTATATATATGTATATATATATATATATATATATATATATATATATATATATATATATATTTATATATATATATTTATATATGTATATATATATATATTTATATGTATATATATATATATATATATGTATATATATATATATATATATATATATATCTAGTATATGTAAGTATGTATGTATATATATATATAAAAAGTGTATATATATATATATATATATATAGTATATGTATGTATGTATATATATATATATTTTTATCTATGAAAAAAACATTTTCTTCGTGTGATTTTCCATTTTTCTGCAGTTTTAGCTGCCAGAACCATGGATTTAATCCAGGTTTGGTAGAGAAATACAAACGCAAATGAAAATGGTTTAAACCCCTGTAGAAACAATTTGAATGCAACATAGAAAAGATGGTGAAATCAGTCAGATGAATTTTGTGGTCTTCTCTTTGCAGATACGGAACTGCAATGGATACCAGGACACATTGTGTGAGACGTCCATTACAACTACTCTGTCTACAGGTAGATATATCATTTACTGACATCATGCCTGAGTAGGTCACTTCAGGTCATGTTGAAGGTCATCTTTTGCTCCTTGATTATGAAACTAATGAAGACAAACATGGAAGGATGGCTGATAGGCACTGTAGCCTAAATTCTCATGATTTCTTCCTTAGTTCAGCTTAGGGTCAAGACAATTCAAGTGGTTTGTAGGGCCAAAAAATTTCATCCAAAGAATTTCATCCATTCTAAGTCTTGAGGTTAATATGCTGGGACAGAAGAATACTTTCCTTTGTCAGAATTTAAAGGAGAACTAGACCGAAAAGTGATGACATATTTTTACAAAATCAAATGCTTATCTAGCACGCAACGGTATAGCAATTTTCTGGGTAATATGAATATTCAAGTGACCTTTGCCCTCGTGTTGTCTGTGGGGTATCGAGTCATGGAGTTTTTCGATCTGTTGTGGACAACATGATGAATAACTCCGGCTCTGAATTTTCAGTCCAATGCATCCAAACTTACCAGATTGTTTATAACTCACTGATGAAAACATCCTTTTAAAAGTCCAAATGAATCCTCAGCCCCACATTACACACATGACTTGGCCCTGCAGTAACCAATTCCATAAGACCTGGCCCTTCACAATAACTTCCATTGGGGCATATAGATGATTGGGAGTGTAATTACTGATGCGTTAAATCACTGAACTATCTGTGTTTGGTTTCTTAATTGCTTCTAGCAGTCTAAAAGTCATACCCGCCGAAATGAAGGTTCTTGCGGGTAAAAAGACTGAAAATTTGTAGTGAGGATTGGGCATAATGATATATTTGTGAAATATAATATATGTTTGAACTGATTTTGATGAACTTGCTGTTTGTTCATAGTTTATAGCAGGGTTCACATTAAGCTGCGGGATTCCCACATATTTTATCAAATTCCCCATCAAAAATAATTGAGAGGGGGAAATTTCCGAGAGAAATAAACATTGGCAGAAGAAAGAAAAAAAAGCCAAATATGGCCTTTTCCAGCCACATTTGGCCCTTTTTTTTTCAGTGCCTCTTTCGGCCAATTTTTGTGTGTGTGCTATTTTGTGTCTTTTTTTTTTCAATTCAGCTTTAGTTGTTGCTACCTATCCATAGATGTTTCAGTTTAGTTCAGTGGTCACACATGCATACAATGGAGAGTCCGTGACATTTTGTGACAAAATTTAATTTTCGTAATATCTGTGATATTCTGTGGTATTTTGAGACAAAATGAACATAAACAATGTATTAAGAATTGTCTGACATTTTGTGACATGTTTTACCCCTTCAATCACATTCGTTGGCACTAGGCTATGTCTTTTATGACCATGCAGTATTCTTTAGATTTACAGAGAGACTGTAATTTAATGGTGCATTTTAGTGGTGGATTCTATTTTTCATGAAACAGAACCAAATGATCTTTTCTATATGAGTATCACCGGTCATGATATGTGAATCTATGCCAATCAAATGTGACAAAGGAATTGATGTGACATTCTGTGCAAAAGGTGCCAAAAATTATGTGACATTTGAGACATTTATGTGACACAAATTATAAATTTTTTGTCGTGACATTTTTGCCAAGCCACTAATCATCACTCCATTCTCTGCACAGCTGCCTTGTATGATAGAGGTCAAAAATTCAAGCAGACTTACCAAGAAACTTCCCAGGTGTTTTGTTGCATTCAGAAGACATCAAATTTCAAATCTGTCACAAGTTGATTAAATTAGCTTGTGTAGAAAGTTTGCTGTAGCAATGTTCACCTTAAAAAGTTTGCCAGAAAAATGCCCAAATTGGCTGGACAATACCAAATTAGGCCGGAAAATACCCAAATTGGCCCCTTTTTGGTAGTTTTGGCATTTAAAAAAATATTGTTTGCTTTTTTTTCTGCTAAAAGAAATCTCCCCCCTTTTTTAAAACCCCCAAAAAAGTTACAAATGGGGGGTGGGGGAAAATCCCCCAAATTTAAACACTAGTGTGAATACTACTGCAAAGAGTGCCGTCACACATTTACTTTCTGAACAAATTTTGTTCCATTATAATGCCAATAATTTATACTTTTTCTCTGAAGTTAAGAGGTGTGGTGGCTCAATGGTTAAGGGTCATGCTCGTATGCGAAAGGTACTGGGTTTGATTTCCGCCGCGATTCCCGCCTGCATTATGTCCTTGAGCAAGGCACTTAGCTCAACGTGCTTCAGCCCATTTAGTTGTAAAATGAGTACCAGCATTACTGGGGAGTTAACTTGCCTGATATTGCAGCGTGTCGGATCTGGTCCAGGAGGAGTCGTGTACTCTCATCCACTTGTGCCATGGAAAGCAGGGATAAGCACCTCCCATGAGCCTAATGGCTTGGGTGGATTTAGCTTGGCTTTCCACAAGATTTCTATAGATGGTGGTTATTCAATAGTTCATGAAATTCTCTAAATTATAGTTATGTCCTCACATATTGTTGCAAATCACCTTTGTGATGTCACAACTACTTTTCTACACATATCTGATTAAAATTTTAATATCTCTAAACAAAAAATTGTTTGAAAGATTTGATTACCTCTTAACGAAACAGTTTTTGAACACTTTGATAACATTTTGTCCTTTCGTTGACCTATCTCATGTAAAATATACACAATTGACCACTGATTCTCCTGTAAACTATTATTTTCTTCATTATGAAAAAAGTGCATGTTTTCTTTACCATTTTGTTTGTTGCAAGTCCTTTTTCATAAGATAACCATACTTGACAACTGATCTTATATTTTAATCATCTTTGATAATTACTGGACTGATTAAGGGCTGCTCAACCAAGAGCATACATTTCTTGTTTCTTAAGTTTTGGAAAAGGCATATATGATATATCACTTGAAGTGGATGTGTACAATTGAAAACTTACATAATGAGGTGCTTCTGTGATTTTGTGAAGATTCTATTTGGTCACTTTCAGTTTAATTGAAAGATTCTTTTTATTAATGGACAGAAATTTCTTGACCTTCAAGATGACATGTCATTAGGCACGTAGCTAGAAATTTTGAAGGGGAGGAGCCGACGTCTATGAAAAATAATTTCCACCTGAGTGAACTATATATAAAGAGGAAAAACTTAGAAGCATAACCATTACAATAATTAAAAAAAACGTCTCCCAAAAAATTGACATTCAGCAAAGAGGGGATTCCATGGCTCCCCCCTTGGCTATGTGCCTGCATGTTGCAGCAAATATTACAAGCTTTATTAGATAACTAAGAGTTGACCTCAATGAAGTTGACCTCATTTGAGGTGTAGTTCGTGCATGATATGGACATACCTTACAAATTTTGCTTCAATGGTCAGTTTGTATCTTAAAATAAAGACAAATTATTTTGGTCAGAATATGTTGTGATTGGTGGAAACACATTGGTTCAAGAGCTTTCAATTGCGTGACGTTCATTCGTTTGACAAGTCCATATATGAGAGTGAAATAAATCAGTGGTGATGAAAGCATGCAAAAATCCTATTCATGACTTGTTCTTTTCCCTAAAAATTTGTTCCAGTAAATTATGACCACAAACTTACTGTAGCAAATAATGAGACCACTTATCTTACTTAAATTAACTGCTTAACCAGGAGAACGAATACAATGGGGCCATTGATGAGGGAATTTGATTTTAATTACTTGTGGTTTTTATAATAAAGAAAATTAAGAGGAAAATTCTGACCGACCTACTTATTTATCAGGTCGGGTCTGACTGTTTGAAATTTTAAGGAGCACAACAACTGATGTCAGGTTTGAAGATTTGTCTCAGTTGTCTTAATTTGTCTGAAATCGAGACTAGTTATGTCACATCCTCATTTCTTTCATATAATCAGTGAACTAATACTTTAACTACTCATATTTATGAATTAGTATTTTTTTTTTTTTACATTTTGAAAATCAACAATCTTTTCATCAGGCATCCCGGACCGGCATAAAATTAATACAATTCTGATTAAAATTGACAAAGAGCATAAAATAGCACATAAAAGGAAACAAAATCGGAAACAAAATCATAAAATTGTTTGCAACATTGACATTATGGGCGAAGAGTAGTTAAATCCATGTCAAAAATGGTCATACATTCCCTGAAGACCCATGTACAGTAGGTACATGTATATTATTATTAATGAATGACATTGTAATCCACATGGTTCTTGTTTGGGTTTTATTACCATGGATACTTGCCTTGGATATTCTTGACATTGTAGAGCAGATGTGTGTTACTTGCTTATTTTGTCATATGCATGCAGGGAAAATTATGATATTGTGGACCAAAAAAGAACCAAGTCCTTGTCAAGAACTGGCATATTGTCATTAGGGCATGCCCTAAAATGGTATATTAGGTGTACTATACATAGTTCATATAAGGAATACAGTTCTGAGCATTTGTACAAGTTTATGTACATTGTGGTATTGAAGTTATTTTCTGCATAACATCTATTATACATTAATTGCATAATGTGTAATATTCCAGAAATCCGTTTTCTCTATTCAAAGTAAGCCATCATTCTCAGTGTTAATTTCATAGATTGTTCATTCTGTAACTACTTTAATTGCCACTTTCTCTGATTCTAATTCTGTCTTCCCGGCCATTCATGGCCAGTTTGTGGGACAACCAAGTAATTGTAAGTACAGTATCGATTACACTGGATCAATACAAAGGTCTCCCTGGAAATGTTTGTGCACAACAAAGCTGCTTAAGATGCAATGGACCTCAACCTATTCCCTTTTTCCCTTCTCTTTTGAGACTTTACCTATATTGGCAGCCATTTTGTCCCATTTTTGGTCATGTGACGCCCGATTAATTACCAACCAATTAACGTTTTGAAGTGTACTTATTTAAAAAAATACCATTCGGACAACCAAGGTTATTACAGTCATTGCCATTTGAGGAGATTGGCCACTCTGGCCTTGCCATTATTCTGTAGATTTTAAGATCAGGAGAGCTATGAATTACCACAATTTTATGGGGTGGAGTGAATTAACTCACTTTTGCAAAACCTTTTTCAAGAGTTAGCTGTCTTTCAATTTTCAAATGAAATCATTGATTTTACTGTGTATTGTGATTTCTGTTTCGTGAAGGAATATTCCCATGTTTTTTCAAACCAAGTTAGAAAATAGTGGAAAGTAGAATAAACAAATTGGTGATGAAAAAAAAAAATGTTTTTTTATTATCCCCCAAAGAAATTGGTGAAGGAAGACCGGATACAGCATCTTTACTGTATGTCTGTTTGTTCGTCCTTTCTTCCACATCCATTGTCCGTCCGATCACATGCATTGTTCAGCTACTGGGAGCAAAAGATTTCAGACAGAGCTATAACTCAAAATTATGAGCGAGGAATAATTTGAGATCTGGAATAGTTTTCATTTGAAGTCCCTTTAGGACTGCAAATGGTTGGAGAGAGTTAAAGTACTGTATGGTCTCTTGAATGGCTGAAAAAGTAGGAACAAATTTTCGTATCAATTGCCCCCTTACACTTTTCTGCCACTATCACCTTGTTTTCAGAGCTAATAATTATAAGTTATTCTTCCTTTCTTTCGTCCAATTCAGAGAGTGATCTAACTACATCAGAGCCTGAAGACATTACACACATTACACATGACAGTAAAACAACCAGGCAGAATAACAATGGTAAGTTTAAAGTTGTTCATTACACATACAGATCTTATTAAAAAAATGGCATATCAATATTCAATATGAGCAGATCGGGTATGCTATATCCCAGGGCTGCCAAGAGGATCGCGGGGTCCGGGAGGCAAACTGAAAATCCAGGGCCCATATCAGGAAATTCCGAAGAGCAAAACAATTTATATTTGTGTTCATTTTTTATGCCGTTTTCGCCATTGTCAAGTATAGGTTCTCACTAATTTTTAGGGTCTCCTTTTTTAAAAGCACATTCCTTTTCTAAATTTTACGGGCCCTTACGACTGGGTTCCCTAGGACCCTGGGTCACCAATGACCCTGACCCTTTATGGCCCTGGCCCCTTAGGACCTTCGGCCCCCTAGGACCCTGAGCCCCTAACACCCTGGGGATCCTAGCACCCTGGGAATCCTAGGAACCTGATCCCCCAAGGCCCCTGGGCCCCTTAGAACACTGGCCCCCTAGGACCTTGGGTGACCTAGTACCCTGGGCCCCCTAGTACTCTGGGCCCGAAGTGCAATGCCTTTGACTATCCCCTCTCTTGGCGGTACTGGCTACACCCATAAAATTATATCCAATTCCTTCCACTTCTGGCCTTGTGTAAGCCACGTTTATTGTGAAAGAGCATAGAAAGCAACATCAGGTTAAATTTAGTATAACATGTATTTATAAGCCTAATTGATTATAAGCCTAATTAAACCTAATATATAAGCCTAATTTATCTGCTTATATCAAGTTGGATGAATAATTTTCTTAACTTTTTTTGGAACGGAGAACACCATTTTTTGGTTAAGTCCCATGATCCTTTGCTATCGTAATTTGCTCAAGTCTTACACAGGGTTATGTATTTTAAATTTAAAATACATTTGGCAAAATGTACATTTGCAAGAAAAAAGCAAACTTAATATCCATTGAAATATTGTCATTATTATCTAAATTATTCTAATGACTGGATACTTATTATTTTTGAAATATGTGGAAAGCCAGGTAAAATTCAAGAAGAAAAAAGGTGGCATTTGCTGTGAACAGTGATATTGAAAATTCCAGCAACATTTCAATGAAAGGAATGCATGAAGTCCATAACTGGAGGTGTTTTACAGGGTCGTCTTATGGTACTGCATATGAACATTGTGCAAATAATTTTTAGACTCGATTGTAATATTCTCATAAATCAAGTAAACAATTCAGCAAAAAAGAAATATGAAAGACTTGCCCATATCATTGAAAAGGGTAACAGCACCCTCTGTACTGTGATCTGATGTCACTTCGTCAAAAGGCCAATTATAATCTAAGAAAGAAGGCGATAACACCCAAGTTTTGAAATGTGCGTTACAAGAATTACTTTGTGTATATTAGAGCGGCTCATTTTATTCCAGGGAATGCGTTTACAAAGCTTACTCTAAATTGAAAGCACATTCCTTTTCTAAATTTTACAGACCCTTATGACTGGGTCTCCTATGACTCTGGGCCAGGGAATGCTTTTACGAAGCTTATTCTAGATTGACACATTTTCTTTATCGGTATATGTTATAATTTTTTATGTATTTTTAGATAAATTTTTTTAATGTTTTCTCATTTTTATGTATCATTCATATATTTTTACCTTTTGTCCTATTTATAGATATATTTTTGTATATATCTATACTGGATTTTTAAGAAACTTGAAACAGGTAGCGATATTTACCCTGACGAAAGGGCATTAAATTCTGAGTAAAACTCTTTAAACGGTCACAGTAGAGAAATTTCATCACGTGACTCTAACTCAACTGGACTCCATTTTGCAGGGCAGCGTCGTTGCATTTTACGAGTCTTCACACAGCTCAGTCACATCACACGTACAACAAACATACTACATGCAAACATACCAGTACCACTTCGGCAATTTTTACTAATTGCAATTTTTTGTTCGCTTCCGATTTTACTTCATATTTTCCTTAAGTTTTATATTTTCACTGGATATACAATAACGTTAACGCCAACTGATTAATCGTTATACTCAGACAAAGCCCACATACCTGATATAAAGTGTTCGTCGCAAATCCTAGTGTGAACCGTAGGTTAAAGCCCTTGCATCATACAGCAGAAACCTTCTTCGTACATCAATCAAGATCAGATGGAAATCGAGAAAATGTCTTTTTACTCCCCCGCACACATCTATTAGTGCAATCAACGGCACAGCAAGATTCCGGCTTAATTATCTTACAAAGATAATCTTATATAACAACATGCAAGCGTATGTAAGTCTAATTAAGTGTACAGCAGACGACAGTGGTATTTCCCAACAAAATGGCGATGTAAACAAAGTCACTTAACCTTCCGATGTCAGCTGAAACACCCTTATAGCACAAATCAAAGTTTGTAAAAGTTTCAGCATGTGGAAAGTGAGGATGTATAAATAGGAATACAGCTCAAATTCTTTTAATGTAATTTTTTCTGTCCCAAATATCAAATGTTCTGACATTGCATTATGCTGCTAAATCTGGGTCTAGGTTACAATAATATCCAATTTTCTGTTTATTGTAACCAACTTTTCCCATTCAAAATATTTTGGGAAAGGTCCAAAAAAAAATAAGTTAACATGAGCAATTTTCTCATTGTCTCAATTTGACAATTTTCTGATTGTCCCAATTTGACAATTTTTTAATTGTCCCAATTTGACAATTTTCTAATTGTCCCAAATTGGTCATAAATTATTGTGCAACTTATGCTTATTAGCTAAGCTATGTTTCAAAATGGTCCAATTTAAACCAATTGTGATGGACTTTTTGCTGTTTGCACAGTCTTTATATAAATTCTATATCAGTGAAGTTCATATTGCTACCTGTCTACACACCTTAAACAGGATTGAAATAGCTGCTTGAACAAGAAGCACTTCACAGAAATAGATGGAAACAAAATATGTAATTCTTTTTCCCCCTTTATAGTTACTAGGGCTCCGCCAGCAGGAAGTTATAAAGTCATCATCTCTGAAGTGACGCTTATATTGTTGGAGGTGATAGCTTCTGTCATACTTTTAATTTGTGTAGGAATTTACTTAAAAAAAAGTAAGTATGAATTTTACATTTTTGTAAGAAATTTGCATATAGTGTATACAATATCAAGTTGAGATCATTAGGTGAAAGAGGTGTAAGACTAAGTTCAGTAGCATACTTTATAGGACAAAGAAAATTCTCCACTTTTTCTAATTTTTGATTCTATAGCTGCTTCTAGAAGTGCAGTGGTTAAGGAGTCACGCTCATAATCGAAAGGTACCGGGTTCCATTCTTGTCGTGAGTGCTGCATTGTGTCCATGGGCAAGACACTTTACTTGCTTCAGTCCACTCAACTGTAAAGTAAATACCAGCACTGCTGGGGAGTTAATCTGTGATGGACTGGCGTCCTGTCCAGGGGGAGTCATGTACTCTCATCCGCTTGCACCTTAAAAACCAAGGATAAGCATCGGCCCTATGAGCCTAATGGCTCGGATCAGAGGTTGTGTTAGAATTTATTGTCTGGCATATTTGGTTACGACAAGCCCTTGATTTTTAGTGTATTTTGTCAATTTGCCGTCGTATGTACAGGGCACTGCGTAATGTACAGGGCACTGCACACTAGCAAAGCTTGCCAGTATTGTTAACACACACACTTGTTTAGGCCTGCCTTGCTAAAGTGAATGAAAATTGCGCTTAAAATACCAAAAACATTAACAAATTGGACTATTATTATCATAAAAATATTAAGAAAAAGTTCTTACCCAATCCTTGTATAATGTTGATTGTTGAATCATGAAATTTGGGTTAACAATCTGAAATAAAATAGAAAAATACTTTTGTTTGTCATATCCAAACGTTTATGAGGTTTTAGTGAGCTTTGACCAATTGCCATCCATTCCTGTCCCTTGCTTTAGCCCATACTGTCAACGATAATATACTAATGAGATCTCGAACACACCTACTTCTTTACAGTATAGTAAGTTGACTTGCAGATTGTGATCACTTCCAGATACATGATCAACACAATACAGGAGGAAAGTAGAATCCTAGCTAATAATATCGTGACAATTGACAGCCTGCATTCAAAACAATATCAAAACTTTCATGTACACATGTACAGTGTACGTGCATCATGTATAGGGACTATGTACTAGCCTATATGTGGTTATATACAGTACTTTTACGGGCATGTTGAATCATTCGGCCGTTAGTCTCGTAGTTGTGTCATTTTCCTTTTATTTATGAGTAATTCAAAATCATTTTTGTGTGAAATAAAACTTTCAAATCGCATCAGAGAGGTATTGTTCTTGATTTTCATTTAAGTTAATGAAAAACTCTGGCGTAAGATTTCACATGCTGTATTTAAATCTTACGAAAAAGGTGCAACGTGAAATTTCAGCCATAGCATGATATACGACAAATTTGTCGTTAACACGAACCCTGGCTCGGATGGAGATAACTATAGCTGCATTTTAGTGTACCATACTTTTGATTCAGCTTAGAACTCAATTGTGGCAAGTGTTTTATATTTTGGAGACTAAGAAAATTGCAAAAACAAGATACATGAGGAAATAACCATCTTTTCAAGAAATGGTCCATCAATCATTCATGGGTTTTGCACAAAGTCCTCTCAAGCATATGATGTATATTTATATTAAGGCTCAGCCAAGGACTAATCTGATTCACTTCACTGAACAGCAGTTAGGTGGCTTGAGCCCCAGATGAATGACCTATTGTATACAGTGTAAGAGTAGCTGGTTGCTAACAAGTGAACTGTGAATAGACTATGAAGATGCTGTCAGTTAAGAAGGTATAGATTACCTCTGTGTTGTGTATGGTGTAACAAAAACTGGTTGCTAGTCAATGAATTGTGAAGAGTCTCTTGGGTTGAATGGTGTGGATTCCCCCAGATTTTGAGAAAATCGATGGTGTCGGGTTGGAGGGGTCTAAGGGCCAAAAATTCTTAATGAAAAGGAGCAAAGGCCTTACAAATTTAATTTGGGATACTATTTATGATTATTCCCCATTTCTGAATTCAAAATGATACAGAATTTGTGTAAATATTGAATTTTTTACTCCTTTTTTGGGGGGATTCATAATCGATCTCCCTACAACCCCTTTAAGTTCATCTTACATTAAAGGAGAGGTGTCAAAGAAACAAAGTAGCAGAGAAACCACTTCAATACCTTATTCTGTCAAGTTATTTTCTTATTTGTGTAGAAATGACTGGTGTGGAAAGTCTACTGTAGAAGATTGTTGCCCTTATCATCATCACTTTCCCAGCAATTATTAATGTAATATTTTTAAGAGAATATATTTTATTTTCTCACTATCTGAATTGATATATTCATCAAACTTTCTTCAGGTGGTAATTTTATTATTACTTGACTAGATTCTGTTGAACCATTTTCCTGATATATTCATTGGTTTCTAAGCCAAACCCAGGGACAATATAATAAAATGTATAAAGACGGAGAAATTTGAGAATTTGACATCACGGTATAGTCTGAATTCAGTTAATTGTTCTACAGAAATGCGAAACTTGCATATCTCCTTAGCCCTTAAATCCTCACGCGGTCGTGACAGGACCGATTGGACATGCACTTTCCAAGAATTAGTTTGCCTCATCAAATAGGCCCACAGCAGTGATTCTGGTATCATTTCAAAGAGCTGGAATAGTTCTTTCAATAATTTAACATTTTCGATGAGGATTTTTGATTGAGAATTTTTGAAATATGAATACCGACCTAGATGCTCAGCTTTGTTTTTCACAAGTAATTACCACGGTGATTATTTTTTGTTTATTTTCGTTGTTTTTGCATGTTTTGCCTTCAGAATAAAAAAATAACGACTAGTATCAATGGAAAGGAAATTCTACAAACAATCTCAAATAATGTAAAGAAATCCTCCATTTTGATTATTAACGAGAAAAAATTTGCCTAATTTTGCCTAAAATTTGCATATTTATGTCGATATTTTCTTTGTTTTGACTTTTTTATTGCAAAGTGTATTGTCTTAGCATTCATTGTACCAAACTTGTAGTGATAGAACACGAAAGGAAAGTTGTGAAAATCAATTTTGAAAAAAGATAGTTCTGAAAAATTGCAGTCACGTTTTGACTGCGTCAGGATCTAAGGCTTAATGGAACAAGGTTTTTGAATTCTTTCTTCACCATTTTGTTTGTTTTGAAGTCCTGTATCATATAAGATGAATTTGCTTGACCCCTGAACTAATCCCTCAATGCTAGTTACTATAGGATGGCAAATTTCAAGCCCTGCATGTCTAACGGTAGTCTTTATTATTTTTTTTTCGTCAGGATTTCAAGTGTGTACACACAGAAGACATGGACCTCATCTTGGTGAGATTATTATGATTACTTAATTGCATGCAAATCTGCCAGTAATAATGTAAATTTCAGTTAACATCTCTGAGTTACGAAATAAGCCACACCCACCATAGCAACGCGGTAACTAGGTGGGGAAAACAAACCTCAAATCTGCAATCATGTATGATCAATGCATTGGCATTTAGCTTTGGTCCATTTATGGCACTTCTCACTTTTTAGCAAAATTTTTAACAAAAGTTTTTAGCAAAAGGGATAAACAAGATTCAGTTTGCGAAGTGTTCTGCGTAACAGCAATCAGATTTGCATAGCCCGCAGCGGGTAAGTGCAATTTTTGTTCACCATTTTGCCGTCACTCAATCTGTGTGTGCAGAATTTTGTTTTGTACAGTAAATTGCATTGACTACATGAGCGCACACCAGTAGCTAGTTGTACTGTATCAGTACCATGTGAGATGTTAGCCCCACTTAGCTATGCAGAATTTGTTGCTAGGCAAATTTATGCGGTGATTGGTTGAAAAAGCTGTCAATCATCTCACTCAGACAGCTTAATTGAAAAAAGCATTTAAACAGCGACCTCCGTGGCAGAACGGTTAAAGCTACAGCTCTCCACACTCATGCACCCTACATGGGTTTAATGCAGTGTATATATACAGTGCGTGTGTTTTCTTATGTAAATCCATTTTGATTTGATTGCCCAGCATATTTCCTCTGAAGGAGTACAACAATTTCTGACCAAAAGTTGGTGGCTCTTTTTCCATACCCCACAATCAAATTCAAGCAAATTTGAACTATTTTCAATGATTGAAGTTTCAGATAGAAATCAAAAGAAGTAAATAAATGTTTTGAGCTGTTGATGAGTTGCATGCAGTGACACCGATGTTGTTGCATGCCGTAACACATCACAGATTATGCATGAATTAAAATGTGATCGAACTTTAAATGGCCATAACATCAAAACTAAAAGTGTTATTTAAAAAGATTTAAAAACTGGTCTGCTCATAAACTCTTTCAACCAACCATTATGCTGTCATAGATCTTGATGATCAAATTACTTGCTGGTGTTTCATGTTAAGTTAAAACTTAAATCCATCCGAGCCATTAGGCTCATAGGGCCAGTGCTTATCCCCGGTTTCAATGGCGCAAGTGGAAGAGAGTACATGACTCCCTCCGCCAGGTCATCGCAGGCTAACTCCCCAGCAGTGCTGGTACTCATTTACAGCTGAGTGGACTGATGGAAGTAGAATAAAGTGCCTTGCTCAAGGACGCAATGTAACGCTCGCGGTGGGAATCAAACACGGTATCTTTCAAATATGAGCATGACTCCTTAACCACTGAGCCATTGCCAGTGTTTCATGTTATCAGTGTTATTTTCTTCACACTTCTCAGATTGTCCAACATGTACTTGCACACCAATGAAAACCAGGTTTGCCACCACAAAGACTTCCTGAGGAGGTGCCATTGACCACTGTAGTATCACAACAGCAGCATAGAGGTAAGAAAGTTACCTGCTATGAACAGGTGGCAACACTGGCAGCTGTAAGAGATTTTAGTTTGAATGACAAATCATGATTGGGGGCCAGGGGAGGAAGGGGGAGGGGCTGGACATGTTTTTAATTATACATATAATTCAATACAAAAAACAATGAATAGCAAATCTTTGGGGGCAAATGCACCCCCTTGCCCCTATGGCAACCACCCATTGCTAGCAAGAGCGTAAACTCAATTGGAAAAAATATGCTAAAAATAAAAACAATCAAAATAGCCAAAAGATTCATCAAAATTGGTTAACAATTGAACATTTTACAACATTTTTTACAACATCCACCCACCCTAGCCATCCCACCCCACTCCCACCCCCATCCACCCACCCTAGCCATCCCACCCCACTCCCACCCCCATCCATGCATTAATATCAATGCATTATTATTTGTTTAAAAGGATCTTAGCTTTTTCTTAAAGAGTGAATGTTAAGGCTTTGATCAAATGCAAATTGTAATACAAATTTTGTGACATCTTTAAGTAAGTAAACCTATTATTCTGGGTTTCTTTGGCAGCTAGTTCATCATACCAGAGAGTTTTTAAATGGGATCTGTTGTCCTATTGCTTGGTGCTCAACATATGAGATCGGAGCATCCCCATTGGAATCGTACCAAAGACTTTGAAAATGGGACCTGCTGCCATCTCGCTTGGTGCTCAGCATCAGAGATTGGAACAGTGTGAATAGTATGGCTTGTGTGCCATGTGTTACCTGCAGCTTTGAGTTTCCAATTTAAAGGGCTCTGAGTAGGCATTGTGCTAACTGTGTATCATCATATAGTTCTATGGACTTGTAGAGACTAAAATGACTTGAAAGATTAGTTCAGGGGTCAAGCATGTCCATCTTTATGAAAGAGGACTTCAAAAGAAACAAAAGGGTGAAGAAAGCATTGCAAAATCTTATTCCGTTAAGGAGATATTAAAGTTTAAAGCTCTTGTCTTATCTGTGTAGAAATGACTGGTAAGTCTACTATGGAAAGTTGGCATCTTTATCTACACATTTTTAACAATTATTAATGTTAAAGAAAGTTTATTGAATTTTTAGCTCGACTATTTGAGGAATAGTAGAGCTATTCTACTACCCCGGCATTGGCATTGATTGGCATCGGTTAAAGTTTTGGTTAAAGTTTTCATAACATAAGTTATGAATGGTGTACAATCATGTGACTTGGCATAGGGGTAGATGACATGGGTACTGATCAAATGAGCATGATTGGAGGGTTGCATGTGCATATTAATTATCCTATTTGCATAACAATGAAAATATTTGTCAGGTTAAAGTTTTGATTAAAGTTTTTGGTTAAAGGTTTCATAACTTATGAATGGTGTACATTCATGGGACATGGCATAAGGGTAGATGACATGGGCACTGATCAAATGAGCATAATTGGAGGGTTGCATGTGCATAATAATTACCTTATTTGCATAACAATGAAAATAGTTGTCAGGTTAAAGTTTTCGTTAAAGTTTTTAGTCAAATTTTCATAAGACAAGTTATGATTGGTGTACATTCATGTAACCAACTTGGCATAGAGGTACTATTCAAGTGAGCATGATTAAGGGGTTGTGTGTGCATACTAATTAACTTATTTGCATAACAATGAAAATATTTGTATCTATGATATCTCTTAAATTAAAGTGGGAGTAGGAATTTTGTTTGCAGAAATGATCATATATGTGAAGAGCATTGTCTACACTTAATGTTGAGGTGAAGTGTGCATATTAATTAGGTTATTTGCATAACAATATACTTTCATACAAAATGTTTAACATTCATGAGTGCATAACTTAAGTTATGAATGATGTACAATCATGTAACTTGGCACAGGGGTAGAAGACATGGGCACTGTTCAAATTAGCATGATTGGGGGTTGTGTGTACATACTAATTAGCTTATTTGCATAACAATGAAAATATTTGTATCTATGATATCTTTAAATTAAAGTGGGAGTGGGGATTTTGTTTACACAAATGATCATATATGTGAAGACCATTGTCTGCACTTAATGGTGAGGTGTAATGTGCATATTAATTAGGTTATTTGCATAACAATAGACTTCACATAAAATATTAATCTAATAACTAATGACTTGTTACAGGGTAGAGGACATGGGTACTGTTTAAATGAGCATGATTTGGGGTTGTGTGAATACTAATTAGCTTATTTGCATAACAATGAAAATATTGGTATCTATGATATCTCTTAAATTAAAGTGGGAGTGGAAATTTTGTTTGCAGAAATGATCATATATGTGAAGAGCATTGTCTACACTTCATGTTGAGGTGAAGTGTGCATATTAATTAGGTTATTTGCATAACAATATACTTTCATACAAAATGTTTAACAATTAGAGCGCATAACTTAAGTTATGAACATTCATGTAACTTGGTACAGGGGTAGAGGACATGGGTACTGTTTAAATGTGCATGATTGGGCGTTGTGTGTGAATACTAATAAGCTTATTTGCATAACAATGAAAATATTTGTTCTATGATATCTGAAATTAAAGTGGATATGTGGATTTTGTTTACACAAATGATCATATATGTGAAGAGCATTGTCTACACTTAATTGTTAGGTGTAATGTTCATAGTTAATTAGGTTATTTGCATAACAATAGACTTGCATAAAATATTTAACCTCAGATAATAACTTAGTACTTGTTACAGGAGTAGAGGGCATTGGTACTGTTCGGTTGAGCATGATTGTGGGATTGTGTGTGCATAATAATTAGCCTAATTGGATAGCAATGGACAAATATTTGTATATGTGGTATCTCTTGAATTCAAGTGGTATGATAATTTTGCTTAAACAAATGATCATACAGTATATGTGAAGAGCATTTATCACACTTAATGGTGGAGTAAAGTGTGCATTTGCTGCAATATATTTGACCTGAGATCAAAAATATATGGCTTATGACTTACTAACTTCACATTTCTAGTTTTGTTATAATATTGACATTCCTGACATGAATAGCAATCAAAATGTTTGTCTTTCCATGAATAAAGAAGCAAATAAAGGTTTCCTCCTTCTAAAGAATGCCAAGGTAAATTAGGGTTTTAGAAATACAAACAATAAACAGAATGTGGGATAGAAGATGACATGATGATAAAGTAGCTGAAGGAATTAGGATGATGTTATGTGGGACAAGGTGGAATTGTATGTAGGGCAGGGTGTGGTGGGATGTTGGTCAGGATGTGTTGGCATGTTAGACAGGGTGGATTCCCATGTAGAACAGTGGGTTGGCATGTGGAACAGGATGGGTTGGCATGTGGAACAGAATGGGTTGGCATGTGGAACAGTGTGGGTCAACTTGTGGGACAGGGTGGGTCGACATGTGGGACAGGGCGAAATGGCATGTGGTGGGTTGCATCTGGATTTCAGTTGTGATGGCATTTGGGTCATGCAAGTGGTAGAATGACATACAGTATCTGGTTTTCAGGTGTGATTGCATGGAGTATAGATTTGTGACAGGTTGGGATGGAATGTAGGACAGTCTGGAATATGCATTATTAGCGGTGAGGGGATTTGTATCGCCAATGTCTAGTTTGTCAGGGAAATGTTATTGAATGCATGCTGCTTGACTTTGCTTGACACACATAATTTCTTAAATTGGAACCTGTATTACAATCCAGGATGTAGTTCTGGAAATGTGTAGGGGCTTGGGGAGGGTACAGGTTGGAAAGGGGGTTGAATGGCATTCTTTCATTGATATTTGTCAGTCAGGGCCTCTCCTTTCTTTGTTATTCAATTGATAGAACTAAAAGAGGTGTTGTACTTATAAAGACTGCTAGGTTTTACATGTTTTCTGAGTTACTTGAGCTTTTTTGTCTTAAAATATCTGGGAAAACTCTAAAGCTATTTTGAAGCTTGTAGTGCAAATGAAAATGTAAGTGCATCTTTCAAAGCTCAAGTTATTTGAAATCATCTGCCCCTGCTTCCCTATTTCTGTATATACTTATCTCAATAAGCTCATTCTTTATACTAGCTTTGAATAGTTGAGCATACTGTCCTTCCGACAGTTC
The DNA here is from genome assembly GCA_020152595.1 of Chiridota heheva. Taxonomy (NCBI): domain Eukaryota; kingdom Metazoa; phylum Echinodermata; class Holothuroidea; order Apodida; family Chiridotidae; genus Chiridota; species Chiridota heheva. The sequence continues at coordinate 30,410 of JAIGNY010001695.1, read as the reverse complement.
TAGTTTAATTAACTATTTAAAATATTTTCCCTCAAACTATCTTCAGGTGGTCTATTATAAATACCCTTCCTAGATTCAGTTTTACTACTTTTTTAACATATTTCATGGTTTTTATGCCACAAAATCACAGGACAAAATATGATAGAATACAAATACTTTGAGGAATCTGAGGCTATGACATCACAACTAGTCTGATTTCATTTATTTCTAAAATGGTACCAATCTTTAAACTTAGATATTTCCTTATCAGAGTACGATTTTTGAAAGCTTTCTTCACCATTTTATTTCTTTTGAAGTCCTCTTTCATATAAGATGGACATGCTTGACTCTGAATTAATCATTCCATATTTAGCAAAAATCAATCAATGTTTGATCAGCCTTAACTCAAAATTCAAAAGCTGATCTGCACAGATTTTAATATCATATAAATCAATATAGAAATTGCTAAATGTCCATAGACCTTTAAAAGTAAGTTGTGTATAAAGATTTCAATCTATAATGTGATGTCATCAAGGTACTTTCAATTTCTATGTATTTACTATAGAGATTAATTACCCGGAATGGAAAACAGTAAATGTTATTTTTGAAAATTTGTTGAAAACTTTAAAGTTCTATTAATTGAAAATATTTTTTTTCCTTAACAATATTTCATTTACAAAAATCAATATCAAAGAAAAAAGTGTTGTGATGTAATAACATTGTTGAAGACCCATAGCTTCACTTTTTCAGAGAGTGCTTCACCATGCCCTTCGTTACCTCCACCATGCCCCTCGTTGCCTCCACCACGCCCCTTGCTGCCTCCATCACGCCCCTCGCTGCCTCCACCACTCCCCTCGCTGCCTCCACCACTCCCCTTGCTGCCTCCACCGCGCCCCTCGCTGCCTCCACCACGCCCCTCGCTGCCTCCACCACGCTCCTCGCTGCCTCCACCATGCCCCTCGCTGCCTCCACCACGCCACTCGCTGCCTCCACCACCATGCGCCTTTTGGTCAGTGACACCATGCTCCCTTCCTGAATGAAGCAAGGGGTTTGGTTGAGGTAGTTAAATGTATATTTGTATGTTTCATAAATATTTAAATATTATTCTTTTTTTCTGTGCAGAAAGAGATAGGAGAGACACTGTATGAAAAACTCCCCAAACTCATTGAATGAAGGGCTTCCAAAACCAACTGCAGCCTTTAGAAGAATTCCATCCACTAGGCATATGCCAGGGATAGCAGACGAAACTAGATTTGGTCACTGCACAGACTGGACCATGTGTAATATATATTAAGTGCATTGGCTATTATAGCTGTACTGTAATGCCTTGCTCGGGGTGCTAAGGAACCTAAGAAAAACTTGTGGAAGAGAATTGCTTGAAAACAAAACACACTGGGAAAGAGATGAGAACTGACTTCAAATGTGTGTATAGCTAAACTAAGTGCATTTATTTACAAATATGTACAAGAAGTGACTAAGTCACAATCCACCTCACATTGCACACTCTAACACACATCTTAGCACAACCGAGACCAAAAGCAGACAGACCGAACCTCGTGGCCGTGATACCACGTGTGATATCTGCCACGCCCGGTCTGAACCCTGGATATGACGCATGCAACAGAAGAGCGGAAAAGTACCAGTCAGTACTACTCAGTTCTGCACATGCACCATACCCTGGGGTGCAATTATCTAACAAAGAAATACATGGTAGTGTTAAAGAGACTATCATAGTACTTATGCCATTGTTTCTTGCCTAGAGGGAACATGTGTAATGCATTTTAAGTGCATTTTGTTATTCACTGTCCTTATGCAAGGATTGATCTTCTTACTATATAGGGGACTGTGTGTAATGCATTATAGGTGCATGGCTTCATCAAGATTCTACAGGGGGTAAATAATAATAATACATAAATTTATATAGCGCTAATTTTGTAAAAACATTCAAAAGCGCTTTACATACAAGGAAATTGGATACAAAAACAAAAATAAGAATACAGAACTGACAACCTAAAGTCAAAAAGGGGGTAACAAATAGTTATGGTAACAAAAAGGTATGTGTCTGCGAGGCTGTGAAAAATCAATCACTAGTTGAACCTGTGACCTCCGGTATCTTAGTCATACACTCTACCAAATATCTCCAAACACAGAAACAAAACCAAAGTGTTTTATATTCCTTGTACATTGTACATAGCAATGGTGTAGCACCATGTGAATAATGTGGAATTTATTCATTCATTTAATTAATGTGATAAATTTAGTCATTCATATACTGTATTACACTATGCAGTGTGTATGCACAACTTATATTACACAGCACAATGTGCTTGTAGCTACTTTATAGATTTATCTCTAGAAAGTACTTGAAAAAATGAGAAAGCATTACATAGTTTGATGAAGTAAGAAGTAAATTAGTCTATTGAAAAATTAATAATGAACAAGTTTAGATTTGGAAAGTAAATGTGATTTGATCTATTTTCAGATAGAGAGTTGTGTATATGCACTGCTTAATTTATACAGCTTAATGAGCTTGTGGCTGACTACTTGTTTTATGAAGTAAGAAGTAAATTAGTTTATTGAAAAATTAATAATGAACAATTTTAGATTTGTAAAGTAAATGTTATTTGATCTATTTTCAGATAGAGAGCTGTGAACATGCACAGCTTCATTTATACAGCACAATATGTTTGTGGCTACTTCATAAATTTATCTCTTGAAAGTACTGGAGAAAAAATCAGAAAGCTTTACAGATAGTTTTATGAAGTAAGAAGTAAATTAGTCTACTAAAGATTTAATAATATATAAGTTTAAATTTGAAGTAAAAGTTATTTATTATATATATATTTTTTTATAGAGATACACAACTTAATTTATGCAGCGCAATGTGCTTACTTTATCAATTTTATCTTTAGAAAATTCCTGAAAGAAAAAGAATAAAAAGCTTTTTAAATAGTTTTATAAAGTAAGAAGTAAATTAGTCAACTAAAAATGTAAAAGTAGACACGTCAAGATTTAAATTTAATGTGGTTTTATCAATATTTTTATTTTTATAGAGACCTTTGTACATATGTAACTTAAATTACACATCATAAGGAAAGGCTCACAATTCCAACTGCCCAGACATGGCCAGTGATGTCATGCTCCAGTACATATATACAAAACTGTGCATCACTGGCCAAGGCTGGGCAGTTGGAATTGTGAGCCTTTCCTTATGTGCTTGTTATTACATAGATTTTATCTGTAGAAAAATCTATACACAAAAATCAGAAAGCTTGAAAAAAATTATTTGATAAAGTAAGAAATAAATTAGTCTATTGAAAATGAACAACTTTAGATTTGAAGTAAATATGTTTTTAACATATTTTTTATAGAGAGGTATTGCAATTAGACTTCTGTAGAAACCATTACATAGTGCAGAACAAAGTAGTAATGTAAATGTACGTGGAAAGGGGAACATAACTTCTGATAAAGTCTTCCAAAATGTTTTCTTCCGAGAGCAGAGCAACACTCTTTCCCCTGATTATGTGTCTCTGAGTAGTGAGTGGCTTATCCTCCGCTTGCTCTTTTTCTTTTTCAGGTCGGTAAAACTTCCATCAAAGACAAAAACTGTACCAAACAGATTGAAAAATACATTTTATGGCACTTGTTCTGCGATTTTGGGCAGATGACCTTTTTTTTTGCTTTTCAAAATTTTTGATGCTATGAGGGCCCTGGATGTGGAATATTTTTTTTTTTGTTAGTGTAAAAAAGAATTTACCCCCCTCCCCTAAGGGTTTACTGATCGTAAAAAAGAAATGATAGATTTCATCCATTGCATAGAGTACATATACTGCCTTTCGTTACTGCCCACCGATTTCTATCATACTTATTGTATATCTAATAATACTGCCCACCGATTTCTATCATACTTATTGTATATCTAATAAATCCATCAACAACTCTTTTCTTTATTCTGCCCCTTTACCTACAACACTCGAATTAGAAATTCGGAAAAGAAGTTACTTTTCAGGGTTTGTAAGTTATTCTTGTGAACGGTGTCCAAAATCGACATTGTTCTGTTTTGATGAATTTATAGCAACAAAATGCCTATTTTTACTTCAAATGTATCAGTACTTTAATTTTCTATGCACATTTTTTTATACGAAATGTATTTACATTTTTAAATATTTAAGTAAGGTCTTTCCTAATTAATAATATTTATTCAAGCAATGTGTAAGTGTGTAATAAATTATGCTGTTTCGTATTAGATACCGTTGTCCCAGCAGTTGTGTTTTTTTGTGGAAGTTATTATTTTGTCAATTCCATCTCAGCAGTTCCTTTTTAAAACTTGTTAAAGGTCAAGGATATTGGTCAAGTTTTTTGTATTTTGTATTTTGTCTTTAAGGATTGCAGGGCTAAGGCCCCATTCCCCCTCCCCACTTTTTTGCTGACCTTAAAATTATAATGAGATAATTTTAAGTATTATACAAACGATTTTGTACCAACAATAAGGTGAAGTTGAACATCCCACCTACAACAGAAATTTTGACACTTTTATCAGTCCAAAAACTACTGATGGCTCATTTTTCCTTCTTATATTTTAATTTACAGCTTCAAAAAATTCAAGATATTTTGGTCCAAATTTGGTAAAATAGAACAAATTTATTCCAAAATTTGCAACAATAGGAATTTATAGATTATGAATCTTGAAATCAGAAGAATTTAGACTTGTAGATCATGATTAGCCAATTATAGTGGTCATGAATCAGAATATATTTAATGTCTAAAAATGTGTAAAGCAACAAACGGGTCCTTTACTATTATTCAGGAGGCCATAATTTTCCTGCTGAGAATAAATGTAACTCAATATTAGACCAGATGGCCCAAATTCACACCCAGTTTTCATCGAGTCTGTAGCAGAACCCAAATTAAAGGCGCTCCACGAGTGAAGTTTGGGGTAATTTGCTTGATGTTTGCGTTACTTTCTTCAATCTATCAATACAAAGATCAATCATAAGATTGATTGAACAATCAGAAGATTGATTGATCAATCAGAAGATAAGATTGATCAAAATTTGAATATGAACCAACATGTTAATAACATCTGCCGGGCAGCTTCTCATGCTCTACACAAGATTGGAAAAATCCATAACTACCTGGATCAATAGGCAACTGAATTGCTTGTACATGCATTTCTCCTCACGCTTGGATAGCTATAATAGCTTGTTATATGGTCTCCCCGATTCTCAACTCACTAAACTGCAACACATACAGAACTCTGATGCAAGAATGGTCACACGTTGTAAACCATTCACTCATGCAACTCCAATCCCTCACAACTTACACTGGCTCCCTATTAAATCGCGCATCAACTTCAAAGTTCTTCTGTTAACATTCAAATGTGTCCACAACCTTGCTCCCACTTACAGGATCTTATCCACATGTACACTCC
>JAIGNY010001695.1:20000-22500 GCA_020152595.1 Chiridota heheva | reverse complement strand
TTAAAAATATATAAAAATAATTGTCTGGCGTCATATCCCAATAAACAGATTTTAATTTTGAGCATGTAGGCCCTATGTTTTATGTTACTTCCCTTAGTATTTTTTTTATTTGTTTACAAACATTAGTTTGAACAATTATATTATGTCTAGTAATCACCTTTGATTATACAAAGATAAAAATGCATGGTTTAAGTTTTAGGCGCTTCTTAATATAGCATTACACGGATAACAGGTAAAATATTAATATCATATCTTCACCTCAATTTCCCACTCCAGCACTCCCGACTTATGTTATTGATGATGACGATATATTTAAAACAAGTATTTCTAGTAGAGTAATCACCTTTGATTATGCAATGAAAGAAAGCAATCCATGGAATTGCTCCCATCACCTGATCCTGATACAGCATAGTGTTTACGGGACACAAGGTCATGTACCACAAGGTCATGTACCACAGTCCACAGTGTCATGATACAAACATAGGATTGGCCATTGGTCTTGCACTTTCGAAATTCAAAGTGGCACAACAATTGCACGAATTAGTACATATTTACCCTCTAAAGTCACATGTTTGACCTCTGACCATTGACTTTATTCGCTGAAACAACTAAAAAAATTCACATTTATCGTACTCTACTGTATGACACCATTCATGCTAACGTCACACTTACCATTCCATAACCATAGGGAGAAATGTTGAAAAGTGGTCAATAGCTCTTTGACCTTTTGACCCCAGAGTCTACAAATTCATGTACCAAGGTATCATGGTAGTATCATGGTACAACAACGTTGTTACAGGTCTTGTACTTTTTTAGTTTAAAAATGCGCAAAATTTTGTATTAAAAAACACTTATTTGACCTTTGATATCCAATTATTTATGATTTTTGCTAGAATGTTAAACCCTACCAAACTACGCAATTTGTAAAGATACCAAGTAATTCCTTCAAAAGATACAGCCATCACCCAAAACTTGTTTCATTTGACTTTTGACCTTTGTACCCCAAAACCTTGCAGACCAAATGTTCCGGGCCAGAGGTACCCATAAACCAATTTTAGTTCTTGTTTGTATTACAGTTTTTGGTTAATAAGCGACACAAAATTAATTGTTGCGTGCGCATACATCCACCGACACACTCACCCACCCGCCCACACACAAACGGACAGACGCAAAAATCACCAAATTTTGTCTCGTTCCAAAAACTTATGACCCTTAACCCCTAATATGAGGTCATCATATGGGTATCAAGAGGGTGGCCATACAGTGTAGGAGGTACAGGTAGTGATTTGCCTATACAACAAAGTGACTACAATATCTCATCCCCACATATATGTATAGACCTAATCCAAAAGTTGTTTACCACCCGGGAACTTAACTACAATTTCTGGCAAATTGGTAGGCACAGTGCGGGAATCTGTACGTGCGCAAACTATGCATATTGTGCTCGATTGATTATCGGTAAATCAATGTAAAATGGGTTATGCTGACCTATTTCATCATTAATTTCGCACAAAACGTGTGAATTTGGTCAACAATTTCTACGCAAAATAATAAATGGGAGTAATCTATACGGTTGTGATTTTAACTGAAAAATGTGTTGTTTCGCAAGTAAACAAAACTTGAACTTTGAGTTTTTTTATATATTTTTTAACCAAGGCCAGTATGAGCGTTTACGCATAAAAAATACGGATCCCATCAAATAGTCATTAATCGCTGTGAAAACTCTTTCGGCGACTGTAATCTAAGTACTATTAAGTGTAAATTAAGACTTTTTAATCAAATTTTATCAAACATAAAAGATATAAGCCGTAAATCTGTAAAAAAAACTTTAAAAAAAACTGCAGATATGGCCTATGGTATGTTTTCAGCCATAATCCTACTAAAGTTAGGCCATCAAAATGAAAAAAAGCATTACTAAGTAATAGGTAATTACATATGACCACATCAAGGTAGATATCAACTTGACTGAATGTTCATTTTATTATATACAAATAAATTTCATGTCTTTATCTTGGTATGTATGTATGTGATTTATATCAAATCTAGATTTTGATTTCATCTGGAATTTTTCTCTGGGATTTATATATACTTTTAATAGGGTGGACTTTGTGGGTATTTTCTCAACTAAGCAAGTGCCACTGAATTAAGGTTCTTTTTACACTATTTTGAATAACATAAGATCGTACCTGTATAGGATGGCTCTTAATTGTAGATATAAATGCCAAGAATTGTTGTACTTTTTAAAAAGTTTGATATTCATGCTAAGCTACATGAAGGGAATGGTTTTGAAGGCACTATAAGAAATCACACAATGAAAAATTGATCATTTGAATGACTGCAAATACTACCTGCTGATGTATTCACTACGTTCATCCTTTTTTTGAATATTCCATATCAAGCTATAGGTCTATTTGTCAGTGTTCCACCACCGAAAGTGCATTAAACATCAAGCTTTATGTGGAGATAAGATTAAAATGAAGTATTATACTTACATAGTAAT
>JAIGNY010001695.1:7500-15000 GCA_020152595.1 Chiridota heheva | reverse complement strand
AGATAAGGTCCATTTGTTAAAATAAACGTTGAGCTTTGGGGCTTCCCCGAAATTCTCGCTCGCTCATACTACCTGTGATATTCGCCCCACCTAATTTTGTGTATCTTTTATTATCAAAAGTATGATCAACGTCCGCAATGAAAATGTTACATTGCCAACCATACAGGGAGGTTTTGACCGTAGGCTCAACTTACAGGTTAGGTTAGGCTTTATAACCTCCCTGTATGTTGGGCAATATTATACTTTTCAGTCCGCAATGTGTCTCAGCAATATGCGAATGCCCTATATACTGGAATGTTTACTACTAAAAGTAAGTTTTAAGTTTTTTTTCAATGAAGATTCACATTTCTTTAATTTCTTTCACTTCAGAAAGCGATTGTTAAGATTTCTTTGATGCCGGAAACCAAATGATTTGACTTTTTAAACGCCAGTAAATTACTTATTTGGATTTTAATCAGGACATCATTTCGTTAATAAAAACATTCCATTGAAATATTTCAACTGAGTCTTAACAAATGCCCTCCAATAGGTCCCCATACCCATCTTTGTCCTTCCGATGTTCTAAAGGTGTACCTCTAATTTTAATTACCTTTCGGAACCGTCAGAACAATAGATAATTCATTTTCTTCCTCAAAATCCATCCGTTAACAGAGTAAATCTTGAGATATGTTTATGACAACCAAACGCTGGCAAAACGTGTCCCCCGTCTATGTCGTACTCGGGGTAATAATGATATAGCATATATGATGCCCTCATTTGCTTCCGCCATGGAAAAGGAAATAAACCGACAAAAACAGTTTCATTTTTGTTGAAAATGTCAGTAATACACGTACGTGAAGCAAATATCATACCATGGTTGGTAGATCATTTAAAGCATTTCAGCCACATCAGCTTGAAACAAAGGCAAATTAAGCTAAAAACCCAAACCATAATCAACTTAAATTTTGGAAGGAACCTGCAATTAGCGGGTGTGGGTTTTTTCTTATTTTTCTCATGCTAATATTGGGTCCGACATCTACGACATTGCTACTTGGAGCGCCCTCACTAAATATTTCTTAAATAATGTACACGCTTCCCGAAATAAACCCCGTACGTACATACTTACACAAAGTGTGTAAGTTTCGAACGGGATTATTCTGGTCCTGTTTCTAACTAAAAAGTATCTACGAACTTACACAAACACATTTCTGATTGCTATGACTGTATGTGTATGTACACTGTATGTGTGGGGGCAGTGATGCGTGAATTTTTGGCGGGCTTGAGATGTCCCATTTTCCAACATGTGAAAAATCAGAATATCGTTGATGCAACGACGACAAATGAACACATAATTACAATGACGGGGTCGTCACCTGCGTAATCGGTTATGATAGTAACAATGCTATCACGAAACGCTTAATACGACCTGGACGAGAACACATGTACGACGTACGGACAAACATAACATCGACAACCAAGTCAATGTCCACGGCCTTTGATAACCAGTTGTGGTACACTGGCGCTCACTGAATATTTCTTAAATAATGTGCACGCTTCCCGAAATAAACTCCGAACGTACATACTTACACAAAGTGTGTATAGTTGTACACTGTACGTGTGGGAGCAGTAATGCATGAATTTTTGGTAGGCTTGAGATGTTCCATTTTCTAACATGTAAAAAGATGAGAATATCGTTGATGAGGGGCAATCTTTTATGTAAAATACCACATGTAAAATATCACGTCATCAAACCGTCATCAGAAAAATATATTTAACTCTCTTTTTATTCCCAATCAAAGCCTGAGTTGACCAGAAAAGCAAGATATTTTACAATTAAAAAATCTCCAAAAAGCGAAATTATCTAATCAAATATTGCAAAGCCAAATAGTATGTTTGTCGTCAAATATTTCTCAGAAAAGGCCAAATTTCCAAAAAGTAAAAAAAAAAGTCATTTAAAATAATTGGCTTCAGAAACAGCCAATATACCCGCTCTGGCGTAAATGTCAGAATGTGTAATGATGTGAATAAAACATCTGGGTAGCTGGGTCCAAATAAATCAACTAATTATTTTCAGATCAAATTGGCATGGGTTGTAATATTTCCAAGAAAACTCTCATGAATTGTTTAAAAGTCTGTGAATTAATTTTTGTCTGATGAATTGGTTTAAAAGTGTTTAGAGAAAGGTAACACGCTCATTACATCCAAGCATCATCAACGTGATTATTTCAGATTCTGACAGTGTTTACATCAATCATATCAGTTTTATTCAAGACGACTCACTTTGCAATGAGTTCGACCAATTTCTCTCATACATTCTGCGAGAATTGCGACGGAAACGCCACGGATGCTTATTTCCTCGACGATTTCAAAAATGTAGCCATTGGTGTCGTGTACTTAGTCTCGGCCATTCTAGTTTTACTTTCAAACGGGACTATTCTGGTCCTGTTTCTAACTAAAAAGTATCTACGAACTTACACAAACACATTTCTGATTGCTATGACTGTTGCTGATATTATGGTATCTGTGACGATGCTGGGTAGCTGCGCACTGCTTTTCTTTGGCAAGTGGCCATTTGGGCCAGCTGCGTGTGTTCTCTGGCTTTTCGTAGATGCCACCTCTCTTAACGCGTCGTCATTGTGTGTCGTGGTGATTGCCGTTGATCGTCTGCTCGCAATTTCAAACCCGCTACAACACAGAGGAAAGAAGTCCAAATCTAGAGCTATGGCCATGCTTGTTTGGCCATTCATAATTCCGGTTTGTTATTGGTCATGTTGGTTTACGTACATTTTACTCTTGCGCACCATTGATTATGAAGTTTGCCTTGTTCCCAGCGGATATGCTGTTGGCCTTATCCTGTCATCTTTTGTCTTGCCATTCACGTTAGTTTGTGTAATCTACATCATTATTGTTGTGATTTTGATTCGAAAGGGGAAGAAGAAGTTCACAAGTCAAAACGAAGCTGCAAACTCTGCGCAAATGATAGCTGACACTGAAGTTGCTCAGAAGAATTACTGCAACGGTAACAGAAATCTTGCTTACAAAGAAGATGAAAATGACGCGCCGAGTACCACGAACACAAATTATACGCAAAGCGAGACTCAAACGAAGAGTGGTGAGATCGCCATAAATCGCCCACCGGTGTCACCTTCTTCACCTTCAAGTTTACCAACTCATACCGACCATGCCGACAAAAAGAATCGAATCAAATCTAAACGGAAAGGATTTTTTAATCAAGCTAGTGGTTCCGTGGTTCGACCAAGCAGTGAAACTGTTCGGATGGTTTCGTTCATTTTTGGCGCCTTTCTGATTTCATGGACACCGTGGACTGTTGTCAGCATTTTATCAATAGTTATATATTTCCCGTTGAAGATTTTTCAGGTAGGTCAATATCCCTTAGATTCCCCATCATCAAAGATGTAGGGGAACTTCACCCCCTCCCGACGGACATAACCTCTCCCACTTTGAAGTGGGAGGGCTTAAATAATTAGTACAGTGGTCAAGCAAGTTGATTTGAAATGAAAAAGGGCTTCAAACAGAAATAAAATGATGAAGAAAACAATTAAAATACATCCTCATGTTCCGCAAAAGTTATACGCATTCTTTCATATTTTTTCTTACGATTGTTTGGCATTTAAATCATTGGATGTGTCAAGAAAGTAATGAAACAGAAACTAGTAAGATTAATTATAATTTACCAGTTACCAGTTATCGCAGCTACCGAAGGTAGATGTGCGGTCATCCGTTTGCAGTAGAGGCGATCATCTGCATGTCTCACACACTCCTTAAGGTTGAGGCCCATCAAAATTTTGATATCAGTCAGCCAGGTCCTCCTTGAGTCCGTCTGCCATTCATCTTCCCCGTAATGAGTAGCTTCTGTAGTTTGTCTCACCTTACAGCATAATTTACCACAGAATAATTCAAATAGTAAAAAATATTAAATACATTTTCTTTAGAATACATTAACTATTAATAAGAAAGTGAGGATGATGGCGTCATCTTTCTATAGTAGAATTACTACACCAGCACTACTACACAATGAATACAAAACTTTAAAATTGAAGATTTCCTCAACGAAATAAGAATGCTTTCTTCACTCTCAGAAAAATTTGCCAAAGTCGTTGATATCTTGTCATCTGAAAAACTTATCCATGATTTGTCGACATCCAGGCTTGATTATTTATTGTAATAACATTAAATAAATCGCCAACCTTCAACACACACAAAAACAATCGCCAAGCTTCAACACACACAAAACAATCGCCAACCTTCAACACACACAAAACAATCGCCAAGCTTCAACACACACATAATTTCAGATTCCTTGCATTCGACGACGAGTGAACACACAATTACAATGACGGGGTCGTCGCCTGCGTATTTGGTTATGATAGTAACAATGCTATCACGAAACGCTTAATACGACCCGGAAGAGAACACAGGTACGACGCACGGACAGACATAACATCGACAACCAAGTTAATGTCCACGGTCTTTGATAACCAGTTGTGGTGCATTCATTGCATTCATCAATTGCTTCTGACTTATTGCTTAAGTTTTCATAATCCCAAACAAAATGGCTGGTTAAGTCTTTACCATACCGCCAATCAAGCTCTTGCTGGAATTGTTTAATTATTTTCGGTGGCTGAAATTGAAGAAAAATCCAGTCATAATCACTATTTATTATGTTATTGCGCGCGACAAATGAGATTTTTAGGAAGATTACCCATGATGCCTCTAACGAAACAGCGTAACGCTATGGCCCAAAACTTGTATGGGTTCTAGAAATGTTATAACCAAGTAGGTCAATTTTATTTTTGCATTTTTTAAATCTATACTTATTAATCTACAAATTATCCAGTTCCCAAATGGACATCCACCACGCTGTTTAAGAGATATTTATGACAAACTTACAAATTCTGGCCTGTTTTCGCTGGGGATTATCGAAGTAACGCAGATACCATCCATTAACAAACAAGAAAGAGAATATCCATTGCACAAACAAGTATGCACACAAGGCAGCCTGGTCACTTTGCACATACAATAACCGCATATAAGCTAATTAAAAACCGTTGGTCAAAGCACTTGTAAATGAAAATCCGGAAGTTACATAATTTACATAGGTTTTCCCCTCTTCGGGAGAAAATATTTTTCTCCTAAAGAGGGGAATCTACTGAGCTGTAAATAGAGAACAGATGGAAATGATTTTTCACGTGTAAGAACTGATCATTTCTTTAAGGCTATATGGACAGGTAGCCAGAGAGAGCTTTTAATTCTGCATGAAGAGAATAGTACTTAAATTACTAACCTGCAGTCGTTTCTGGGTAACAGCTAATACAAGCTTAAACAGGTTTAAATGTATGCAAAAGTTGTGATGTATGAAAGAGAGGACACTTCAAAATCTCCAATGTTATTCTTTGAAATTCTGTCAAACATTTTTATTCACTGAAAATCATCAGACTGATTACTCTCGCTAAATTTTGATGTGGGTATGATGTAGATTCAAAATCTCAAATGTTGTGAAATGGCCAACTTTTAACCAATCTTTATTTTTTGTACCGGATGCACCGGATATTCGCCCAGGTCGGACAATCCGACCGGATTATTCTAAAAATTTGCGGCTTCAATTTATCTCTCAAGAAGATGTTGGTAATAGCTTAGATTTAAGTAATATCTTTCTAAAAATTTCATAAAAACTATCAAAGTAAAGAAAGATACACTTGAATATGATATCTTATTTAATATTCTGAAAGGTTTGAGCTACCGTTGGAAATCAACCAAACCCAAGTATGTATGTTGACTAAACTGATACAACATGGTGGGTCTGCAACCAGTGGGTCTGCAACCAGTAAATTCACAACTGGTTATCAAAGGCCGTGGCCGTCTTGATATGATGTTCAGCACTGGATGCTTTCAGGACGTTAAACCTTGCTATGCTGATGAAATGAAGCTTTTTCATAGCAAAGGGCATACAACAAACAGTTAGTATAAAGGCGAAACATTTCTGGCTGTCTTTATAAGTGTGATACAAACACCTAGCTTGATACATAAAGGGGTATGGATGCCACTGACCAAAACAGGGCATCATACAACAAGTAGTGTACTTATCATATTGTCAGGGGAATCAGCATGAAAATAAGGAGAAAATAGTTCTCAAAAGTATGTTTATGTGAACAAAGTGTAGGGCTCTTAGTGAAAAGGGGCAGGGTGGAGGTAATAAGGCACGGTGGAGCACGCCTCTAAAAAAGCAAAACTATGGGCCTGTGATAAACTAGTGTAGATAAATTTAACCATAGAGATTCCTTAATTTTATCGTTATTAATTGTCTCTACACTTTACTCCTTTTTGTAGGGTTTTATCTTTCATCATCAATTTCATCTGTGTGTACCCCCTTTAATATCAGTTCAGTTCGTACCGCTGATCGGGAGACTCAGTAATTCCCCCGATCGGGAGACTTAAGCACGCGCACTGAGCTTAAAGTGATATATGGAAGCCGCCATTTTTATTGTGAAGTTTCAGTCATAGACGCTTATCGGTTGTTTCATTGAAGGTTTGTAACAAAGGTTGCTTTGTTCATGTTCAACTGCGTGATAGTAAGTGCGTGATAGTAACTTCGTTATTATCACGCAGCTATAGCTAATTAATTTTCACAAATCCCCAAGTTTTTTCTCAGAATTTCAGAAAATCTTGTTAAAGCGCGACTGCCTGACGGTAACACATAATAAGAATTCATCACTTTTCTTCAAATTTCTCAAAAGCCGCACAGTGAATTTTAAAAGCGCACGATGAAAAGATAATTCATATGCCATTATTTCGAATCGTGAAGAAAAACTTGAACCCTTCGCAGTAGTTGAGTTCCCCGCGCTCGAAATCTGTCTGATTCTTATGTTATTCCTATACAAACTTTGAATTTGGATAGATGCATTTTGGGATACTTCTGAAAGGATCCCCCGATTGGGAGAACAAAACTGTTCTCCCGATCGGGGGTACGAACCGGACTCTTAACGGAATAAGATTTTTTAATAGTTTCTTCACAATTTTGTTTCATTTGAAGTCCTCTTTCACATAAGATAGACTTGCTTGACCCCTGGATGAATCCTTTTCACTTTATTTGTTGCTATTTGTACTTTAATCATTGACAACCAACGAGAGAGATGTTTAGACGTACGAAAAACTTCATCTCTTTTGATTAAATGTTTTTATACTCGCAGAAGGTTCTAACCAAACTTTCGGTAAAAGATTTTAACTTTTAACTGTTTTTTGACAATATCTTAAATTAAGCTATAGTTTACATTTTTCCTATACAGATCTGTTTCTTCATGTCGTATCTGAACAGCATCTTCAATCCATTATGTTACACCATATGCAGCAAAGAGATCAGAAAAGAATTGAAAAAACTCGTTGGACTGGGAAAGTAGCAATTTGAAGCAGAATCTTTACATTTAAGACACAAATTGGTGAAATTTGGAGAATATGTCCTGTAGGAGTAACAAGTAATGCGGAAATGGCAAAGCTCATACTTTG
>JAIGNY010001695.1:0-2500 GCA_020152595.1 Chiridota heheva | reverse complement strand
TGTATCCGAAACAAACATATGAGCAGAAACTATCAAAGTTAATTTAAAGGCATAGATTACAAGCATTGATCCAACAATTTCGAACAAAAGTGCACCTCCAGGATAAATGGTAAACTGTTTCACTCTCAACTCCACAAAATGTACAAACTGGGGAGTTTCTCAAATTAATCTTCTGTAAATAAGCGTTAACAGCAATGATCCTTTGTAAGAAACGAATTTGAAAATACTATAATTTAGTAATAAAAGTATCATAACCAAAAACATTCCTTAGAAGATAAGCATTGTTATCTAAAAGACTATTCATAAAAACCATCTGGGAATCAATCTAGATGAAAGAGTTGTTTAGAACATATTGGTTGGCATAATTGTAATTTACAGGTTCGTGGTAATTATAATCTGACTAAGCCTGACAAACATGTGAAATAAAAAGTATTTGAAATTCGTAAATCCTGCGTGGAAAAATTACATTTGGAAAGAAAACTAGAACAATACTTCTTTAAGAAATAGTCAAAGAATGACTCTCATGGTCTATCAACATTGTCAAGATACATTACAGCCTAATTACATTTCAAACTCTTTGCAAAGATGAACATATTGATCATTCTAAGACCACCACACATTGTATTTGAAGGTGATTTTGAGATTCCCCCACCCCCTTCTCCCCTGTATATCATTTTGTAGTACATAATATCATGCACAAATCTTTTCTGACTCCAGGCACATGTATAATGATTTTTTTTGGCAGTGAAATATATTGTTATCAGGAAATGAAATGGTAATTTTAGTGTACCCTTTTCATACATACAAATTTGTCTGCCTAACCAAAAAAGACACAAACCCCAAGTGAAAAATCATAAAAACCAGCAGACCAGGCTTTTATTTGCAGTAAACAAACATGGAAATCACACTGTCTGTTACTAGGCTTAACTCAGTTGACTATAGGCCACACTTTACAACCATGG
Organism: Chiridota heheva; assembly: GCA_020152595.1. Lineage (NCBI taxonomy): Eukaryota > Metazoa > Echinodermata > Holothuroidea > Apodida > Chiridotidae > Chiridota > Chiridota heheva. The sequence continues at coordinate 1,538 of JAIGNY010001695.1, read as the reverse complement.
GGATCTATACTTGTTAGACTGCATAGGAAAAAGCTCAAATTTTGTTGATTTATGTTTCTTTCTTAAAAACTCATTTGGTGAAATAATAACATACTGTGGTATATCTATGCCTACATCAACATCACTTCACAAAGTTTGCTGATTTCAGCTAAAACTGTAGTGATAAGTGGAGGACTTATGGCAGTACATTCATCCACAGAAGATCTTTCATAAGGAAACCGTCAGGGATGTTTGTAAAGTTGATTACCAGCTCTTAAAGGTTAATTGATACAAGTGATCATTGCAGAAAATCAAAATTGTGATGTCAAAGCTTGTTACTTATTCTTATGTAAAATTGTTACCTCCACAATGAAGTCCCAATTTCTCTATCATAGATGTACATGAAAATTTATAGGAATGATTTTTAGAAGTTAATGGCAGAATAATATGTGTTGATCTGTTTTAAACACCTTAAATTACACACCATTTCATGTAACCTGTACCAGTTATTTAAGTCAATCGATGTATATTTCCTGTATTATTTACAAATTATACTTGTTTTACCCTACACACAATTGAATTATTTAACTGTTTAATGTGTTCCCCTTCAACACCAGAAAGTTCATAGGTTGGAGATGGGCATGGCAAACTACCAATTCATTGGGTTGAACCACATAAACTGATAATAAGAGTTAATAGCTTTTCCTGACAAAATGAGCCTATCTGTAGCAATAATTGCATGTGTCGTAGAGCTAGTGTGTGAGTTACCGTATGTTTGGCATAAATAATGTTCCCTTCACAAATATCTAAATATGGGTGATTTCATTTCCAGTATCCAGGAATTCTTTGCCAAGTTTTGTTCAAATTCAAGCAGTATACACAACAAATCACCAGGTGAATTAAGTAGGTTTGGGGAGCTTATTTGAAGCAAGTTATAGCCTAAATTCTTGTTAATGTTTGTCAAGTTCGTTTTAACTTGCACGTAGTCTTGCAAGAATGTAGTTATTAGTCTTATCCCAGAATACACTTTTTGACATTACTGGTGGCGTTCGCGACCAGTAAACAACAGCAATCCTACAATGTCAGCATACAGAAACGGGTTAAAGTGAAAGAAAGTACGGCCAAACGATGGTAAATGACCTTCGCCTAGGCTAGGGCCTAGTCTAGGGCCTAGGCTAGGGCCTAGGCTAGGGCCTAGGCTAGGGCCTAGGCTAGGGCTTAGGCGTAATCCTAGGCGTAATCCTAGGCGTAATCCTAGGCGTAATCCTAGGCGTAATCCTAGGCGTAATCCTAGGCGTAATCCTAGGCGTAATCCTAGGCGTAATCCTAGGCGTAATTCTAGGCGTAATCCTAGGCGTAATCCTAGGCGTAATCCTAGGCGTAACCCTAGGCGTAACCCTAGGCGTAATCCTAGGCGTAATCCCCAGGCGTAAGGCGTATTCTAGGCGTAATCCTAGGCGTAATCCCAGGCGTAATCCCTGGCGTAATCCTGGCGTAATCCTGGCGTAATCCCAGGCGTAATCCTGGCGTAATCCTGAGGCGTAATCCCAGGCGTAATC
>JAIGNY010001753.1:2630000-2651170 GCA_020152595.1 Chiridota heheva | reverse complement strand
TAAAACAACATAATAACAATTTGATAGATAATGTTATTTGAGAATTTTGCGCTTGGCTAGTATGAATTGCCAATTATATTTACAAACAATGATAGCCTTCATGCAATTCCGCATGCATTAATATACATATTGTGTATCATAATGACCTAATTACGTGAAAAACTATATACTCTTCGTGCAACTAAATTAAAAAATAGAAAAAAGAAATAAAAGATGTAATTATACGAAGCAACATGAATAAACGAATAAGTAATACGGATGAATAAATATCAACTGCTACACATCTCTTCCTTACGAGAAACTGACTGATAGGAAAACACAACTGCAAACTGCCCTTTAACCTGTGAATTAAACACACTTATAAAAACAAAGGTAGAACAGCATATTTTCTTCAGACTTTTAAGTACACACAATGTCCAAAAAGTACAATATGACGGCAGAATATAAGGTAATACAACCACCCTATGTAAGTTATTAAAATTCTTTGAGGAACACTGAATATTTTGCAGTCATTTTAGGTGCTTCTTTTTCTTTTCTATCGGTGTTTAATTAGAATGCCTATCTAATGTGTTAATTTCATTTGCATGCACTCAAAATATTTTTCTAAAGTGATATCCAAATTAGATAAACAGCTTATATAATTATAATTTTGTGATGGTACTGACATTGACAAAGAAATAATTTGTGTAAATTCTTTTACTATCTGTCTTTTCCTCTTTTGAAAAAACCTGACTTTTGTTTTTTCGAAAATGGTGGAGAACATTAAACAGGTTCCTTCATACGACTTTTGAGGTAAAAGGGGCTTTGAAATTCAAAATTCCCGGTTTTATTTAAGTTTAGCCCCATGAAAAATTTAAAATCAAACCCATCCATGGGGGTTTTGCAAACACAGAAAGTAGAAGGGAAATTTGGAACATCCGGGCAATATATTATATATATATATTAATATATAAAAAAAATATTTTAAATATTATTATATATATATATTATATATATATTAATAAAATAATATATATATATATATATATATATATATATATATATAATAATATATTATATATATATATATATATATATATATATATATATATATATATATTTTATATAAATATAAATAAAAGATAATAAATATATATAATATAAAATAAAAAAAATATATATATATATTTTATTTAAAATATATATATATATATATATATATATAAAATATATATATATATATATTATATATATATATATATTTATATATATATATATATATATATATATATATATTTATATATATATATATATACACACATAGTATATGGGATGTGCGGTGTGTGTTCGTGTGTGTGAGGGTGTGTGTGTGTGTGTGTGTATAAGGCACGGTCCAAATGGTATACATTTTTACGGAGTGTTCTGATGTTCTTTCTGTTTACTCCATATTATCGTTTCAAAGTGATGTTGATGCTGTTCTAGTGATTGAAGAATTGCTAATGTCACTCCTATTAAACAAAAAGGTGACCACAGTTTTCCTGTAACTATAGGTCAGTGAGTCTTGCTAGTGAAGTGTGCAAGGTCATGGAGTCCAAGGATGTTGTACTAGACCATTTACTGGAAATGGTTTTTTAACTTGTCCCAGCATGGTTCTACCAAGAAGTCTTGTGCTCTAATTCAATGGAATTTCCTGATGATATTACTGAAACCAATTGATTCTGGTCATAATGTGATGTTATCTATTTAGACTCAAAAGCATTTGATAAGGCTTTGTAAGGTAGGCTCATCTTGAAAATGTAAGAGTTGGTGCGGAGGTAGAGTGTGCCAGTTGGTTAAATTCTAGGTTAATTGACAGGTCACAAAGAGTTCTTGTTAATGGTGAAGTATCTCAATGGAAGAAGGTTACGAGTGGTTCTTTCAGGGTTCAACTGGTATGGATTCCGCCCTTTTTATGAATCTTCTATTAATGATATTGATGTTTCCCTTGGCTCCAGGAATTGTAAATTTGCTGATAAAACTAAGCTGTACAGGATTCTTGATGATGCTAAAGATTCTTCACTGTTGCAAACTGATTTGGATAGGTTAGTTTCTTGGTCCAAAACGTGGCAGATGTCATTCAATGTTGATAAATGCAAAGTTAGTCATTTTAGTCAGATCAATTTGGCTTTTGATTACTGCATGAATGATTCAAATCATGGTTGTGTAGATCAAAAAAGAAATCTGGGTGTTGGCATTACTAGTAATCTGAAGCCTTCTAAACAGGGTGCTTTAGCAGCTGCAAGGGCAAATATGATGCTTGGTTTGTTTTCTTGGTAGAGAGGTTGTCCTAAATTGTATAAGCAGTTAGTCAGGCCTCACCCCGAGTATGATATTCAGGCTTGGAGTCCCTTTTATGAGAATGATAAGTTCATTTTTGAAGCAGGTTCCGCGGAAAGACACTAGACTTATTCCCGAAGTAAGAAATCTTTCTTATGAATCTAGGTTGCAAATTCTTGGTTTGACCACGCTTGAGTTGAGAAGAGTACGTGGTGATATAATTCAAGTTTTTAAAATCTCTTTGGTGGTGATGCTTTGACTTCCTAATTTCTGTAAGTTTTAGCTAATCCTCATGTGACACGGTAACAGTTTGGAAGATGACCAAAGAGTTCTCACAAAGATAGATATCTGCATTTTAGCTGCAAAGAGTTGTTAGTGAGTGGAATGGTTTGCCTGGAGGGTAGTTAGCTCCAATTTGTCTAATTCTGTTCTGTCTACAATCTCAAAGTCAACATTGATAAGTTCTTTATTAACCTGTTCTTAATTTTTCTGTGATGGTGGTGTTGTTTAGGCTTTTTGTAATGGTGAGTCACCCTTCTAAGCCCGTCATCTTGTTATGTTAAGTTATGTTATATATATATATATATATATATATATATTTATATATATATATATATATATATATATATATATATATATATATATATATATATAGATATATATATATATATATATATAGATATATATATATATATATATATATATATATATATTTATATATATATATATATAAGTACCCATGTTGAAATAAATTCATGCTGAAATAAAAATCAAATTCTCAATCCAGTTCAACTTGTCAATATTTATCGCCTCCTGATGTCATTATGGTCATTTTCTCTGCTGAATTTGAAAACATGATAGTTGGAATACCTTCTTCATCCCTTCTGATATTCTTATTTTGTGGAGATTTTGGTATTCATGTGGGATGACACAAATAATCCTGCCAATCAATTTAAAGATTTATTATCTTCTCTGGATTATCTCAACATGTGCATGAACCCACTACAAGCATGGGCATTGTTTAGACCTTCTCATCACTGAGAACATGTGTTTTACTCAACAATATGTATATACACATCCTGGATTATCTGATCATTATGCTATCATGTGTACTCTCAATCTTCAAAAACCTCCCTTACCTTCTGTTTCCACCAAGGCACGTAACTCAAAAGAAATTGACATTCATCAATTTTTCTGGAGGATGTAAAATCTGCCTTGCTGCCACTAACTTTGAAGAGTGCACTTGGATATTTGTGTGGAAAATATGAAACTGTTCTTCAAGCAGTTTTGACAAGCATGCACCCAAAGGCAAAGACTGTTAAACTAAGATCGGCAGTCCTTGGTTTTACTGATGAGATACGATCTGCAGGAAAATTCGTCGACAGTTCGATGGAAATGGATTCAATCAAAGCTGAAGTCCACAGGCAGGCATATTGCATGCAGCGTCATTGTGGTTAAGCTGACGATCAGGCAAAGACGGCATATTATTCAAGTAAGGCGTTGGTGGGACTGCTCTGGGATCAGAAAAAAGCCTTCATACTGTTAACAGCCTTTGCACAAGTCTAAAACCAGTCCTTCCTGACTCAGATTCTGACAAAACTCTGCAGAAACATTTTCAAACTTTTTGTTAATAAAATTGAAACTATTCGGCAATCCTTTGATATGAATACTACTGATCTCATTTGTACATCTACTATTCCTGCTCCAAATGTTAGAGAAATATTTCTGTATTTCAACCTATGAGGGATGAAATACAATATCATAATGAAATCACCATCAAAATCATGAACTTGACCCTGTACTACTTCCTAATTAAAACAAATGTATTGATATTTTTGTACCATATTTCACTGTCATTGTAAATAAATCTCTAGAAGATGGGTGTTTTCCTGACAGCCAAAGGTTGCACACGTTGTCCCTCCTGAAAAAGGCTGGCCTGATCGGGAGGTTTTGAAAAATTACAGACCTGTTGCAAATTTAAAATTCTTGGGTAAAACAATTGAGCGTGTTGTATCCTCTTCTTAGACTTTCAAATCATGTGCATATCAATATATCAGATCCATTTCAATCTGCCAGTTAATACACCATGGTATTAAACGGCATTACTTAGAGCACAATGATATTTTATCCGCAATGGATGATGGGTAAAATAACTGCTTTGATTTTGTTAGACTTAAGTGCCGCTTTCGATACTGTCGATCATAGTATTTTGCTTTCACGTCTAAGGACTATATTGAGTTAATGATATTGCATTGAAATGGTGCCATCTTTACTTGGCTTTCATAGGCCTCAGTACGTGTGTATAGGGATGATGTATCTGTACCTGTTTTTCTGGATTTTTCTGTACCACAAGGTTCTGTTTTAGACCACAATGGTTTACAATATATTAACAAGATATCCATCCGTGAGCATTGTAATGAAATATAATCTTGCTTATCACGCTGATGCCGATGATACACAAATTTATTTTTCCTTCAAAGCTTTGCAGCAACATAGTGTTTCGTCCATCCAATGCTTTGGAAAATTGTATTAGAGATATTCGTATTTGGATGAAACAAAACTTTTAAAACTAAATGATGACAAAACAATGTGTATATGTTAATTGATCTCGACAAAAACTTGCAAAATTGCAATGCCAGATATTGTCATTGGTGATTCTAATATCAAATCTGCTCTCAAGCACGTAACCTAGGTGTCATCTTGATTCAACCATGAGTATGAACCCTCACTATTTCACGGGTTACCCGCACTGCTGCTTTTCATCTGGAAACATTTGGTAAATAAGGAAATATCTTGACCTTACTGCTACTGTTCAAACTCATACATTCCTTGTGACTTGTTGTCTAGATATGGGAAATTCTCTACTGTATGGTCTTCCTCAAAACAAATTCACTGTCTTCAACTGATTCAAAAACTCTCTGCTGCACGCCTTGTAACGCTCTCAAAGAAATCTTGTCACATTACTCCAATCCTAAAAAGACTTGCATTGGCCCCTGTGTCATATAGGATAATATATAAAATACTGCTTGGCTGTTTACAAATCGTTGATTGGGTGTGCTCCAAATTATATCTCTGACCTTTTAAAATCATATATTCCTACTCGTGCCTTCGATCCAGTGACAAATTACTTATGTGAACAAAAATCTAACCACTCATAAGATAGGTCTTTTTGGTATAGCTGCACCACGGTTGTGGAATCAATTACTCCTTCATGGTCAGATCATCCAATTCTCTAGCAATTTTTAAAACAAATCTAAAGACATCTCATGTCCAAAGCGTTTATTTAATATTGTTTTTGTGTATACATATGTGGGTGTATGTGCGTGTAGGCTCCTGTATGTGTATGTTATTTGTTTTTTTTTAATTGTTATTCCTTTTATGTTTTTCACATTGTACGGCGCCTTGAGCACTTCTGGGTGATACGTGCATTATAAATCTTATTATTATTTTTATTATATATATATATATATATATAATATATATATATATATATATATATATATATATATATATATATATATATATATATATATATATATATATATATATATATATATATATATATATATATATATATATATATATATATATATATATATATATATATATATATATATATATATATATATATATATATATATATATATATATATATATATATATATATATATATATATATATATATATATATATATATATATATATATATATATATATATATATATATATATATATATATATATATATATATATATATATATATATATATATATATATATATATATATATATATATATATATATATATATATATATATATATATATATATATATATATATATATATATATATATACATATATATATATATATATATATATATATATATATATATATATATATATATATATATATATATATATATATATATATATATATATATATATATATATATATATATATATATATATATATATATATATATATATATATATATATATATATATATATATATATATATATATATATATATATATATATGTATATATATATATATATATTAAAAAAACAACAAATACTCTAGAATATGAAGATGTCATCAGCACATCTCTTCATAATGTATGTATACATGTCCTGCGCGCAGTTGGTAGATTTGTCAATGAAATTATATAAAGTCACGGTAAAATACTGCAATGTGTAACTCCCTTTAGGCTGAAATTTGAAACACAACTCATTTACGTGACTTTAACTCACCATGGTATCTTATTCTATCATATTGAAAAAAGGGGAGAAGATGATATTCATCGCGAAAGAATTTAAATTTAAAATGTACAAGGCTGCATAAGCCAAACATGTTAATATAGAACGGAATGTCACAATATTACTAGTAGACGTACTTTTTATAATTTAGTAATTCTATATGTAGTAAAATCTGTAGTTATATGCTGAAGCCAACGTGTTAAGATTAACCGAAGGGACTCGGGCTTTTAACATGCAAACACTTTACTTTATGGACGTCTTCAACGCAGCAGCTTACTTTATATACTTTGGCAATTGCACAGAAAGTCTAATGAATAAAAGATATAATGTGGGAGAATGTAAAGGAATCGCAGTATTGTACTGCGATGTATTATTCTTTTTACTGCAGAAACAACTTGTTAACTCCCCCTTTTCCCGCCAAAAAGCCAGTTTTTCAATATTGTCTTCATGTTGGAAAAGTAAAACATGAATTCTCCTTGAAACCTTACATCAATCTGTGTTTTATTCTTAACATCAAAAAATATAAGATGGTGAGCATATAAAAAATAAGAAGATAATATTCATACATAAGAATTATCAACTTTTATTACTAAGTATTGATTATCATCTTGCAAAGATATTTTCCGTGACATAGTTTAAATTTTCAATGCACAATACTGCCACTTTTCCACTGTTAGACACCTTGTGGTCAAATCTCAAATCTACATGTTCATTGGTAGAACTTGATAAAGGGTTTGAGCTTTCAAAGTTGTGTCCTGTTCTTGAATGCTTTGTTTGAAAACACTCTAAAATCATCAATGTTGCTGTATTTCATCGTTTTTTTTTTCTTTCTAATCTTATCTCCCTGAAGGTGACATTGGTGGATACATGGGTCTGCTCTGCGGCGCCAGTCTTTTAACCATTGTAGAGTTCATCGATGAGTTCTTTGTCTTGTGCTTCAAGAAACTGTTGAGGAGAAATTAATTTACATTTAGCCAATTCATAACGATTTTGCTGAAAACACAGGGGTCTTCAACGCTGGGGCTGGAGGATGGAGCAAATGTTATTTTTCTTGGAACAACATAATTATTCATTCAATAGAAAATCTCTTCCTTCTGAATTGATTACTTATTTTTCCTTTTAACGATACCTTGTTTCTAGACAATCATTTCTTGCAAACGGCTGAAGAATAGAGCAAATTTTGTTTTTCTTATATTTGGAATATGGATATAGCGATAATATGAATTGTGTACGTATAGTCCACATATTCAGATATAAAGTCAACACATTCAAGAATTCGAAAATTTCATCAAAATCTGCAGATTTATATACTTCAATATTCTAAATGAGTTTGTAAAAGCAACTATAAATGAGTATGCAAAAGTATGTAAACAATCGAGATAAGCGTAGTAAGCTCAATGTTTGAGTGAGAAATCTAATTGTAATTTGTATTATAAATAATGTAATGATATTAAGAATCAAAAGCTTATAGGTACTGTGCGAAATATATGTCAAGTTAAATTACAGAAGTGTAAATCAAAAAGATAAGTAATATTGATTAAAACTCCATGGAATTGTATCTCCAGGAGGTATTGTCGAATTGTATCTCCGATAGGTATTGGCGAATTGTATCTCCAGGCGGTATTGTCGAATTGTATCTCCAGGCGGTATTGTCGAATTGTATCTCCAGGAGGTATTGTCGAATTGTATCTCCAGGGGGTATTGTCGTATTCTATCTCCAGGGGATATCGATTTTCTGTTACTAATGAAATATATTTCGTTCTGATTAAATTGAAAGAAAATTTGATTAAAGGCGTTTTAGTAGCTAAGAGCATGATATAAATAAATCAATATTTAATAATACAATACAGCTGGAAGGGTAACCCTTTTATATGTTACGTCGATATTTACGTGTCATAAATAGTGATGTAATGAATTATACTATTTATTACAATTGAATTTGTCATTAATTTTCAGTTTCATTCTATTAACACAATTACGGTAACAAAAAATCGTTGAATCATCAAACCAATTAAATTAGTTTGTAATATGCACAAACTCTATGATAAGTGTATTTTATGTTTAAATGCCCATGCTTTTCTGAAATAAGATAATAGTATATTCAAAAGTGTATTTTATGTTAATCCGTGACTACAGTGATATCATATTATGTTAGGTCAAGAAGCAAATCTTTTTTATTTCATATGTCATTTTCTAGAAAAAGCTTGGGAAAATAGCCAAGAAATTAATTCATATGATTAGATGTGTAATTAGTTTACTTTCCGTTTGTTGAAACTGCATGTATTATAACTTATATATGTTGTTGTTAACATTGCCACGTTGTACTAATTGAATTGTCGGTATTCTATCAAGTGATAATAAATTTATATTATTTGACTGAATTTATTTTAATCAATTAAAAAAAAAAAAAAAGATGGCAACAAACCGATGGCCGGGAGTAACAGACAACATTAAACAATCACGGAGTTCGAACCCACATAGAATCGTATCGTATCGTAATATGTTCGTATGAATATAATCTTCTCAAAACGTTGCATTAGCAGTAAGAGAGCACTATACAGACCCCGAACAATCAGAAGCCGGCTTTGCTATTACGTCATACTTCGCCGTACTTCGTTTCTGAGTGGTTGGGATCTGTATAGTGGCCTCTGAGATTCTTCATATGAGGCATCGAATTGCATCACAAGATATTCTCGATTGTGTCCTTTTAGCGAGGTGTATAGCTCATTTGCATATACTTAATGCTGAATTCTGATAACTCTTGGGTCTCTATAGTGTCCCTCGAGATTTCTTCATCTGGGTCATTGGGTTGCGTCACAGGATAGTCCTTACTGTTCAATACGAGTCCTTTTTAAGCAGGTGTATATTTTTCCGGACTGGATGTGTCAGGTGATTGTAGAGTAAAAGTACCTGTCTTAACCAACGCAGCATACCGTAGAAAGCAAGCCATAGTAGCTCTTTTTTCCCTACTTCCACCCTCATTGGTTTTCATCTGAGTTGCTAATGTTGGCATCCATCAGATGCTAGTGTGGTCAAGTTGAATCACCTGTTTGTTGTAGACGAACCTGTCAGTTTCATGTAAGGGGACTTGTAAGATGAAGGGTTTAATATCCGTACGTTAGGGTTGTGAGATCGGGTTGAATGACGCGTTTTGTGTAGATTAGTCTATATTTCTTGGTGATGGCTCTGGTTAGAACTTTACCGAGACCGTCTCTCTGGATGCGGTGAGAGTAGTGGACGGGAACGATGGCTTTTTCATCATCGTCCCAAGCCTTCCATTTCCTAGATCTACATGATTGACCATATTTGTAATCGCTTTAAAGTTAACCATTTGAATGGCATTGTGATTCAGAGTGATGCCCTTTACTTTGCATTCTCCGACAATAACGGCGTCAGCTTTGGTGGAGTGTACTTTGTAAGTGTAGTTGGACCTCCCGATACGAACTCGGTGATGTAACTCCTGACACCGTAAGATTTCTCGAGCTCATCGGTCATATCGCCAAAAAAGTTCCTGACGGGTGGTTGTTAATCTTTGGGTCGATGGACGTGGACGATAGAATCCGTGTCAAAGTAGACTATGCGTTCCCCTAGTTTTTGCAGGTAGCTGTAAAGTTTGAGGCGGGCGTGAGCCGTGGTATAGGCTGCATTAAATATATTGGTGTTATGTGACAATATACTCATCGGTGTCGACCCACTGGATTCGAGCGGTAAACTTGTTGTTGAACTACACATATTTAACTTCTTTGTATTTGTCCATCAGCAGTTTGTAGAAATTTTCCATGGTGTTGACAAAGTCTGTCTTGGTGAGTGTGTTGCATTGACAAAATTTTCCCCCAGAAGGAGTTCAACATCAACTTAGCCAAGGCACACTTTCCCTTGTGTTTTTCGATGTTTTGTGGGTCGAATTGGATACCTTTGCGAGCTTCGTAATAGTTAATGTACTGGCGACGTTGCTCTTTGGTGTTGCATCCTAGGGGCCATCTGCTTGTTTCTTGTTTCATTTTCAGAAACGTGTTGATATAAGCCGTGAACAAACCTGCTTCTCTGGCCAAGGGATCGTAACGTACCGTTTGGTTAAAATGTCACACTTCTTTGACATGTATAACGTGATACCTTATCTCTACAGCTTTATAAAACTCGCAGCTCACCCAAGTTCCACGGATCTTTGATCTTCGTGGTGATCTTCGTGGGGTTTGCATGATTCTTTGGCTAGTGTTTTTGCGCAAGTGGCACTAAGTGGTAACAAGAGTTTTCCTTGATATCGGTACTGGAGTACGGGGTGGTACAGACCACGAGGAGGTAGGACGGTGAATTTGAACAGTCCTTCATAGTCACTCTCATCGGTCATGTTCGGGGTCTTCATGATAGTAGGATGGCCGATAGGATATTTTTAGTATTTGTTGACCCACGGGTAGAGTGAGCGGACACCAATGTATTATAAAATTTCATTGTCTGCAACGACATGGTGCACTTTAATGGCGTTGATGCGTCCTCCGAAGAAAGCGTCCTTTGGTTGGAGAGGTGATGTCAGTTTTAGGTTATCAATGATGTTTTTTATCTACGGATTCCACGCCAGCTCATCTTGACACTGCCATTCCCAGATCTCCATTAATTGCCACTAAAAAAAAATGCCACAAATAACTGTAGAGCTCAAAAGCGGTCTTTGACGCTTCATCCCAGCCGTCTACTTTGTAAGACCCTATGTGTTTTTCTCCTCCACAAGACCGAACATGCTGAATGCATCTACCGTCTCGGTGCTCCAACCATTTTAAGCATTGGAGAACTTTGACGGATTAGATGTCATTATCGTAACCACGATGAGGAACCAGAGCGATCCTTTATGGTGTAGGAATTTTCGTCGAAAGATCCGCATACAGGCCATGGAGATAGTGATGCATTTCTCGAAGGAATTCTTTCCAGTGGTCTCCAAAAACTCTTTTCAAAATCTCAAACATCCTCGATAAAGCAATTATACGTCGCTGCAACAGTACTTGTACATTTTTTGAGTCATGTCAAAAATCTTGGCTTTCTGATCCTTTTACCAGACGAAAAGATCTTTGCGTTGAACAGGTTGCATGTGATCCGTATAATAGGTATTAACTGCAGGCCATGGACAGACGTAATTTTCATTAAATCTGAAGTTAAAAAGGCACGGAAATTAACCCTTTTACATCTCTGTCAATCCGAACGTCTTGGGAAAGGATGAGAGCAGAGCCGGAATAAAGTTGCATGAGTCAATGATCCTCAAGGTCAACATCTTTCTTTTTCTTATTTCTGGCCTTTTCTTTCAAGTCTATGCCCATCAGTTTGGATCCGTTCATCACGGCATTGGGACACATTCCAAAGCTGTTCATGTAGTCCAGAATTAAATGGCCATCGTATCCTTTCATGTTGTGTGCAATAGCCGTGGCTCCTTTGTTCTCTGGAGAGAGTAACCATCGACAAAAATCCTCTTGAGTGTTTCTTCCTCAGAAGAGGTGTTCTCGCATGCCACATGTTTCACAACCTCGGTGAATATCTTTGTTGTAGATGTAGGTCAAGCAAATACGATGCGCTACACAGTAGTTCAGCACATGCATGTCACCAACGTTGTCAAGCTCGTTTTCTTGAATATTCGAAATCGAAGAAGATTTATTTCAACGGAGGTGTTTCTCCTTCCTCCTCTGCCTCGTCTTCCAGACCGAGAATAGCTCAAGCCTCTTCGTCGTCGATATCGGCGTGTCCTCCTGCTTACCCTCTATCCTCAATCTAGCAAAGATGGTCGTTTGGTTGGTGACTCTTGCAGTTTCGACAGTAACATTAATTGCATGTGTGTTGATCCTTAACAGTGGTACCACAAGTAGTGCACTGACGGATACGTTGGCAAATCGAACGTGGCGATGATTTTTTCTTGGATTGAATCCTGGTTTGGCTTCTTTTTTGAAAGTTCTTGTTGTTTGCAAAACAAGTTGGGTTCTTAAACAAGTGGTCACAATTGTCGCAATGCAAACATTCAGTCAACTGGTATTCTTCCTTCCCTGCATTGAAACAGCACTCGCAGACGTTACGACAACAGTAATGGCCGAAGTTATGGTAACCTTTCAGGCATCGATCGCAAAAATTGGCCACATCCAATAGCCCCGGTAGCGAAGTAACAACGTCAAAATGAGCGCCGTGGTAGAGTAGGTAAAGCTGCTTCTCACCAGGAGGTCCTCTGAATACAAACAAGTCGTGGGGATTTGTTGTAGTGACGTTCACTTGGTAGTCTGGCAGCACGGTTTGGAATTGGTTGACTTCGTACAACCCACAAGGCCCAAGCGCCACGCCGGCTCTTTCGTGTAACTGTTTGCTAAACGTTGTCGGTCACATTTACCCTGCTGAATATTGCTCCACTTGACAGTGTGATCGGTGTTCTTTGTCAATGCGTGTTTTTGCGGTCACGACGGCTCGGGCTTGTCGTTGTTCGTGATGCGGATGATGGATCGTTCCCTTTTAGTCCATTTTTTCATGTTACTGTGTCCGCCTACCTGGGGCATTTTGATGTGAAGGACTCGGATTTCAACATTACCATCAAGTACGAAAGCGGTCTTGGATTGTAGTACTCGGGCGATCGCGGATAGGATGCGTTGAACACTTACTTGTTCTTTCCGCATAAGTTGAATCCAAATTGGGACGTCTAACGCCGGTGCGTGAATTTTTAACACCGACATGATCTTGTGCGGCAAAGCATTGAACCAGTTTTTCCATCAAATTTGTGAAAATGGCGTGTAAAGCAGTGACGACATCTCCCTCTCTATTGACCAGTTGGGCAATTCTCTTCCCGTCAAAGTAAATCACATGTTCGTTGGCTTCAGAATGGTACCTTGGAATCTGACGTCCTCGAGTCTCGGCGATGTTATAGCAGCTCCCGGCAGTGACTTCCTCGTCCCTTACTTCGTTGCCTTCTACGTCCATATTCTCCAACTTTCCTGCTCTCCTCTGACCCCCTCCCCGATCTTCAACGTTGCCACCCATTCCTGCTTGTTATCTGACATTGTTTTGTTGTAGCTAGTTGTCGACGAATTAGTCGAGTTCCTGAGGCAAATCAATCTCGCCTCTAGCCACCAGCTCGTCGATGATGGTATGGAAACATTGCAAATTGACGTCCTATTCTTCCATGTCCATTTGTTCTTCGTAGTTTGGTTCATCGATATCCCACTCCTCCATATGTAATTGCATCTCATAATTGAGCGACGCCAAAAACAACTGATTGTCTTCAGGATCAGACTCATATTCCACCACCCCTGCTTCTCCTAAACGACGATTGACCTCTCCTGCTGCTCTCCTTAAAGTGAGTCATGATAATCAAAACACGCAGTATGCACACGAGCTAGTACTACAGCACGGTAAGTCACGCTATGATTGATATAACTTAATATATAATAAGACGTTGTAGTTGTTAGTGTAGCTGACGAACGTTAACGAATGAATGAATAATAACAAAATCCTTAGCCCGCTTTTAAATGTTTAGTCTTGAATGACATTTAATATTATTGCCATACGTAGTCATCACGTCACTATTAATTTACCAATCTGATTGCTTAAAATTACATTAATCTGTTACGTATGTAATGGTTCAATACCATTATTTAATATTAGCCTTTCATCCCTTTTACCATAATGCCTTGGTAACAAACATCAACAAACACATCAGGGACGTCTAAACAAAGAATCTATTTTGATCCATTATTGAATAAGCAAACATAATAGGTTAAGAATGTGTTTTCTTATCATTTGCCATGCACAATTATTGATCGGTCTATTCTTGACCGCCCAAACAGTCCTCATCATAGTTTTACACCATTATTATACATACAAAACACTAGTACTTTTACCCACCTATTATTAAAAATGTATTATGTACCGCAATGATGTATCGATCGGCTACATTTGTTATACAACAGCTTACCCCTATTATTATACATATAGAATAATAAAACAAATAAGACTGAAGGCTCACAAACCCACGTAACAGCCGATAGCAAAACAATGCGCATTCTGTACACAAAATTAATTGGCTATCTTTGTCATACTCTACATTAAAGAAGGCCCATTTTACCATTTGGCGAAAGATATAACTCACAACTTAGTCAAATTGCTTTCGGTTTTTCAGTTTTCTACAGTTAGAAGTGTAATGCATGTCCTGAAATGACCCCAGAGGCTTCACCGATTAACTTGATGCAAGCAGTTACTTCTAGTACATACTAAACAAATAAACTCGCAGGAAAAATCGATACTCTATTCTGCTAAGATTCCACATATGATCCACTTCTGATATTTATTTTCTTGGAAGACTGTCTATTTCTTTGAACGGTGTGATTTCAGACAAATTATTCAAAAGCGTGTATGATTTGAGAACAATTTTTCTTTCAAATCACATTGACTTTGCACAGGGAGTAGCAATTGAGCTTTTTAAAAAGATATTTTGAAAACGTAAATGATTTGAGATGACATTTTTTTTTTAAATTCATCATTTGAGAAACAATTTTTCTGAAACAAAATGATTCGAGAGGACAAAGTGAGTTTTACGGGGAAAATGTCCAAAACACGTGAAAATGGCATAAATCAGGGGAAAATAAGGTAGAATATGATAGCTATCTAGCTTCAAATTGTATAAGCGCGATGATAAACTCAATTACATCATACGTCAGTACCCAACGTATGTAAACAACCAATCGATATAGTCTGCAATCCAGCCAGCGCCATCGATCGACATTCCATTTGGTACATAACCTTACAGTGAGAGGACGTAGCTCTCTTTTTTTGGCCACTGGAAACATACCATGCGTTAATCCCACTTTTAAAAAGTTTTTCTAAGAAAAAAAAGGCAGGGAGGAATGTATTATGCATGTTTTTTTAAACGAGAAAGGGGTGTGGGGTGGGGGAAAAAAAGGTATGTCGTTTGAAATAGAATAGCCGGAAAAAATATTATAGAAAAGAAAGTATAAGATATAAGAAACGCATTGACACATCAAACTTGCCTTTTTCCAATTTATTGACACAGCATTATTTGTCAGAAAATAGCTCACAGGCTATATGACGTCCGCATATTAGCACTGTACAGGACATAATACGCCAGAAAAAATACGCGCTAAAATACATCAATAATTGAAAAATGAAAATTTAAAATGAAATTTTAAAGTAACAAATGCTTAAACAAAAATCAGCAGCTCGAGGAATCCGGTTTACTGTACAGGACATAATACGCCAGAAAAAAAACACGCAGGTTATATGGCGCTAAAAACATCAATAATCAAACAATGAATATTCAAAATGAAATTTTAAAGTAACAAGTGCTAAAAAAAAGTCAGCAGTCCAAGGAATCCGGTTTACTTTATCTATCACTTATAAGTTTGCGATACAACAGCCTCTTCTTTCAACGATTTACACTTTAGTTGGAGTCTGTCGTTACGACGAGGAGACGGGGTTATCTGTTCCAACTTTGGTCATTTCGAATGCTCACTGTCTTTAGAAAGTAATCTTTAGTGGTTTATGGGCGTTTTATCTATAGTCCATGACGTCGTATGAATGCACGCACGTCCTCATTGTTGGCTGTCCTCGCGCTCTGTGTATTAAATAGTAGATGAAGTAGTGGCCACATACGTCTGATCCTGGACTCTGTAGCGGTTTGGGATTGTAGATTACCGGTTTCCCCTTCAGGTAATTTCGTATATCAGGAACATTAGGCAATTCACCATAAGAATGGAAATACTCCAAGGGTCCTCGTTTAGGAATGTAAATGGCAATCCAATGCCGGCCCGGTTTTCAGCTCGGATCCGTGTTGATCACCAATGCGGTCGGGCGATAAGCGGTCTGTTTAAATGATGGGCCGCGTGAACGCCATTGTACAAGTCGCACGTTAACCAGCGTGTAGATGCATCGGAATCCAAAAGATGCATCAGGTCGGACGTTTCCATGACTAATTGGTGAAGTCGTAGAGAATTTTACGGTTTTTATCGATTTTGATTATATTGTCAAATTCAGCGTAGATGAGAAGGTTCGTGGTAGTCGGTAGTATGATTCCAAACTTTAGATTCAGACGTAAGTTGCCTCTTTTGTTGACTTGATAATGCTATCCATGAGATTCATCAGGTGTCAGTTCGAACGCAAACATTGTGTAACCGTCGAGAAAGTCTGACGGCATGATATCCATACCCACATTGCTATACAAACGACCTGTGACCGAATTTTTTTTTAAACGTAACAGCGTAGGGTCTGGTGTGAGCCAAAGCTGGGGGTGAGCAGTGTAGCAGGATACTGTTTCACGTCGAAGTGTAAGGTCAGATAACCCATGTTAAATCCTTGGAAACGAAATGGGTTTTTGGTGTAATCGCCGTTGAAAGCAGACGTGTTCACCAGACAAAGCATTACCCGTTTGGGTAATTCACCCCAAAAACGTTGTCTTGTTGCAAATTCTCGGTGCCCATCGGGATGGCGATATTTCGGAGGACGGTGCGTAGAATTTTGTACTTGACTGGTTCCTGGTTGAGCATATTGATGTCGTTTAACACGTGGGAGTTACTACACGTCACCTTCCGCATTTGCAGGATGGCGTCCAAGGTATGTACTCGAAAATTGACATTTTTAGCTCTTGATATCAAGCAAAACGGATCTTTGCTGCAACGTAACTTCAGTCGTACTTGCACGCCGGGTAATAACACGTTGACAAAGATGTCAGCATGAATCGGGCCCATCATTTCAAAGACTTTGCTGCCTTTGGTATTGTCAAAACGATGTTTCAAGCCTGTATTAGGAATGACTTCAGCCGTCAAGTCGTGAAAATCCATGTGACCGGCGGTGTTCTTGAAATGTATTTCCGATTGGGGGGTGGGTGTCTTTAGCCTCTTTGTTTTGTATGGATACGCGGGTGTGGAGTAACTGATGAGTTGCCGTTGAGAGACACGTCCACTTGAGAAAACATCGAATACAACAACTGGTTGACGGGGGCTATTTTTTCGTCGCTGACAGTCGCGTCGCAGTTTGTCCCATCTGCGTTCGTAATCTTGACTTTGAGATACAGCTGGGTGTTGTTCATGTCAATGTACTTTGTTCTAATTCCGGGGATGACGAATTCAATCGGTCCTGTGGCGTTCAAACCTCCCAAGGGACGGTATTCGACGTACTTGCTGTCTTTGATGACCTTCTGCGTTGGCGGTACGGTAAACAATTCCATTTCAGATTTGCGGCACGGTAAAGAGTGAGCGTGAACGAGAGGCATGTTGACGGTTCCGTAGACAAATGACAAATGAGTATTGACCCCAATTGTTTTCCTCCTTATCTCTGGGGTTGGGCGTAAAGCGACGGTCGTTGATGTAAATGTTTATTCAAACGAGCATCACTCGAGGGATTCTTCGGCTTTGTTATCTTAGCTTTTCGTTGACGAAGTGGGTTCTTTGTACCAGTACCAAGCTGTTGCAATCGCGACTCATGGCTTTGCGTGTAAACATTGTCCAACCGCTTTCGTTCGACAGAATGCAGCTCGTTTGATGCTTTGTTCGGCCAACACGTCTTGCAGAATTAGTGCACCAGTGATCAACGCTTCTTTACTGACTTCTTTTGCCAAGCTCGCAGCTTCCGTTTCACAAACTGTAGCACTGTTCCAAACAGTCCCGAAAGCATTCCTCCGAGATAGTAGTCTCGTTGATTTCCAGGTCCTGCAAACACGGGTAAAGGTCCTGCCATGATGTTATCTGATATGTAAATGTCCACACAACTATATAATTAGAGCCACGCGGAACGTTGTTTACGAAAATGTAGTGTGACGATGGCACGTCCCGACGTAAACGGAATGTTTTGTCCTGTACCATCCCGGAAGGCGATCTCAATCGTATCGATTGGATTCCTGTTGATGGGGTAGTAGGCGACGATTGGAGGTACGATGTCCACGGGCGAGCCAAAATTTGGCAGATTTGTGACGCTGAAATTTTCAACAACGGTACTTCGTAATCTCCCACCGGATGGGATGTGATGACGTATGTGTACACACACAGTTGGTTCTGCTTCAACCATGGATAACGTCCGTATTCCCATTTACTCGTCAGCACATGTCGGTCCGATACATCAAGTGTTTGCGTGATCTTGCCTTCCAGTTTTACTTCACATTTAGTACAGGCGCGTAGTTTCAGTTGCCCGTTGCCATTCACACCGTCGAAACGCAAGACGTCTATTCGATTTAAAGTTATTGGTAGATATATTCTGTCAAAGATTGCCTGTTCATTAAAAAACGACTTTACCGGATGTAAAACTACAGGATACCAGATTGAGTGCGTCGCTAATTCCTTGAAGTAAAACTTGCCGGTTTCGTTGCAGATTTGAAACCACGAATACGGGCACATGCACTCAACAAATTCGACTTCCCATTCGCCATCCAAACGCAAGGGTCTGTGGAGTTTGTTCTTGTACTCGGTGACCGTGTTGCCAGGAAACACGTCCATGGACCCGTTGCTGGGTAGCGTTATGTAAAACAATTTGGCCATGACGATGAAGTTCACGTTAATGAAGGTTTTGACTGTTACACATTAGAATGTATCCACATCATCGACCCAAGTGTTAAATTTGCTGGGATAACCGTACCATTTGACCTAATACTCCCGCTTCCCATTCTTGCGTTTGCGGGTTAGCAATCCGTTGCAATTCCTCACAGTAAAACGTGCCTTTCACCGGTTCGCCGTCAAGGTTTTTTACCGTATACACGATGGGTTGTCGCTGGATCGCTTTGTCGATCACAAACACTTCTTCCGTCTATTGGGGTAAGTAACCTTTTTGAAATGAGTGCGTCACCATACTGAGCTGAAAGACGTCTCTGACGCGTAAAGTCAATGTAGGCTTGACTTTGCATCTCCGTACAGTGCTTTCCACACGTCTAAATCGTTGGTCCAATTCATGTCTTCAGGTGCTCGTCCAATATTTCAATGGCGCGCGGCCTTGTATGCCGCCATCAGATCCGACAAGACGTCCAGGTAGTTCTACGTGTCATTGGTCGTAAAATAACGCCACATTCTCGATTTGAGCGTACGATTAAATGTGTCTATGACACTTGCCTTGGTCTCGTTCTCCGTCGAAAATAATTGGACGCCTTTTTTCTTTCAAAAATGCTTTCACCTGGCGGTTGTGAAATTCCGTTCCTTTGTCTGTCTACAGCTTCAGCGGTAAACGTCCAGCCTCTTTGAACAGTTATTTAAAGCAACAAGGAGCGACGTTCCCGTTTTGTTTTTCAGAGGGATGGCATATTTGGAAAACACATCGATGCACGTGAAAAGGTATTTCGCTCCTTTGTTATATCGAGAGTAAGCACTAAGATCGACGACATCGGCTTGCCATTGCTCGTTGATGCTCTTCACGATAACGCAATTCCTGGGGTATATGCGCCGTGAGGATTTATGTAACGTGTACGTATCTTGGTTCTCAAGCCAAGATCAAACCGAGGTCTTCGTTAGATTCGGGAACTGTTTCTTGACCACTGCGTGTAGCTTGTCGACTTCGGCGAAACCAGCAGGATGTGATGGATCGTAGTAGATGTCTTGAAGGGTTCTTTCCACTTTCTCTTTTTCCGTCACAAATATTCTCGTCGTCATGATGAATCACAAATCTTCTACAATACGCGCTGATGCATGTAATAATTTGTAGAAAACTGCTTAAAGTCGTTAAAGGTACTGATATGTTTGCCATGACGGCTACTTCATTACTAAATAGAAAGGATGGGAGTGATTGAATTTGATTAGCTCTCAGGGTACAGCATCCACTGGTTGTTTTGCTTATAACGAACTCTGCGTCGAGTACGTGTCATGAAAAATGTTCTTGGCTCCAACGTTTGGTCGTCGTCGTCTTCCCAAAACTCCATGCGCATTGCTACGGGAAGGATGTCTTCTCGTTCTATTGGTTGGCCATCGTCAATTTTTCATGTACGTAAAGTTGATCTCACACGTCACGATTACCGAATAACTTTTGAGGAAAATTCACGCGCGACAAGCCTTCCACAAATGTGTTGCGTCCTTGCGGGGTGAATGATTTTCGGGAACGGATTGCGTCGTTAATTAGATGCACAACGTGGGTTCCAAGAACGACTTTTCAGTCAACAGTCACTTCGCCTTTAAGACTCCATGTTATCTCGCGTAGTACCGTCTTGGTAAACTGCTTTTGCTTGTAATGTTTTGGGTACGCTGATGATGACGTCTTCGATGAATTGTCTCTCGGAGATTGGCGGTTGTGTCAGCGGTGGGAGTGGTGTCGGAGGGCCCAGCGTTTTCAGTCGGTATGTTGTATACAGAACCAAAGCATCTTCGTACAGCTTTACTTTTTCCTTGTATGTAATATTTTGTCGTTCCAGAATCTCTCGCATCTTGTCATCCAAAACCATCACCTTGGTTTTTTCCGGTGTTTCAAACAGCTGCGTTTGGTGCGTTAACGTGTCCGGGTTGACGACCATCATCTTCATTATGATTACAACAGAAGAGGAATCACGGCAGGCAACAAACTCGGAAGCTATTGAAGAATCGGGGCAACGATGTTTTTATTATTTTTTCCTGCACCACGTTGACGTAACACGTGTCGTTTGTAATTTTGCGGGATGTTTGGGTAAACTAAAACATGTAACTTGAGT
>JAIGNY010001753.1:2622500-2625000 GCA_020152595.1 Chiridota heheva | reverse complement strand
GGTGTTAACGGCATTATTTGCTTCACACATTGTTGCACACAATATGTCAGAAAGGGACAATATAACAGTGGAAAGTATCAGGTAATACAACCTGTCCTATCCAAAGTCCTGATCATGAGATTAGAGCATGCGCATTTTTCTGTTTAAATGTTGTGTATTGCATTTCATTTGCAGGTTGTTGAATATTGAAAATACAATGTTGTAAGTTACTAACGTCTTTTCATTTGCAAGAATGATCTAATTTTAGATTGAAAAGCAAGATTTCCATTGATTTAATTGCCATTTCTTGACTGGCCAATGAATAATTACACATAACATGCATGGTACACATACTCTGTGTATCTGCAATGTGTTGAGTTTGAGAAAGTATTATTTTTGACAGATTTTGCTGCCAAGAACTGTTCTATTATCCTCTTATAGAACAAATACCTAGATGTTTATGTCTACTTCGAAGAAATCAAGATCAAGAAAATCACGCAAGTTCCTTTATATGATTTGCTTAGTGCCCAGGGTAAGCTGTAGAAATATACCACTCTCTGACCTTTATTTTGGTTCACAACCTCCTCTAAAGGGTTCTAAAGATTCACGCACCGAGCCACGGGTGTATGGGGTGTCAAGCAAGCCATAGAAGAAAGTCAAGCAAATTTCGGGAATGGCCATTAATAAGGTTTAGGAGCAGAAGATATAAATAGCTACCTGAACACATATTTGGACAAATTTGAAAAACTGTTGTATTATGTATCTCTGTGCCCAATAAATAGTAGTGCTTACCAATCTGAAAGCCCCTACTTTTATCTTGTGTTTGTATCCACCTCTTCAAATTAAATAAAGTTATCATGTCTTTCCCTAAATAGGTTATAGTTGATAACTGTAGCAACATTGTAATTTCCAGGCCAAATTATCCATAAAATTGTGCAAATGTGTGATGTCTTAACCTGAAGAGAAGTTTACTTTCTTAATGAAATTACTACACAAAAGTTTTCGAAATGTACAAAATATTAAACGTATGATAATTCGGTTCTTTCCCTTCCTGCAAACACAACTTAACTGTTTCCTGCAAAAAAAGATTGTCATGATTTTCTCCATTCTCGAAGATGATATCCATCCATAAGAAAAATGAAATTCATCACTGACTTTTGTTTGAAAAGACATTTCCTCTGACGTATTTCCAATTTGAAATGCACAACACTACATAAGCCAAATGTATTTATGTAACACAGAATTCTTATGCCACTCTTCCACTGTTACAGACTATCAATTTAAAATTTAATCCCCATCTGTGGTGAAATTTATTTTGTTATTGGGAAAAGATTAATAAGGATTTGGATTTAAAGTTGTGTCCTGTTTTTGCCTTGTTTGACACTTTGAATCTATGGACGTTAATGTACTTCACTATTAATATTTTTGCGTCTCATTTTTTCTCCTCGTGAAGGTGACATTGGTGGGTCTGCTCTGCCGGTCTTTTAACCATTGTAGAGTTCATAGATGAGTTCATTTTCTTGTGCTTTAACAAGCTGTTGAGGAAATAATAATTCCATTTAATCAATTTATAACAATAAAGTGGCGATTATTCCGAGTAGATTCAAGAAAGCTTAATGATACGGGTCTTTAATGCCGAAGCTAAAGAATGGAGCAATTATATGTTATTTTTTGTTGGAAAAATATTTCATATATAAGTTTTCATTTAATGGAAAATCTCTTCTTTCTGAATTAATAATTTACTTTTACTTTTAACTATAACTTATTTCCAGACAATCGCTTTTTGCAAAAGGCTGAAAGATAGAGCAAACAAATGTTTGTGCTGTATTTGTTATATGGATACAGCGATACTACGTACAGTGTTATTATATTTAGAATATCATACATTTTATTACAAACTGTAGCATCATAAAAAAAAAAATATAAATGAATAAGAACAAAGTATGTAGCAAATTGATAGAAGCGTAGTAAGCTCAAATTTTGAGTGAGAAATCTAAATTGTAGTGTAAATAATATAATAATTTTTAGATTAAAAAGCTTATAGCCTGATATCCAGAACCGTTCGATCGAGGCACTGTGCAAAATATAATTTAAGTTAACTTACAGCAGTGTAAATTAAAACGACAAGTAATGTAAGCTTCAACTCCATCAAAATTTATTTCCAGGATGGGTGTGATCATGTTAACAGGTGCATCTAAATCTGCCTCTAATGAAATGAGTTTTATTCTGATTAGTTTTGAAAAAAAAAAAGGCATTTTAGTAGCTAATAGAATTATATAAACTTTATATGGCTTGATATCGTCTTAAATCAATTTTCTATAATATTACACCGCTCGAAGGATAAGCCTGTCATATGTTATGGTGATGTTTACACGTCAGAAATAGTTATCCAATGACTGATATTATTTATTACTTATGAGTTTGTCTTTAATTTTCATTTTCATTCCATTAACAAAATTACGAATGAACAGTAATTGCTTGTTAAATAATTCAAAACAGTTAAATAAGAAATGATGGTAAC